>JARKIP010000416.1:0-79114 GCA_029990175.1 Petunia secreta
CTTGTTATGACACCCCACCTATATTTGATAAAGGAGAAGATGAATTGCATGATAATCTTACTCTTCCCTTTGATTGCTTAATTGATAGTGGTGGTTCCTTGTGTCGTAGTGAGGATGGATGTGACCTTGAGGAGTCTCTCGTGTGTGAGATGGATCGATTTATTTTCGATGACTCCTCGAGTGAGAGTGAAGGACCTAGTCTTGATTCTATGCTTTTGTGTAACCATGAATTTGAGGTACATGCCTTTACATTTCTATTGTTTGAAGGCAATCTCATTTGTGGTGGTGAATTGTATCGGACTAGGGTCGGTAGTAGAGTCGAACCTCCATGGTTTGTCAAGTTAGGCTCTATAGATGATCCAACGTATGGAACTCCGAGTAAGGAGAGTGGTCTTGGTATTGGTCGTGATGACCTACCTTCTAGTAGTCCTAGCCTTCGTTGTGTGGACTATAACGATGAAGGACCTATTTTGGAGACCTTCCTTTGGAGTTTGTCCAATAAGGAGGATTGTCTTGGGGTTGATTTGGAAGGTGAGGAGGTACCTCTCGGTGTGTGTATGAATGCTCTTAAGAAGGGGAGTGGAGTAGTCGATGTTAGTTGTGAATTGAACTATTTTACCTACTCCATCC
Organism: Petunia secreta; assembly: GCA_029990175.1. Taxonomy (NCBI): domain Eukaryota; kingdom Viridiplantae; phylum Streptophyta; class Magnoliopsida; order Solanales; family Solanaceae; genus Petunia; species Petunia secreta. The sequence continues at coordinate 631 of JARKIP010000416.1, forward strand.
CATATGTGGAGCACACCTTGAGTGTTGGGCATACCAAAGCCAATGTGTCACATTGTGATAAAATTGAGTCGAAGGCTTGGTGTGTTGATCATGGGCTTAGGGGTCGTGGGGAATTTAATTGCAACATGCATATCCTTGATCTCTTTGCTTGTTTGAAAAATGGGTGCTTGTCCTTGTCGAGCCAAGACTATGTTGTTTCCTTTGGGGACATATGCTTTTTAATGGGTATTGATGCTTGGCTCTATCACAAGAGTGTGTTTTCCACACCACTTGCACTTATTATTGTTGAGCTAACCTACTTGTGAAGTAGGAAGTTTTTGGTTGTGCTTGTTTTGATTGTAGGTTTTGATGGTTCGATTTCGAGGACGAAATCCTTTCAAGAAGGGGAGGATGATGCAATATAAAATGGCTTAAACGACAACCATCAAAAGCCGAGCTCGAGAGCACAACGGATACGAGTCAAGGCCTCCGGAAACATCTTGAAAGATCATGCATTGGAGCGCCAACGGATGGAGGAAACAGGGCAGGAAAACAGGCAGCCCAAAACAGGGCAAAACAGGGGAGCAATCTGGGAGCTCACTGCCTGAGGAAGAACAAGTGTTCTTCGCGATCGCGTCCATACCTACGCGATCGCGAAGAGGAGTCCTTTACCCTGCGCGACAGCGTGTGATCTTGAGCGATCGCGTGGAGTTGAAGTCCAGTCAGATCGATCTCTGCGCGACAGCGACCAAGCAAGCGCGATCGCGATGCTTTGAAGAATGCCCAGCGCGATCGCGAGCCTTCCTGGCGCGATCGCGAAGAAGAAGTATTGAGCAGCGAGGCAGAATCAGTTGCAGGGCCATTTTTGTCCAAAACTCTATGTAAATGTATATATAGCACAATTGCTCTTCATTTCATTAGTTTGAGTTTTAGCTTGAATTGAATAGAGAGAAGAGAGAATTAGAGAAGGCCGAGCCTTTCTAGTCCGAAGCCCGAGGCTTCATGTATCTCGTTAACTTGGAACCTATGGCGATCGACACCTAGTTGAGTCCATTGTAAGGTTCGAGTTTCACTTTCTCCCTTTTGGATTATTAATTCATGTCTTGAATTCATTAATCCGTTCTTTCTTCTCGTTTCTTGACTCCCCAATCCTTGTTTCCCCGATATCATTGATATCATCTATCTATTTATTTATCGCTTCCGCATATTTGTATCGTGTTTAGCTTCCGCTCGTTTTGGGTTGCATCAGGAGTTCTAATTCATCAAGACTTCTTGGCTGCTAGAAGCTATAAAACGTGGAGACTATCAGCCATAGAAGTGTACACAAATACAGAGAGCATCGAGCAAAAGCTGAGAAGAATTATTAGCTTATTTGTGTAATCAGTTAGCTACAGTAGAACTAAGTGAGAACCTGTTCCTTAGATTGAATCTTGTAAAAGTTCGAGTCTTAGTTCAATTGTAGTAAGCAAAAATCGAGTTGTAAACTTTCTGGTTCAAGTCGTGGACTTGACACAACTTCACTGATCGTGAGAAAGATCACTAAAGGATTAGAGTTAGTCCTAGGTTAGTAAGAGTGAGTCTTGTAACCAAGTGGGTCTTTTTACATAGTGAAGTTGAAATCCTACTTGAGAAGTAGGTCGTGGTTTTTTGATCCCGTGTCTACGGGTTTTTCCACGCTAATATCTGGTGTTCAATTACTTGCAGTTTTTATTCTGCACATCATAGAGTAAAGGAACACATTTTAAGGAACTGGTCCTTAACACTGTAAAGTGGTGTAATCGTGGGAAATAACAAGTTATTAACAGTCACTCCCCTTTCGAAGGGTTTCTTCAAATCTCGTCCAGTGTTGGAACTTGTAGTATTCGAACTCTTCCAATCTTTACCCCAGTTCAAAGAAGTTGGAGTAGTAACCCTTCGGCACCGATTTGCTTTATCATCTTTCTCTCACTTCTCAACATCAACGGCTGCATGGAAAACATCAACCAATGTTTGGTACAGAAGTAGTCGTAGTTGAGATGACATATCTCGAGTTAGTCCTTTTTTAACCGAGTGATGGCTTGCTCATCATCTTCTTCTATATCAAGAGCCAATCGAATATTTTCAAACTCATCATAGTATTCTTCAACCTATTTGAACCCTAGTTTCAAATCATAGAGCTTCCGAAGTTGCTCCTGCCAATATTTGGCTGTCACATACTTAGCACCCATCACTCGTTTCGACTATACCCAAGTAAGAATCTCTGGATGGACATGTCTTTTTCTCATTCGCTTATCAGATTCCCACCAAGTAAAATCATATGCCTTGAACGAAGCAATAACATGTGCAGCTTTCCTTTCCTCGGTCATCTCATTTGTCTCAAAGATTTGCTCCAAACAAACATTCGAATCCAGATATTGGTCCGGATCACTAGTTCCTCTGAAGGGCGGAATAGTGATCTTGACACTGTTCAAGTTTGAATCTCGAGCACCTCGGATTAGTTCCGGATACTCATAATAATAGTCATCAACTATTGACACCCAATTTTGTCCCTCTTTTTTCCAAAATCGGTTATAATTTAACTTAAAGGCGCTATATGACTATTTGTGCAAAATGTGCATTAGAAACATGTATTTACGTGTGGTATCATCTACTTATATATTTAATATTTAAATGTAGCTATATTACGTAATTTTACACTATTTAGGCTATTTGTCAAATATGATTATTTGTGCAATTTTAGTGCATTTATAGCATTTAGTAAAAATTTATTGCTATTTTTACTTAATTAATTTAATTTGCATTCCAATTTTCTTTTATGTGTGCATACAATATATATACATATATATTTATACTTTTACTTATTTAGCACCTTTAAGTAAAATAATAGCCAAATACATAATCAATTCATTTCTGCTCGTGATTTGTCATATTTGACTTCCTTTTAAATTTGAATATATGCAAGTCTTCCTTTTAGCGCACTAATCCTGAAATCTTTCCTACGAACCTAGACAATAGTCTGTCCAGGTACGTCCAGTCTGTGAAGGGAATAGTTGCAATATTTTTCCAATTATTTTGAATAAAATCCAAAACTATCCAATTTTCTCTTTTTCCAATCTCCACCAAAATTATTTATTTGTATTTATTTACTTTTCTATTGAATCACATTTCTCTTTGAACCTAGATAAGTGTTCGTCTAGATAAGTTCATAATCTTATTTAAATTTCCTTTTCCTCCTATTTTATTTTTAAGCTGATTTCCAAAATCATCCCTTCCTTATCTTTATCGAATCTCCATATTCCTACTTGAATCTAGACAAAACGTGGTCCAAATTCATTTTCTTCATTTATGTTGAAAGATAATATCTTCCAAATCCAATTCAATATTCTTTCCTAGTTAGTCTCTAATCCTTTGATTCACTACCATTTCAAATTCCTCAAATTATTCAACGGTTCTCAAACGCATTTTTGTTACATAAGGACTTGTTAAGGGTACACATATACAGATCATCGACAGTACATCAGCAGACCCCACTTTGGAGTCTTCTCCTTTACACACCCCACGTCTTCTTCTTCCTTTAATCAAAAAACCAGCAACACCTCCACCCCCCACACATAAATATCGATATACATACACACACACACACAAATGGATCAGCAACAGTAAGCATTACATACCCAGGAACATATACATATCAACACACGAACACACACGCGCACCTTGACCGACACCCAAAAATCACAGTACGCATATACTCACCCATTTCTTCTCTCCCACACATCACTCCAACCATACATACACAATACCAACTATATACACAGACCCATATCCTTCGCACCCATCCATTCACATACACCAATGCACACATACGTCAATTGAACGGAAGCAGATCGAAATACACACACCTACCCATCAAACGAGCAAACCCATTTACATATACACACCTACAAACGATAGCAGAAACAGAGGGATATTGGGGTCGGGAACAAAGTACAGAAACAGATCAGGGACGGGGATAACAGGGTGCCACCAGAAAGTCTCGCCGGCAACACTCGATGTGGCCTGATTTTAACTAATTGGTTGCCCGTTCTATTTTGATCATGATTTGTCTTTCTTACTGTTTGTTGAGTTTAGCAGGTTTATTGATGATTTTGCTTGTTGGCTTCTCTCCATTTCTGGTCGATGTGTATTTGAGATTGAAGTATGGCATTAGGGTTGTAGTGACGCCACCCACTGGCAGTCGCCCGTCCTTTTCCGTTTGCTTTGTCATGGTTTGATCGTCATTGTCATTCAGTGACTGTTTAGAAGTCACAACAGTTTGGGCTTCTTTGGTTTTGTTCCGAGCTTCTGCCTATTTTGTCCGTAAGATTGGTTTTTATCGGATGTTTGTTGCTAACGCATTATCGACTTGTATTTTATGCAATTTCGCTTGTATGCATTTGAAACTGTTGACTGACCCTGACTTTGCTTTTGAGACACTTTTTTGCAGTTTTCCGGTGCTACACTGTACTGGTAGTCCCTACACAATCAGCCTATGAAAATACTTTTATTTGAGGCTTTAAAATGAATTGACGGATGTTATACCAATCACGGCCAATGAAAAATATATATTTGAATATATTGAGGCCTCGGGACTAATTTGAACATTATACTGCACTTGAGCAGTCCCATTACCGTGTTCCTAAAACAGAAAAGGTGATGACGATGCATATCACTTTGCAAAGTAAGCGATACTAGAGTGGTGGGATTGAAGGTACCTGGCATGGCAAACAGGTCGGGCCTCCGTGTTTGCAGCCGTACCGACACCTCTAACCTCTGCTTGATGCAATACACCATTCCGAGCCTACATTTTTACAAAATCCTTTTCCCCCTTTATTTTATTTTTATTATTATTATTGATATTTTATATTATTATTTTTATAATAATAATAATAATTATTATTATTTATTTATTATTACGTTTATTAATACTAACTTATTTTCTTTATATTTTTGCGAGTTAAAATTTGATGAGAGACGACAGTCTAGTTTGAAAAAGAACATTTAGAAGAAAATCTTTTTATTATTATTTTCATTATTACTATTTATTTTTATTCTCATTGTTATAATTATTATTGAAGTACTAATTCATTTTTACATTTTTTTGCGAGGTACATTTGGATGAATAATCTTGAAGATTACGCTCCCGAAGATACATTTTAATTTATATATTTCAGTAGTTGGCTGACAAATATGAAAGACGTTGAGTATCTCTTTGAAAGACATATAGCTATCATGACAGACAAATTGCAAGAAAAGATGACAAACGCACTCAAGGTCCTGGTATTCGACAAAAGCCAACATCCTTTTCCGTCGCCCAATACAATCTATTCCTTACACGACATCTTTTGCACTTTTCGAAGTTTATCAAGCACTAGCCTTAGGTGTTCGACATGTTCATCCACAGATTTGCTATAAATAAGGATGTCAACAAAGTAAACGGCAACAAACTTATTTATGAACGGCTTGAGCACATGGTTTATCAGTCGCATGAATGTGTTCGGTGCATTGGATAGGCCAAAAGGCATCACCAACCATTCATAGAGACCAAATTTGGTCTTGAATGCAGTTTTCCACTCGTCTCCGGGTTTCATTTGGATTTGGTGGTAACCGGACCTGAGGTTTATCTTCGAAAAGTATGAAGAACCACTTAACTCAACTAGCATGTCATCTAATCGAGGGATAGGATGACGATACTTTACCATGATTTTGTTGACTGCTCGGAAATCAACGCACATTCGCCAAGTTCCATCTTTCTTCGTGACAAGGATAAATGGAACGACGCAAGGACTCAAGCTCTCTCGAACAAGGCCCTTGTTCAGCAATTCATCAACCTGCCTTTGGAGCTCTTTGGTGTCTTCGGGATTACACTGGTACGCAGGCTTGTTGGGGATTTGAGACCCCGGTATGAAGTCAATTTGGTCCTTGATTCCTCTCAACGGAGGCAATCCACCTGGGATTTCTTCGGGAAAAATATCATCGAAGTCCTGCAAAATACTTTGAACAACACTAGGCAAAGGGTTATTGTTAGAAAAATCATCATTAGAGTTTAGAAAGATACCCACGAGGCAAACTATCATCTGATCGTTGTTGTTTCCTCGTAGATACTCACCCGGTTGCATGATTGCACAAATATTTCTTACCTCCGGCGGTGAGTGATTGTCTTCGGCCATAATTTTTGTCCGAACCGGAGACTTTGCTTTTGCCGCTTCCTTCAATTCTTTCATCCATTTATAGTCCTCGCTTACTTGCTTTAGAGACAAGGGTTTGAGTATAAAACTCTTACCTTCGAGCTTAGTAGTGTAAGTGTTGGATCGTCCGTTATGAATACCCGACCGATCATACTGCCATAGTCGACTTAATAGCATATGACAAGCTTGCATCGGTACCACATTGAACATCATCTCATCTTGATATTCTCCAATTTTGAACTTGATCCATACTTGTTTGAGCACATCTCCGTTGTCGAGCACAAGCATAACTTTGCGAGTTGGACACTCTTTTGCCATGTGATCATAACCTTTGCATTTATGACACTGAATACTTGAAGCACTAGGAGAATTAAGTTGAACTTTACCTCCTACTTCTCTTGGGTGGTTAACGGTAACACCCCTCTCGAAGGGTTTCTTTGGCTCTCGAACAGTGTTAGCACTTGCTTGATTCGGACTCTTCCAATCTTTACCTCTGTTCAAAGGAGTTGAAATTGGGACTCCTCGGTACTGGTTTGCTTTATCGTCCTTAACCTATATCTCAGCTTTGATGGCAGCATGAAACACATCTTCCAACGTTGGTGCACATGCAGCCTCAATTGAGATGACACATCTCGAGCCAAGCCATTTTTTAATCGAATGATGGCTTGCTCGTCATCTTCTTCCATGTCAATAGCCAATCGAATTCTCTCGAACTCATCATGATATTCTTCAACAGATCTGGACCCTTGGTTCAACTCGAAGAGCTTTCGAAGTTGCTCCTTCCAATATTAGGCATTCAGATACTTAGCATCCATTGCTCTCTTCAACTGCATCCATGTGGTGACCTCGGGATAAGCATTTCTTCGTCTCAACTTTTTGTCAGCCTGCCACCATGTCGATGCATATGCTTCGAACGAAGCAATAGCATGTGTAGTTTTTCTCTCTTCGGTCATCTCATTGGTTTCGAAGATTTGCTCCAATTTAAGCTTCTAATCAAGATATTGGTCTGGATCACTAGTTCCTCTGAAGAGTGGAATAGTGATCTTGACACTGTTCAAGTTGGAATCTCGAGCACCTCGGATTTGTTTGGGATACTCATCATAATAGTCATCAGCCTCACGCTCAATATTTCCATCAACATTTGCGCCTCGGCCTCGACCTCAGAACTTTCCTCGACCTCGTTGAGCATGCGTTCTTTGAACGAATGGTGGCTCAAAATTCAGGTTCGGCATCGGGAAATTCTCCCTCATTGACCCCTTCATCAACGACCACGATTTGCCTTCGGGCCATTGGAAGTGGTACTCTTTCACCTCGGGGAATGCCCAAGTGTTGATAACAAACTTAGGGATTGCCCAAGTTTTGTTGTTGTACTTGGGGATTGCCCAACTGTTGCGTAGCTTAGGGATTGCCTATAGCTTCATTTCGAACAGCCTCATCCTTCAACCATTGTTGTGGAACGAGCTCAGCAAATTGCTCAGGTTTCATTGGAGTGGAGTTGCTAGTTCCAGTGCCGGACCCAGGTAAGGCCACGGATGCACTACCTTGCTCAAGGTGAGCTACTCGAGCACTCACTCCTCTTATTTCGGCACTGATGCCTTGTATCGCAGCCAAGAGATCAGCTAACGACACCTCAGGCGCCTCAATGCCCTTTCCTTTGCCTCCATTCCCAACCATGGTACCTGCACAAATCAAAGACCAAGTAAAATGTTAAAGGTTAGAAATCACCTCACATACTTCCTCACCTTTGTTGGGTGGCACTCGGGTCCACTCAATCTATGGGTTCGGTTATTGGTCACTCAAGAATTTGTAGCCAATGGCTTCCTCGGTTGATCAACTTCTCTCAGTTCCTTTGAATTTGACAAGTTACACTGTCTCCTTCGGGAAGAGTCAATTGATATGACTCGATGGAACGGATGCTATTTACTCTGGGCTCGGGAAGTCAAAGAATATTCTACGAAATTTTAGACTTCAGTCACCCGACGCACGAGTACCTATAAGCTCAAATGAGTTAGTACGACCTCAAGTAGGAAGAATTACTCCAGAGATCCACTAACTAGATTTATCGAACACAAGAAAAGTGAAAACCTAGGAATATCTACCCTTCGATTCCTCTTCGGAATCCCTTCGAACACACCAACTCTTGTTCGTACAAAGTGGTCCCTCCTTGGTACGGATAGAGTTTTACCTTATCCAATTCCCCTTTTCTAGCCAACAAATTTTTTACCTGGGGTTTTGATCTTTACACTTTACCCCTTTCTTCTTCAATGGACCACTGAAACTTTTACTCCGGCGTACGGACAACTCAACTTCGTTCACTGACCATGATTTGCGACAACTTTCGGGTTGCTTTTCAACTGCAGTAACAATAACGATGGAGGAAATCAGTCCCAGATTCTTTGAGCTAAGAACAAGTTCAACGTCGTCCGTACACTGTTACAATGTAACAAGTTTCCGGCATACGGACGGTGGCTCGAATCACGGAACTTCAAATGTAAAGGCAAAACACAACCCAAGAACAGTCAAGAACCACCAGTCTTCATCAATAACCAGCAAAACACGACTGGGGTTTGTAACAGTCACCACCACATCGAAGCAGTCCAAAAACCTCAAACAATCAGCGGTTGTTTGATTCAAACAATCAATATTCAAATCATAATTTTTTGAATTTTTCTTTACTACTTTTTTTTTTGTTGTAAAACAACACCACAACAACAACAATCAACAAGGAAGAAAGCTTAAACTGAAGACACAAACGCACGAATAATCAAACAGGATTTGAGGTTGTAAGAACAAACTCAAACCTTGGTCTGATACCAAGATGGTGCAAGCTAAACCGGAGTTAAGCTGAGCACGAAGAAATGCGGAAAAACAACAACAAAGTAAAGATAGAAGCAAGACAATTCTTGCTTCGATTCAAAGGAACATTGAGCAACTAGTCTCAAGCTCGATCGAATCGGAGGCGAAGATCACCTATACTAAGCAACAATCCTCAAGAAGAACAACGCTTCTTGCAAATTGAATGACCAAGAAGATGATGTTCAAACGATAACACAGAATGACACAAGTTCTTTGAAAATCCCACGTCGGGGTTCGTGCTCCATCGGAGACACTTAAATTGCAACTGCTATATCAATATTCATCAAAAACTAGCTACTTACAATGAAATATGAAGGAGTATATATAGAATACTCTAGGGATAAAATAGTAAATTGTCACAGGCGACCAATAGGAGTAAGCTACGCAGGGCTGGATAACTAAGTGTTAGGTTATCTTCAACCGAACACTTGAAATTCGAACACTTCAGCTCGAGCGCTTGACTTCAGTGCACTTGACTTGGCTTAAGCTAACATCGGTCGCTCTTCCTTCGATTGTTTGTTTGATTTACTTCGGCGCCGTTGTTGAGTGTTCCGTTTGGGTTTGGTCACTCCCTTCTTCGAGCTCATGTTTATAAATAAAGCCTTCGATTCTTGAGCTCAGTCAATCAGCTTCGGAGTGGTTGCTTTCTTTCGACCAAGCCATGTGAATGTGAACATCGTGCATCAGCTTGGCTTGGATTCATGTCATCGGCCTCAGTGGATCGAACACTTGATGAGCACGTGTTTAGGCTACATCACACACACCTACAAAATGATAGCAGAAACAGAGGGAGATTGGGGTCGGGAAAAAAGTACAGAAATAGATCAGGGATGGGGATAACAGAATGCCACCGGAAAGTCTCGCCGACGACACTCGATATGGCCTGGTTTTAACCAAGTTGTTGCCCGTTCTATTTTGATCATGATTTTTCTTCATTACTGTTTGTTGAGTTTAGCAGGTTTATCGATGATTTTGCTTGTTGGCTTCTCTCCATTTCTGGTCGATGTGTATTTGAGATTGAAGTATGGCATTAGGCTTGTAGTGACGCCACTCGCTGGCAGTCGCTCCTCCCTTGCCGTTTGCTTTGCCGTGGTTCTAATCGTCATGTCATTCAGTGACTGTTCAGAAGTCACAGCGGTTTGGGCTTCTTGGGTTTTGTTCTGAGCTTCTGCCTATTTTGTCCTTAAGATTGGTTATTATCGGATGTATGTTGCTAATGCATTATCGACTTGTATGCTACGGAGACTTTGCTTTTAAGACCCTTTTTTGCAGTTTTCTGGTGCTACACTAAACTGGTGGTCCCTACACAATCAGCCTATGAAAATACTTTTAGTTGAGGCTTTACAACGAATTGATGGATGTTATACCAATCACTACCAATGAAAAAATATATTTGCATATATTAAGGCCTCGAAACTAATTTGAACATGATACTACACTTGAACAGTCTCATTTCCGTGTCCCTGAAACAAAAAAGGCGATGACGATGCATATCACTTTACAAAGTAAACGATAGTAGAGTGGTGGGATTGAAGGTACTTAGCATGGCAAACCGGCCGGGGTTCTGCATTTGCAGCCGTACCGACACCCCTAACCTCTACTTGATGCAACACACCATTCTGGGCCTACATTTTTATAAAATTATTTTTCCCCTTTATTTTATTTTTATTATTATTATTGATATTTTATATTATTATTATTATTAATTATTATTTTTATTAATACTAACTTATTTTCTATATACTTTTGCGAGGTAAAATTGGATGAGAGACGACGGTCTAGTTTGAAAACGAACATTTAGAAGAAAATCCTTTTATTATTATTTTTGATTATTATTGTTATTATTTGTTATTATTTGGTGTTATTATTATTGTTAAAATTATTAATTGAAGTACTAATTCATTTTCACATTATTTTGCGAGGTACATTTGGATGAATAATATTTAAGATTACGCTCCCGAAGATACCTTTTAAATTATACTACTTTTATTTAATCATCATTATTTCGTTTTGATATGCTAACTATGTTAATTTGTTTTTGCAAGGTCTATTTCATTGAAGTGCCCTAGGGAAGAAAACAATTAGTAGAAAAGAGCCTTTTGTTTAATTTTAATTTTAAATTGTATATTGCGTAGTCATATTTTGAATCTAAATTATTTAGTCTGGCCGGTAAACTATATTTGGTGAAACCTGAGAGGTGCCTAACCCCTTCCTCTCGGGCTAACTTGAACCCTTACCTAGATTTCTGGTTCGTAGACTATTTTTCAGAGTTAATTGTAAAATTGACTAGAAACAAAATAGGTGCCCTAATGGCTAGAACAAATAGGTGGTGACTCCAACCCTTACCCGTGAGTTAACCCATAAGTCGAGTCCTATTTCGAACTTTAACCGGTTCAGGTAAAAATAGGATGCGACATCAGCCTCACGCTCATAATGTCTATCAACATATGTTCCTCGGCCTCAACCTCGATTGTAAGAACCAAACCCCCACAAGACCCTTCACACGGAGCCAAGCTAAATAGATCCAAGGAGTGCACTTACACTTGGTGAGGAGAGGCCGTGAAAAAGGACGCGATTGGAAGCCATTCCGGGTGATCTCACTAGGCCTCACGCCTAAGGAGGAAGGAGGCCCAACACATCCAGGCGCCCCGCCTGGAAACCTCACTGCCTAAGCGTGCTAAATTGCACAGGCAGGCAGGCCGCTTAGGCGCCCCTACCCAGGCGCCCGCCCTGCCCAAGCGCCCCTCCTGACCCAGGCGCCCCTCCCAGCTTCGGGCGCCCAACTTCAGCTCAACTCAGACGCCCCTCCCAGCTGCTGAACTTATGTTTCTTTTACTGTTTTGCCCTACGTGGCTTATTTGATGAACCTTATTATTAAGGGTATTTGGATCATTGTGTAAGCTTGGGAAACACTATAAAAACTCAAGTATAGCTTATTTTACACTTAGCTTATCATTGATGAATATTGAACTTGAGCAATGCTCTTTGGGATTAAATGAAACTTTTTGATGGGAATTGTTATTCTCTAGCGGATCTAAATGACTTCCTTTCCCCTTCGACCATTCTATTTGCGTGCTCACGTTAGCTCGAGGGTAGTTGCCTAGTGTAGGTATTCTTGACGTTCTCTCGGGGTGTAACGGAACGAGTTCTTCGTTGCTACTTGACATTATTGATCGAGTTTATGTCTCGCTCTTTATCTTTTACTTTTCTGCATTTGATTCTTATCGGTTTGGTATCAGAGCAAGGCTCGGGTTTTATTGCTACAAACCCCTAACCCTTGATTCTTCGTGCCTACGTTAGTTTCTTTTAGTTTCTTGTGTTTGAAGTTATTAGAAAGAAGAAAAAAACAAAAAAATTGAAAAAGTTAAAAATCCAAAGAATTTGGTGTATCTTGTTGATGTGATTGATTCTTGATATGGGTGTTATAGATTCGTGATCCTTGTTGAAATCCCGTTGTTTGGGTACCAAAAACACTTGGTTAGGATTGCATTTGTGAAATTGAAGATTTGAAACTCCAAAATTTCCTTAAACCGTTGTTGTTTTTGTTCTTGATGATTTTGGCTTGATTCTTGGGTTGAATGGATGTTTGATTGAGAACTTGATATTGGGGATTGATCTTGACTGGATAAAAACAATTTGGTACCAATATTGTGGGATTTGAACATGTATAACACCAAATTTGATGAATCACAATCCTTGTTGAAACCCTTTGATAAACCCTTGTGTTCTTGAGTTTTTTGGCCTTGAATCTTGATTTGATTGATTGTTTGGTTGTAAATTTGATTGGGTTTTGTTAAGGAAGATCAAAAAAAACTTTGGGTATCCTTGGATTGTGAAAAAATCGGATTTGTGGATTGAAAATCGACTTGGAACAAGTTTGGAACGAACTAGAACTGCTTCAGAGGAAGGCGCCCCACCTAAGCCAGGCGCCCCGCCTAGCATGGCATCTTCCTAAGACCTCAGTGGTGCAATGCAATTCCCTAAGGGGTTGCTAAGCACAAACGCGGAAGAAGAACAAATAAAGAAGAAGATAGAAGCAAGACAAAACTTGCTTCTTTCGAAAGAACAGTGAGGAACCTGTCTCAAAGCTCAATCGAAAGGGACACAAGAATCACCCTAACTATGCAACAATCCTCAAGAGAACATTGCCTCTTGCAAACTGAATGATCAAAGAGGAATGTTCAATCGGATTAACCGAAAGCCACAAGTCCATAAAAGCCCTCACCGGGGTTTGCTCACGACGGAGACAAGAAATGTGCTCGGCACTTTCATTCAATTTCAATATCCAAAAACTAGCTACTTACAATGAAAGGGAACAGTGTTTATATAGGAAATACTAAGGGTAAACTAGTAAATAGGTCACAGTTGACCAATAGAAATAAGCCACGCAGGGCTGAGTTAGAATGTGTTCGGCAGATTTGACTTCGGTAAGCCTTGGCTTCGGTTCTCGTTTGTCTGCTCGAACACACACTTGCTGCCTTCGGACGCTCAATTGTCTTCGAGCTTATTGTCCTCGGTCACTTTGCCTTCGGGCTCAAATCTGAAGATAATGCCTTCGATTCTTGAGCTCGGCCACTCAGCTTCGGAGCAATTGTTTTCCTTCGGCCAGGCTAAGTGAACGTGCACATCGTGCAGCAGCTTGGCTTGGCTTCTTGTCATCGGTCTCCTCGGTGGATCGATCACTTGATCAGCACGTGATCGGGCTGCATCATCCTCCCCTTCTTGAGAAGATTTCGTCCTCGAAATCAAGCCCTCCTCGTCCTCCGAAGTTGGACCTACAACACAAGGAACTAAGTCAGCAACATTAAAGGTGTTGGACACGTTATACTCACCAGGGAGGTCGATCACGTAGGCATTGTTGTTGATCTTGGTCAACACTTGAAATGGACCATCCCCTCGAGGAGCCAACTTTCCTTTCCTTTGGTTCGGGAATCGTTCCTTTCGGAAGTGAACCCAAACCCAATCTCACTTCTTTAATTCCAACTTTTTACGCCCCTTGTTTTTCTTTAAGGCAACCTTTGCATAGGCCTCCTCGAGGTTCTTCTTCACCTTTGCATGCAATTCGATCAAGGCAGCTGCTCGTCGAGTACCTTCAAAATCAAGAACAGAATCTCGAGGCAATGGGGTTAAATCAAGTGGAATCAAAGGATTAAAGCCATACACACATTCAAACGGGGTCATGTTGATCATTCTATGCACCGTTCGATTGTATGCGAACTCCATCATGGGCAAACGATCAGCCCAATTTCCAACCTTCCCTTTGGTCATTGCCCGAAGCAAAGATCCCAAGGTTCGGTTAACTACCTCGGTCTGTCCATCAGTCTGAGGATGGTGAGACGTCGAGAATAGTAGCTTGGTGCCGAGGGCACCCCACAAACACTTCCAAAAATGACTCAAGAATTTCGAGTCTCGATCACTCACAATAGTACGAGGTACACCATGCAATTTTAACACATTAGAAACAAACAATGTAGCTACATGCTGTGCATCATCACACTTTTTGCAAGGAATAAAGTGAGCCATTTTTGAAAAACGGTCAACCACAACGAAGATGCTATCATGTCCTCCCCCCGACCTTGGTAACCCCAAGACAAAGTCCATGGATATATCAACCCAAGGTTGATCAGGCACAGGCAACGGGGTGTACAAACCATGAGGGTTGGACTTCGATTTTGCTTTCTTGCAAACGAGACAAGCGTTGCAAAGCTTTTCCACATCTCGTCGCATTTTGGGCCAATGGAACTGCTCGGTCAAGATACCAAGAGTTTTATCGACACCGAAGTGTCCCATCAGTCCACCTGAGTGAGCTTCTCGAACCAAGAGCTCTCTCCACGATGACACTGGCACACAAACCCTCCCATTTTTGAAGAGGTAGCCATCATGCCACTGATATTTCTCAACCTTTCGGCCACTCAAGATTGCGTCTCGAACACATTTCAGCTTGGGATCGTCCTCGTACATCGACTTGATGCTTTCGAATCCCATGAGCCTAGAGGCGAGAGTGGTCGCTAAGGCAAATTTCCTTGATAGTGCATCGGCCACAACATTATCTTTTCCCTTTTTGTAATGAATTACATAGGGAAAGCTTTCAATGAATTCAACCCACTTGGCATGTCTTCGATTTAATTTTTCCTGACCTCGGAGATGTTTCAAAGACTCATGATCACTTTTGATCACAAACTCTCGAGGCCACAAATAATGCTGCCAATGGGCGAGTA
The DNA here is from genome assembly GCA_029990175.1 of Petunia secreta. NCBI lineage: Eukaryota > Viridiplantae > Streptophyta > Magnoliopsida > Solanales > Solanaceae > Petunia > Petunia secreta. Next base: position 15,890 of record JARKIP010000416.1, read on the forward strand.
CTCGAACGAGGGCATACAACTCTTTGTCATACGTAGAGTAATTTAAAGTTGCACCCTTAAGCTTTTCGCTAAAGTAAGCGATCGGCTTCGAGTCTTGCATCAGCACTCCTCCGATTCCAACTCCAGACGCATCACACTCGACTTCGAATGCTTTGCCGAAGTCAGGGAGTTGCAACAACGGGGCAGAACAAAGCCTCCGCTTCAACTCTTGGAAAGCCCCCTCTTGGGACTCTCCCCACACAAATGGATTGTCTTTCTTCACCAGCTCGGTTAAAGGAGCTGCCACGGTGCTAAAGTCACGAACAAACCTTCGGTAAAAGCTAGCTAAGCCATGGAAGCTACGAACTTGTGAAACCGAGGTTGGAGTTGGCCAATCTTTGATGGCTTCGACTTTTGATTCGTCGACTTCGACACCATTAGCACTGACAACAAATCCAAGAAAGACTACACGATCGACACCAAAGGCGCATTTCTTGAAGTTGGCATACAACTTCTCTTCTCGAAGCTTTTCAAGCACTTGCCTTAGGTGGTCGACATGTTCATCCACGGTTCTGCTATAAACAAGTATGTCATCGAAATAAACGACAACAAACTTATTTATGAATGGTTTGAGCACATGGTTCATCAGTCGCATGAATGTGCTCGGTGCATTGGATAAGCCAAAAGGCATCACCAACCATTCATAGAGACCGAATTTGGTCTTGAATGCGGTTTTCCACTCGTCCCCGGGTTTCATTCGGATCTGATGGTAACCGGACCTGAGGTCTATCTTCGAAAAGCATGAAGAACCACTTAACTCATCTAGCATGTCATCTAATCGAGGGATAGGATGACGATACTTTACCGTTATTTTGTTGACTGCTCGACAGTCAACACACATTCGCCATGTTCCATCCTTCTTCGGAACAAGGATAACAGGAACGGCGCAAGGACTCAAGCTCTCACGAACGAGGCCCTTGTCCAGCAATTCATCAACCTGCCGTTGGAGCTCTTTGGTGTCTTCGGGATTACACCGGTAGGCAGGTTTGTTAGGGATTTGAGACCCTGGTACGAAGTCAATTTGGTGCTCGATTCCTCTCAATGGAGGTAATCCACCTGGCATTTCCTCGGGATACATGTCCTCGAAGTCCTGCAAGACTTTTTGAACAAACAAAGGCAAAGGGTTATCATTAGAAAAATCATCATTAGAGTTTAGAAAGATACCCTTGTGCACGAGGCAAATCATCATCTGACCGTGGTCGTTGCCTCGTAAGATCTCACCGGGTTGCATGATTGCACAAATTCCTTTCACTTCGGTCGGTGAGTTTATTTCTTCGGGCCCCAATTTTGCTCCCATCGGAAGCTTAGCTTTGGCCGCTTCTTTCAATTCTTTCATTCGTTTATAGTCCTCGGTGACTTGTTTTGGAGACAAGGGTTTGAGTACAAAACTCTTCCCATCAAGCTTCACAGTATAAGTGTTGGATCTGCCATTGTGAACAGCGGTTCGGTCATACTGCCACGGTCGACCCAATAGCAAATGACAAGCTTGCATCGGAACCACATCAAATATCATTTCATCTTGATACTCTCCGATTTTGAACTTGATCCACACTTGTTTGACAACTCTCAATTCTCCACACTCATTCAGCCATTGTAACTTGTAAGGGTGGGGATGCTTCATCGTAGGTAATCCCATTTGTGAAACCAAAGTTTGGCTCACTACATTGGCACAACTACCGGAATCAATGATCATTGAACACACCTTTTGATGTAGGGAAAACCTACGAAAGCGAATAAAGATAAAAGTGAGACGAGACTTACACTAAAGTCGAGTAGCAACGGAGAACTTGTTCCGTTACACCCCGAGCGATTGGAAAGAATCACCTAGCACTATGCAACTATCCTCAAGAATCACGTGGTCCTTGCAAATAGAATGGTCGGGGAGGTTTGAGGTTCAACTTGGAGTCGTCCAATTGAAATTCAAGCCAAGAATCAAAGGTTTCAATAGAGAGTATTTCTCTTGTGTTTTGCATTCAAGATCGGTTAAAATGAGTTCAAGACCTAATGAAGGCTTTTATAGCCTTCTACAAACTTGTAATGAAGTGCCTAAAATACCCCTAAGTGGGTTTAAACAATAGAAGCCACTTAGGGCCAAAGTTGGAATTATACACACAAAATAGTCAAAATTCGGATTGGGTCACAACAGGGGTAGGCGGTCCGCCCACCCCTAGTAGGCGCTCCGCCCTGCTTAAGCTTCCTGAGGCCACCAGTCAAGGAGGCGGTCCGCCTCTGTGAGGTAGGCGGTCCGCCCCTCCTAAATCCAGAGAGTGTTCAATTTGTAGGCGGTCCGCCTCTTCAGGTAGGCGGTCCGCCTCTTCCTGAAGCTTCTTGGGGTGCCTCCTTTTGTGTCTCTTGAGCCTCTCCAAGTGTCCTAGATGGTTCCCCTTCCACGGTGCTCCAATGCATGATCTTCAAGGTTGTTCCGGAGCTTCCATCTTCCTCGTTCAATCCTCTCCATACCAAGTGAAGGTGAGCATCATGGATAGCTTTGGCTTGGCTTCTTGTGAAGGGTCTCGAGCTAGTTTGCCCGGCATCATCCTCCCCTTCTTGAGAAGATTTCGTCCTCGAAATTAAGGCGTCATCCTCCACTGCATCACCTACATCACAAGGAGCCAAGTCACTAATATTGAAAGTACTTGACACATTGTACTCACCCGGTAGATCAATCACATAGGCATTGTTGTTGATCTTGGATATCACTTGGAACGGGCCATCTCCTCGGGGTGCCAACTTCCCTTTTCTAATGCTTGGGAATCTTTCTTTTCGGAAGTGCACCCACACCCAATCTCCTTTCTTGAATTCCACTTTCTTTCTCCCCTTGTTTTTCTTGGTGGCCAACTTTTCATAAGCTTCCTCCAAGTTCTTCTTTGCTTTGGCATGGAGGTCCATCAAGGCCTTAGCTCGGCTTGTACCTGCAACATTAACAACCACTTCCCTTGGCAAAGGGGTGAGATCAAGTGGAATCAAAGGATTAAAACCATAAACGCACTCAAATGGAGTCATGCCAATCATTCTATGCAAAGTGCGGTTATATGCAAACTCCATGAGTGGTAACTTCTCCACCCAAGTCCCGGCCTTACCTCGGGTTATAGCTCTAAGAAGAGACCCCAAGGTTCGGTTCACCACCTCGGTTTGGCCATCCGTTTGAGGGTGGTGGGACGTAGAGAACAACAATTTGGTGCCAAGGGCACCCCACAAACATCTCCAAAAATGGCTTAGGAACTTAGTGTCCCTATCACTTACAATGGTTTGAGGCACGCCATGCAATTTTAACACATTATCAATGAACAAGGAAGCTACATGGTGTGCATCACTACTCTTCTTACAAGGAATGAAGTGAGCCATTTTGGAAAACCGATCCACGACAACATAAATGCTATCATGGCCCCCTCTAGACCGCGGCAAACCCATAACAAAATCCATTGAGATGTCCATCCAAGGGCTAGTAGGAATAGGCAAAGGAGTATACAAGCCATGGGAATTCGACTTAGACTTGGCGTGCTTGCAATCTAAACAAGCATTGCATAGCCGCTCAACATGCATTCCCATCTTAGGCCAATGGAATTGCTCCATAAGAATGGCCAAAGTCTTATCCCTCCCAAAGTGACCCATCAAGCCTCCACAATGTGCTTCACGCACTAGCAATTCTCGCCAAGAGGACTCGGGGACACACACTCTCCCTTTCTTGAAAATGAAGCCATCCACCCATTGGTATTTCTCCACCCTTTCCCCACTCACTAGAGCATCATGAATGCTCTTGAACTTTGGGTCATGTTCATATAAGGATTTTATACTCTCAAAACCCATAAGTCTAGAAGCAAGAGTGGTAGCAAGGGCGAACTTTCTAGAAAGCGCATCAGCTACAACATTGTCCTTACCCCGTTTGTAATGAATTACATAAGGGAAGGACTCAATAAACTCCACCCATTTGGCATGTCTTTTGTTTAACTTCTCTTGACCTCTTAGATGCTTGAGTGACTCATGGTCACTCTTGATCACGAATTCCCGAGGCCATAGATAGTGTTGCCAATGGGCCAAAGCTCTCACTAGGGCATATAACTCCTTGTCATACGTGGAGTAATTCAAGGTTGCGCCCTTCAACTTCTCACTAAAGTAGGCAACGGGTTTCCCTTCTTGCATGAGAACACCCCCAATACCCACCCCCGAGGCATCACATTCTACCTCAAAAGCCTTCCCGAAGTCGGGCAATTGCAACAAGGGGGCGGTACTTAACCTACTTTTCAATTCTCGGAAAGCCTTCTCTTGCGGCTCTCCCCAAACAAAGGACTTGTCCTTTTTCACCAACTCGGTGAGTGGTGCGGCAATGGTGCTAAAGTCTCTAACAAAGCGCCGATAGAAACTAGCAAGGCCATGAAAACTCCGCACATGAGAAACGGTGGTGGGAGTAGGCCAATCTCTAATGGCTTCAACTTTGGACTCATCAACTTCTACACCATTGACACTAACAACAAAGCCCAAAAAGACAACCTTTTCAACACAAAAGGCGCACTTCTTAAAGTTGGCATAGAGCTTTTCGGCTCGTAGCACTTCAAGCACTTGACTCAAGTGGCCAACGTGGTCGTCTATAGACTTGCTATAGATCAATATGTCATCAAAGTAGACGACCACGAATTTGTTGATGAAGGGTTTTAGCACATGGTTCATCAATCTCATGAAAGTACTAGGCGCGTTGGAGAGGCCAAAGGGCATCACCAACCATTCATATAGACCAAACTTGGTCTTGAATGCGGTTTTCCATTCATCTCCGGGTTTCATTCGGATTTGATGGTAACCGGACCTAAGATCTATTTTTGAAAAGATGCTAGAACCACTAAGCTCATCTAACATATCATCCAAACGAGGTATGGGATGTCGATACTTTACCGTGATCTTGTTGACCGCTCGACAATCCACACACATCCTCCAAGTGCCATCCTTCTTCGGAACAAGGATCACGGGCACGGCACAAGGGCTCAAGCTCTCCCTCACCAAGCCTTTGGTGAGCAACTCATCAATTTGCTTTTGTAGCTCCCTTGTGTCCTCGGGATTACTCCTATATGCCGGCTTGTTGGGAATTTGAGATCCCGGGACAAAGTCAATTTGATGTTCAATGCCCCTCAAGGGAGGCAATCCATCCGGCATCTCATCCGGGAACATGTCCTCATAAACCTTCAAAACATTTTCAATGGTACTAGGCAAAGGGTTAGGGTTAGATAAATAATCACTTTCGGAATTTAAAACCATACCTTTGTGCACTAGGCATATGAGCATTTTGGTGCCATCATTACCTTTCAAAATCTCACCCGGTTGCATCATGGCACACATGCGACCGGTGGAAGATGGTGGAGTCTCGGCCAAAGGTTTGGCCACAACCGGGGACTTGGCCTTAGCCGCTTCCCTCAACTCTTTCATGCGCCGATAGTCTTCACTTACTTGCTTTGGGGACAAGGGTGTGAGCACAAACTTCTTCCCCTCATGTCTAACCGTGTAAGTGTTGGCCCGGCCATCATGAACCACTTGTTTGTCGTATTGCCACGGCCTACCAAATAAAAGGTGGCATGCTTGCATTGGCACCACGTCAAACATGTGTTCATCTTGATAGTTCCCAATCTTGAACCTAATCAAGACTTGCTTCAAGACCCTCAATTCCCCACACTCACTCAACCATTGCAAACGGTAGGGATTAGGGTGCTTTTGGGTAGTCAATTTCAATTGTGAGACCAAGGATTGGCTCACCACATTCGCACAACTACCCGAGTCTATGATCATGGAACACACTTGCCCCTTCACTCTACACCGAGCATGGAACAAGTTTTCCCTTTGTTCATCTTCCCTCTCTTCACTCACCATGGTTCCCAAAATGCGGCGAACCACAAGGAACATATTAGGATCATCCCCCTCCGTCACTCTCTCTTCACCCTCACCCTCAACTTCCTCACTCTCCTCCTCAATCTCTCCCTCGGACTCACTTTCCCCCTCATAGACCAACCCATCATCCATCACAATCATCGTTTTCCGGGTAGGGCACTCTTTGGCAAAGTGGCCGTATCCTTTACATTTATGGCATTGGAAAGAAGAAGAAGAAGGAGTATTTAAAGTAGTTTTAGAATTACCTCCAACCTCTTTGTGGTCGCTTCTCGGGGTAGCCTTCTCAAAAGGCTTCTTCACATCTCGACTCCCACTTGCACCACTTGTGTATGGGGTCTTCCATTCTTTGGGGCGAGTTGTTGGAGTGGTAGTGGTGGTACTCCTATAGCGAGGAGCCTTTTCTTCTTTGAACCACTTCTCGGCCTCAACCGCGGCATCACACACATCTTGTAGAGAGTGGAAGGTGTGTAGCCTCAATTGGGAAGCAATCTCCCTACTCAAGCCACTTTTGAAACGGATGATAGCTTGTTCCTCATCCTCCGTTTCCATATCAAGAGCCATCCGGTTCTTCTCAAAATCATTGAAATATTCATCAACGGGTTTGGAGCCTTGCTTCAATTCATAGAGCCGTTTGAGTTGCTCTTGTCGGTACTTGGGAGTCACATACTTGTTGCTCATTATTTCTTTCAACTCTTCCCAAGTGATGTTCATCCGCAACCCAAGTCGTCTCCTCGAACGCTTCATGGATTCCCACCATGTAGAGGCATAAGATTCAAAGGAAGCAATGGCATATGTAGCCTTCTTCTCCTCGGACATATCATTCGTGTCAAAGACCCGCTCCAATTGAACCTTCCATTCTAAGAAAGCCTCCGGTTCACTAGTCCCCTTGAAAGGCGGAATAGTGATCTTTACACTATTGAGGTTAGTGTCACGACCCCCACGATGTGGTCCCGGTTGACCCCCGTAGTAGTCTTCAACCTCATCATACTCCCTTCTCAAGTCCCTTCCCATGAAAGCCCTTGGAGGTCCTCGACCTCGCCCACGACCTCCATCCATCCCTCGGCCTCCGTTCATCGCTCTCCTAGGTGGATAATGAGCATCAAAATCATCATCTAAACCGAGGCCCTCCCCTTCTTGAGCTTCATCAACTTGCTCAAGAGGAATCACATTTCTTCGGGGCCTTAAGAGTGGGACATCTCCTTGGGGATTGCCCAAGGGTTGGGGTGTGCCCAACGACCTTTCTCTAGCAAGAGCCTCGTCCCTCAACCGTTGTCGACGAACTAACTCCGCATATTGATCCGGCTTCATGATTGAATCATCACTTGTGCCTTCATTGGCATCCTTTTGGACACTCGGGGTCCTTTCCTTTTCAAAGACCTCCATTCTAAGGTTCAAGGTTTTCACCTCGGCCAAGAGACTAGCCAAGACGTCAACGGGAACCTCAATGGTTGATTTGGCCTTCTCATCCGCCATTGTACCTACAACAATCAGAAACAAGTAAAGAGATTAGAGTAAAAGTCCTCACTCGCTCCCTTACCTTTGATTGTCCCTCGGGTTCACTCTTGTTTTTGGGGTAGGTTCACTCAAGCTCGAATTCAAAAGTCTTCCTCGGAGTTGAACAACTACCTCAACAACCAAACAATCCAACAAGTACCCAATGCTCTTCGGGAAGAGTGGAGTTAATGGGACTCTATGGGCGTTCGGCTTTTAAGTGAGCACTTGAGCCAAAGAAATTCTACGAGTCTTCTTTGAAGTTATCAACACCAACACGCACGAATATCCTAAGCGCTCAATGAATTAGTACTAGTTGAGTAGGAGAATTACTCACAAAGTACTAACCGGAAGTAACGGAAGCAAAGAAAACACGAAAACTTAAGAAACAAACTACCCGGACACCTTCCCAGTGGGAGGCGGTCCGCCTATGGACTGAGGCGGAGGGCCTCAAAATTTTCCAGAGAGCAAGCAGTGGGGAGGCGGTCCGCCTATGGGGAGGGGCGGTCCGCCTATGACCTGTTCCTGCAAACTTTCAACTCCGTTTCTTGGTTTTTGGCACTCGATTTTCCAACGTTTTCAAGGAGTTTTTGATATGTAATGGTACCCAAAGTTGTTTTGGACTATAACAAGCAAACCCCAATGGTTTAATCCAACAAACAACCAACAAACAACTTGATTCGAAGATTTGGAGCAAATTCTTCAAAAACTTCAAGAACACCAAGATTTCAAAAATTCGATTTTCACTCCGCTACTCCAAATGATGTTATAGTGGTATCAAAATGACGGGGTAACTATAAGGAATAATCCCCGATACCAAACAACCACAAAATCATAACATCAAACAAGTTTTGGCAAATTTTGCAAAATACCCAACCTAGGGTTCAAATTTTCAACTTTTGATTTTCAACTCCAAAACGCGTTTTGTTGGTACCCAATTGTCGGGTTCACGTAAACAAACAATCCCCGATAATCAAAACCAACAAAATCGTAACAAACAACGATTTCTAGCAAATTTTTGGGTTTTCTAGTTTTTGACTTTTTTTCTTCTTTTTCAATGAAACAAGAACAAGAACACGAAAATAAACACGGAACATAAAAGACAAGCACGAAGAGTAGGACGAGGGCTCGTAAGAACGCAACCCTAGCCTTGCTCTGATACCAACTGATGTAGGGAAAACCTACGAAAGCGAATAAAGATAAAAGTGAGACGAGACTTACACTAAAGTCGAGTAGCAACGGAGAACTTGTTCCGTTACACCCCGAGCGATTGGAAAGAATCACCTAGCACTATGCAACTATCCTCAAGAATCACGTGGTCCTTGCAAATAGAATGGTCGGGGAGGTTTGAGGTTCAACTTGGAGTCGTCCAATTGAAATTCAAGCCAAGAATCAAAGGTTTCAATAGAGAGTATTTCTCTTGTGTTTTGCATTCAAGATCGGTTAAAATGAGTTCAAGACCTAATGAAGGCTTTTATAGCCTTCTACAAACTTGTAATGAAGTGCCTAAAATACCCCTAAGTGGGTTTAAACAATAGAAGCCACTTAGGGCCAAAGTTGGAATTATACACACAAAATAGTCAAAATTCGGATTGGGTCACAACAGGGGTAGGCGGTCCGCCCACCCCTAGTAGGCGCTCCGCCCTGCTTAAGCTTCCTGAGGCCACCAGTCAAGGAGGCGGTCCGCCTCAGTGAGGTAGGCGGTCCGCCCCTCCTAAATCCAGAGAGTGTTCAATTTGTAGGCGGTCCGCCTCTTCAGGTAGGCGGTCCGCCTCTTCCTGAAGCTTCTTGGGGTGCCTCCTTTTGTGTCTCTTGAGCCTCTCCAAGTGTCCTAGATGGTTCCCCTTCCACGGTGCTCCAATGCATGATCTTCAAGGTTGTTCCGGAGCTTCCATCTTCCTCGTTCAATCCTCTCCATACCAAGTGAAGGTGAGCATCATGGATAGCTTTGGCTTGGCTTCTTGTGAAGGGTCTCGAGCTAGTTTGCCCGGCATCACCTTTCCCCTCACTCGACATCGGGCATGAAAGAGGTTTTCTCTTTGGTTGTCCTCTTCTTCAAGAGTCATGCAGCTCAAATTCCTTCGAACCACAAGAAACATTTCCGGATGATCAGCTTCGGCAGCCTCATGATCATCATCATCTTTAGCTCGATCAGTCTCCTCGATAATTTCCTCCTCGGTGTCACTCGCTTGCTCATGGACAGTTCCATCTTCGAGCAGAAGCATAACTTTGCGAGTTGGACACTCTTTTGCCATGTGACCATAACCTTTGCATTTGTGACACTGAATATTTGAAGCACTAGGAGAGTTGAGTTGAACTTTACCTCCCACTTCTCTTGGTTGGTTAACGGTCACACCTTTTTCGAAGGGTCTCTTCGAATCTCGAACAGCGTTAGCACTTGTTTGGTTTGGACTCTTCCATTCTTTACCTCGGTTCAAAGGAGTAGAAGTAGTGACTCCTCGATACCTGTTTGCCTTATCGTCCTTCACCAATTTTTCAGCTTCGGTGGCAGCATCGAACAGATCTTCCAACGTGTGGTACACGTGGAGTCTCAACTGAGATGACACATCCCTAGCCAAGCCATTTTTAAATCTGATAATGGCTTGCTCTTCGTCTTCGACCAGATCAAGATTCAATCGAACCTTTTCAAACTCATCGTGGTACTCTTGGACGGACTTGGACCCTTGCTTTAACTCATAGAGTTTTTGCATTTGAGTCTGCCTGTATTTGGCACTCAAGTATTTACCATCCATCGCTCTCATCAACTGTGGCCATGTATTGACTACTGGATAGTCATTTCTTCTTCTATGCCTCTTGTCAGATTCTGATGCAATATAAAATGGCCTAAACGACAACCATCAAAAGCCAAGCTCGAGTGCACAACGGGTACGAGTCAAGGCCTCCGGGAACGTCTTGGAAGATCATGCATTGGAGCGCCAACGGATGGAGGAAACAGGGCAGGAAAACAGGCAGCCCAAAACAGGGCAAAACAGGGGAGCAATCTGGGAGCTCACTGCCTGAGGAAGAACAAGTGTTCTTCGCGATCGCGTCCATACCTGCGCGATCGCGAAGAGGAGTCCATTACCCTGCGCGACAGCGTGTTATCTTGAGCGATCGCGTGGAGTTGAAGTCCAGTCAGATCGATCTCTGCGCGACAGCGACCAAGCAAGCGCGATCGCGATGCTTTGAAGAATGCCCAGCGCGATCGCGAGCCTTCCTGGCGCGATCGCGAAGAAGAAGTATTGAGCAGCGAGGCAGAATCAGTTGCAGGGCCATTTTTGTCCAAAATTCTATGTAAATGTATATATAGCACATTTTGTTCTTCATTTGAGTTTAGCTTGAATTGAATAGAGAGAAGAGAGAATTAGAGAAGGCCGAGCCTTTCTAGTCCGAAGCCCGAGGCTTCATGTATCTCGTTAACTTGGAACCTATGGCGATCGACACCTAGTTGAGTCCATTGTAAGGTTCGAGTTTCACTTTCTCCCTTTTGGATTATTAATTCATGTCTTGAATTCATTAATCCGTTCTTTCTTCTCGTTTCTTGACTCCCCAATCCTTGTTTCCCCGATATCATTGATATCATCTATCTTGTGTTTTATCGCTTCCGCATTTTTATGTATCGTGTTTAGCTTCCGCTCGTTTTCGATTGCATCAGTTGGTATCAGAGCAAGGCTCGGGTTATGTTCTTACAAACCCCCGTTCCTTGTTCCATATGTTAGTTTCATTGTTGTTGTTGTGTTGTTCTTGAAAAATTGAAGAAAAACAAAAAAAAATTGAAAAACTAGAAAACTTGACAAAATTTGGTCGAGCGGGTTGGATACGAATCCCCGAGTGTTAAAAAGTAGTGGGGTTTGTTCCTTGTTGTATTCCCGTCGTTTTGATACCCATATATCGTGTTTTGGTGTTACGATTCAAAAATTTCGAAAATCAAAATCCAAAAGTTTGAAAATTCTTGAAAACGCTTCAATCTTGAATCGAAGCTTGTTGTTGTTTGTTTGGAGTTGAAAACTATTGGGGATTGGTTGTTATAGTTGTATACACCTTTGGGTATCGTTGGTTTTGTGTTTCGGGTTGGAATCGAGCCAAAAATTTGGCCAAAATCGCCCAAAAACCCGTTTTTGAGCTGCTGTGAAAGTGCAGGGATTAACCCTTCGCGATCGCGAAGAGCAATTTCGCGATAGCGAAGAACAAAATTATTTTTTGAAAAATTAACCCTTCGCGATCGCGCGCGTCTGGTCGCGATAGCGAAGAACAAAAAAATTTTCAGAATTTCAGTTTTGGGACAGAACGTTCGCAACGGCTTCCGAACAGTTTCCAAACATCATGACTCCAATTGGACCATTAAATATGATGAGTTTGTAGATCACAAACAAAATTTCATCCGATTCCAAATCCATTTGGTGCCAATTCGAGTCGAATCTTTTGTGTCCCGTTTTCTTCCATACCTCTTGGTTAGTGTTTTGAAGGTAATTGGCCTACTTGAAAGACACTAATCCTTTAGCGTATAGGGTAATCGTGCGTAGAGGAGATTAGAATTCAAAGAAGAGTCGTAGAACTCCTTTTGGCCTCAAGTGCGCACTTTAAATAGCCGTCCGTACATCGAGTCTCATTAATTCCACTCCGAACTTTAACTTGGACATGCTAGTTGTGATTACCTTGGTTCCCAAGTTGATAAGGCCTCGCTCTTGAGTGTACATATATTGAGTGATACACGTGAGGGAGTGACTTTTGGGAGGTTTTATTCTTTGGTGATTGCAACAATGTCGGATAATGATGAATGTGGGGATTATGGCTCATGTGGCGATGATGCGAGTTGCTATGACTCGTATGGTGATGATGGAGACTATGGTTCCTATGAGGGTGATGAAGGCCATTACTATGATGATGGAAACCATGGCTCCTATGTTGATGAAGCGGTTCACTATGATGATCGTGAGAATGATGAAGACTATGAGGCTCGTGATGAAGATTGTGATGATGCCTATGCCTCTAGTCAAGAAATCGAAGATGGTGACGCTTCAAGGTACATTGATCCTACTTACTCTTCTTGTGATGAATTAGAGCATGATAGTGACATAGATAGGGATGATGATGATGTTGAGTATATGAATTGTTCTTATGCATCTTCTCTTGGTGTTGCTAATGGAGTACAAGGGAGTAGTGGAGGACCTTCCATTAGTATGGGGGGTGGTGGTGGTTGTTCCATGGGGAAGAAGAAGCTTGGATCTTCTAGGTACGCTAAGCGGCCTAATGCTTCTAATTTCCATGTGGAGGGTGGTATGATAGATGGTGTCGCTTTTGCTACAAAGGGGTTATGTGCCGTGAGGGGCGTGGATGGTTGTAGTAGGAGTAGTGCTATGGGCTATGGAACCAAGGCGAGAGGCACTTATGGGTTCCATGGCAAGGTTCCTTCCTCGACTTCCAACAACATTTCTAATGTTGGGAGAGTGACGGGAAGTGGAGGTTGTTCTAGTGGTGATGCCACTAGTGGAGGGATAAGGAAGACCCAAGTTGTTGGTGTTGACACTTGTGGGCGTCCAAATTCTCATTTGGGTGCCAATGTGCAAGACTTGGGTAGATGTAGGTTCGTTGTTGAGGTAGATGGTATTGGAGGATACTTGCTCAAAATTGGTGGTACCGATGCCAATTGTATTAGCACCTCTTTGGTTGATAGGCTTAGGATACCATGCCACAAGCTAGAGCACCCTTATGAGTATGATGGAGTGTGGGTTTCTAAGGAGGCTCGGGTACTCATATCTCATAGGAATTATAAATGCTATGTGTGGTGTGATGTGTATCCCATGCGTCATGTTGATGTGTGGATCGGTGACCGGTGGTTGGAGGGGAAGAGGGTGCAATATAGTGTGGTGAAGGATGCATATCTTGTGGGCGTAGGGCAAAGAGTTTATGACTTTGTGCCTTACCGGGCGAAGAGCCAAGTGCCTACTAGTGCGCCTTCCTTGGCTAGGCAAAGGAGCAAGGAGCAAGAACTTCATTCCATGGTTGACAATGTGCAAACAAGAAGTCCTACAAACACAAGCAATGGTGGGACATGTGCTAGAAAAGGGTTGATAGACATCAACAAGGTGAACCCAAAACCACAAGTTTCAATTCCAAGTGGTTCACCAACGAAGAAGAAGGAGACATCAAGTGATGAGTCTCCTAGTCCTAGATTTCGGGTTGACGTGAAGAGTCCACCTACTCCGGCTATGGGTATTCTTGGGCCTCGTCCCAATTCGCCCGAATTTGAGAGACAAAAGATTGAGAGGAGTAAGGGAGTGACCGGTGACATTCCTCGAGTGGAAAAAGGAGAGGATGTGTTGAGTGATGTGAGCGGGATGTCACCACCCGAATCTACACCTAGCCTTGAAAGAAAAATGAGGGAAAAGAAAGAGGGAAAAAAGAGTGAGGACACCACTTATTCTAACCTTAACCCTTTATCTTTTTCTTCTACTTGTGTGAGTACTTGTGTAGGTATTCTTGGAGGCAAACCGATGGAGCCTCAACCATGTTCCGAGATGGAAAGACAAGGTGAAGGAGATGCCGAATGCGAGCTACAAGGCGGAGGCGTTCATGACACTTCAAAGGTATGTGTTAGTTCTTCCTCCCTTGAGCATGATACTTCCTTGTCTTGTGATCTTGCTTGTAACAACTCTATGCTAGTTGATGATTTGCATGAGTATAATGTGTTTGCAACTAGTGTAGAGCCTTCGGGTCAACTTGTGTGTGAAATTGAACCACTAGTTGAGAGGGTTGAAAAGCCACATCATGATGTGAGCTCGGTTTTCATTGAACCTCTCTTTAGTGAAGATGTTGTAGTTGACCTTGTTTGTGAACCTTGTTATGACACCCCACCCATATTTGATAAAGGAGAAGATGAATTGCGTGATGATCTTATTCTTCCCTTTGATTGCTTAATTGATGGCGGTGGTTCCTTATGTCGTAGTGAGGATGGATGTAACCTTGAGGAGTCCCTCGTGTGTGAGATGGATCGATTTATGTTTGATGACTCCTCGAGTGAGAGTGTAGGACCTAGTCTTGATTCTATGCTTTTGTATAACCATGAATTTGAGGTACATGCTTTTACATTTCTAATGTTTGAAGGCAATCTCATTTGTGGTGGTGAATTGTATCGGACTAGGGTCGGTAGTAGAGTCGAACCTCCATGGTTTGTCAAGTTAGGCTCTATGGATGATCCAACGTTTGGAACTCCGAGTGAGGAGGGTGGTCTTGGTATTGGTCGTGATGACCTATCTTCTAGTAGTCCTAGCCTTCGTTGTGTGGACTATAATGATGAAGGACCTATTTTGGAGACCTTCCTTTGGAGCTTGTCCAATAAGAAGGATTGTCTTGGGGTTGATTTTGGAGGTGAGGAGGTACCTCTCGGTGTGTGTAAGAATGCTCTTAAGAAGGGGAGAGGAGTAGTCGATGTTAGTTGTGAATTGAACTACTTTACTTACTCCATCCCATATGTTGAGCACACCTTGAGTGTTGAGCATGCCAAAGCCGATGTGTCACTTTGTGATAGAATTGATTTGAAGGCTTGGTGCGATGGTGGGCTTAGGGGTCGTGGGGAATCTAATTGCTACATGCATATCCTTGATCTCTTTGCTTGTTTTGAAAATGAGTGCTTGATCTTGTCGGGCCAAGACTATGTTGTCTCCTTTGGGGACATAAGCATTTTCATAGGAATTGATGCTTGGCTCTATCACAAGAGCGTGTTTTCCACACACCTTGCACTCTTTCTTGTTAAGCTAACCTACTTGTGAAGTAGGAAATTTTTGGTTGTGCTTGCTTTGTTGTAGGTTTTGATGGTTCGATTTCGAGGACGAAATCCTTTCAAGAAGGGGAGGATGATGCAATATAAAATGGCCTAAACGACAACCATCAAAAGCCAAGCTCGAGTGCACAACGGGTACGAGTCAAGGCCTCCGGGAACGTCTTGGAAGATCATGCATTGGAGCGCCAACGGATGGAGGAAACAGGGCAGGAAAACAGGCAGCCCAAAACAGGGCAAAACAGGGGAGCAATCTGGGAGCTCACTGCCTGAGGAAGAACAAGTGTTCTTCGCGATCGCGTCCATACCTGCGCGATCGCGAAGAGGAGTCCATTACCCTGCGCGACAGCGTGTTATCTTGAGCGATCGCGTGGAGTTGAAGTCCAGTCAGATCGATCTCTGCGCGACAGCGACCAAGCAAGCGCGATCGCGATGCTTTGAAGAATGCCCAGCGCGATCGCGAGCCTTCCTGGCGCGATCGCGAAGAAGAAGTATTGAGCAGCGAGGCAGAATCAGTTGCAGGGCCATTTTTGTCCAAAATTCTATGTAAATGTATATATAGCACATTTTGTTCTTCATTTGAGTTTAGCTTGAATTGAATAGAGAGAAGAGAGAATTAGAGAAGGCCGAGCCTTTCTAGTCCGAAGCCCGAGGCTTCATGTATCTCGTTAACTTGGAACCTATGGCGATCGACACCTAGTTGAGTCCATTGTAAGGTTCGAGTTTCACTTTCTCCCTTTTGGATTATTAATTCATGTCTTGAATTCATTAATCCGTTCTTTCTTCTCGTTTCTTGACTCCCCAATCCTTGTTTCCCCGATATCATTGATATCATCTATCTTGTGTTTTATCGCTTCCGCATTTTTATGTATCGTGTTTAGCTTCCGCTCGTTTTCGATTGCATCAGATTCCCACCATGTTGATGCATAAGCTTCGAACGAAGCAATGGCATGGGCAGCTTTTCTCTCATCGGTCATCTCATTTGTTTCAAAGATGCGCTCCATTTTAAGCTTCCATTCAAGATACTCGTCGGGATCACTAGTTCCTTTAAAGGGTGGAATAGTGATCTTGACACTGTTCAAGTTTGAGTCTCGAACAGCTCTAGCCTGTTCGGGAAACTCATCTTCTCGATCATAAGCCTCACGCTCAATATTTCTTTCAACATTTGCGCCTCGGCCTCGACCTCGGAAATTTCCACGTCCTCGGTGAGCTTGCCTTCGTTGAGCGAATGGCGGCTCACGCTCATATTCGTCCTCGGGAAATTCCTCTTCACCAACCTCCTCGGCAACAGCTCTAAGATCTCTTCGGGCCACTGGAGGTGGTATTCTTTCTCCTCGGGGAATGCCCAAGTTTTGATAAGAAGCTTGGGGATTGCCCAAGTTAAGTTCTCTTCGAATTGCTTCACTTGTCAACTGATGTTGTCGTACAAGCTCAGCATACAGCTCAGGCTTCATCGGAGTGGATTGGCTCGTTCCCACGCCGGACCCATTCATGGCCACGGACGCGTTTCCCTGCTCGAGGTTAGCTACTCGAGCACTCACTCCTCTTACTTCGGCACTGATGCCTTGTATCGCAGCCATGAGATCGGCTAACGACAATTCAGGCTTTTCAATGCTTTTGCCATCGTTTCCAGCCATTGTACCTGCACAAGTCCAAGATCAAACAAAGGTTAGGGTTAGAAATCACCTCACACACTCCCTCACCTTTGATGGGTGGCACTCGGGTCCACTCAATTTTATGGGTTCGGTTTTGATCACTCAAAGACTTGTTAACAGTGGCTCGTCTGATTGATCGGTCCTCTAAGATCCTTCAAGTTCGACAATAGTCACTGCCTCTTCGGGAAGAGTGAAGTGATGTTCGACTCGATGGAACGGACGCTTTTAACTGAGCTCGGGGAGTCAAAAGAATTTCTACGAAAGTTTGGACTTCGGTCACCCCTTCGCACGAATTCCTATCAGCTTAAAAGAGTTAGTACGACCTTGAGTAGAACAAGTACTCAAAAGATCCACCAACTAGAATTTTGACACGAAAGAAAGTGAGAACCTAGGAGAATCTACCCTTTGATTCCCTTTTGGAATCTTTTCGAACACACCCACTCCTGTCCGTACAAAAGTGGTCCCTCCGTGGTACGGATAGGGTTTTACCTTATCCACTTTCCTTTTTCAGCCGACAATTTTCACCTGGGGCTTTGATGTTTTAATTTTTTTTTTTTTTTTTTTTTTTTTTTAACCCCTTTCTTCTTCAATGGAACAGTGACCTTGCTCCGGCGTACGGACGCAACAACTTCGGTTCACTGACCACGAATTTCAACAGATCTGGGTTGCTTTCGACTCCGGTTCCAACGACGGAGGAATTAAAGTTCTTCGAGCCAAGACTAGCTCGACGTGTCATACACTGTTACGAACTTGTAACAATTTTCCGGTGTACGGACAACGTTTCCAACTTAAGAACTTCGATTTTAAGCAATAAACAAACCCAAATCACTCAAGAACCACCAATCTTCACCGGTTTCTTCCAAACACAGTGGGGTTCGAGTTTTCAGTCACCATTAAAGCTCAAAACAGTCCAAAAAATTCACCAAGAAACCCTAGTCACTAAATCAGTACGTCGGGTATTCGTTGGAATCAGAACTCGATGGTGAACAAGAATCCAAGATTGTTTTTCCCAAACAACCAACAATCAAACACAATTTTTGAATTTTTCTTTTAACACTTTTTTTTTTTTGTAAATAATAACACCAACAGTAACAAAATTCAAATCAGAATTCAAAAAGGAAAACAGAGACACATACGCACGAAAATAAAGATAACGTGAACAGGATTTGGGGTTGTAAAAACAAGCCCAAACCGTGCTCTGATACCAAGATGGTGCAATGCAATTCCCTAAGGGGTTGCTAAGCACAAACGCGGAAGAAGAACAAATAAAGAAGAAGATAGAAGCAAGACAAAACTTGCTTCTTTCGAAAGAACAGTGAGGAACCTGTCTCAAAGCTCAATCGAAAGGGACACAAGAATCACCCTAACTATGCAACAATCCTCAAGAGAACATTGCCTCTTGCAAACTGAATGATCAAAGAGGAATGTTCAATCGGATTAACCGAAAGCCACAAGTCCATAAAAGCCCTCACCGGGGTTTGCTCACGACGGAGACAAGAAATGTGCTCGGCACTTTCATTCAATTTCAATATCCAAAAACTAGCTACTTACAATGAAAGGGAACAGTGTTTATATAGGAAATACTAAGGGTAAACTAGTAAATAGGTCACAGTTGACCAATAGAAATAAGCCACGCAGGGCTGAGTTAGAATGTGTTCGGCAGATTTGACTTCGGTAAGCCTTGGCTTCGGTTCTCGTTTGTCTGCTCGAACACACACTTGCTGCCTTCGGACGCTCAATTGTCTTCGAGCTTATTGTCCTCGGTCACTTTGCCTTCGGGCTCAAATCTGAAGATAATGCCTTCGATTCTTGAGCTCGGCCACTCAGCTTCGGAGCAATTGTTTTCCTTCGGCCAGGCTAAGTGAACGTGCACATCGTGCAGCAGCTTGGCTTGGCTTCTTGTCATCGGTCTCCTCGGTGGATCGATCACTTGATCAGCACGTGATCGGGCTGCATCACTCAGGCACCCCACCTAGGTCCCAGGCGCCCCGCTTGATTGCCTGCACAACTCTGGGCGCCCCTCCTGGTTGATGAAGGTGTTGTTTTGGGTAGTTTTTCCTAAGTTTTCGTACTTCTTTGTTTGCATAACATCTAGTTAGTAATACTTTGAGTAACCTTTCTACTTAATTGGTACCAGCCCTTGAAGCTTTTAGGTGATTCGTGCATTAGTTGGAGAGTAGAACTCCAAGAAGATTCGTAGATCCTTTTGACTCAAGTCCTCACTTGAAAGTGCCTAGCGTTCATTGAGTCCCATTAACTCCACTCACCCCGGAGTGTGTTTGACTCGTAAATAGTTTGGTTGAGTTGAGGGATTGTTATTCATCTACGTGAAGCTTTTGGACTACAAGTCGAGTGAAATATCCACCACCACTAAACGAGTGAACCGAGTGAAACACAAGTAAGGGAGTGTGTGAGGTGATTTCACTAACGTTTGTTCTTCTTGTAGGTACAATGGCTAACGAAGGTCAAAGTTTTATCAAGGATGCCTTGGCTAATATTCTTGCCAAGATGGATATCATGGGCCAAAAGATTGAAACTCTTGAAAAGGTGACTTCAAGTCTCCAAGTGGGGCAAGGGACCTCAAGTGTCCTAGTTGAGAAAGGGACCCCAAGTGTCCGAGTTGGAGAGGGGACCCCGAGTGTCCAAATTGAAACCGGTGAGGGCTCAAGTAGTCCTACCTTTACCCCGGAACAAGTTGTTGAGTTGCTTAATCAACAACGGGTTAAGGAAGATCGTGAGAAAAATGATCAATTGTTGGACAATACCCAACGAACGGGCATTCCCCGTATTTTTGACAACCCCCAAAGAAACATCCCACTTCCAAGACCCATTCGAAATGTCCAAGCTCTTGAGCAAGCCATTGAAGCTCAAAAAGGAGAGGAAGCCGAGTATGGTGATGAGGCTTATGGGTATGATGATCACTATCAACCAAGGCGAGGTATGAATTGGGGTCGTAATGTGGATAGGGGTAGAGGCCGAGGTCGAGGGCCACCCATGGGGTATGTTAGTGGGAATGCTAGAAGGGATTATGGTGAGAATGAAGATCACTATGGAGTCCAATCGGAGCCTTACCGTGGGGGTCGTGACAACACCAACCTCAATAGTGTGAAGCTCAACCTTCCAATCTTTAAGGGAAATTGTGACCCGGAGGCCTACATTGAATGGGTCCTACTCATGGAAAGGATGTTTGACACAAATGAGATGACCGATGAGAAGAGAGGCACTTATGCTATTTCATCCTTTGAATCCTATGCATCTACTTGGTGGGAATCCGTCAAGAGATCAAGGAGGAGAGCGGGAATCCCCGTGAATGTGGGTTGGAATGATTTGAAGGGTCTCATGAGTATCAAATACATCAATCCTAGGTATCGTCAAGAGCAACTCAAGAAGCTATATGATCTAAAGCAAGGTATCAAGACGGTTCATGAGTATTATGATGAGTTTGAGAAGACTCGGATGGCCTTGGATATGGACACCGAAGATGAGTAACAAGCCGTGATCCGCTTCAAGAATGGCTTGAGCTATGGTATAGCTTCACAATTGAGATTGCATGCTTATCTTTCACATCAAGAAGTCCTTGATGCCGCCATTCAAGCAGAGCAATGACTTAAGGATGAAAGGTCCAACCGGTACAAGAGCAACACTTCCACTTCCGTGAGCAAACCAAAGGATTGGAAAACTCCTACTCCAAATGCAATGATGCCGGGCAAATTGGCCTAAACGACAACCATCAAGAACCAAGCTTGAAGAGCACAAAGGTTGCAAGTCAAGGCCTTCGGATGAGGGTTCGAGAGCGAATTGAAGCCATGGACTTGAGCATGCTTGAGGGAGGACCGACTACGGGCCAAGGAGGAACACTTAGAGTCCATTTTGGGCCGTATCGATACCTCCCAGGAAGAGGCGGAGCGCCTCCCCAAAGAGGCGGACCGCCTGCCAAAGTCCAGAAGGCTGCACAGCAAGAGGCGGAGCGCCTCCCCCACTGAGGCGGACCGCCCCTCACTGAAGGGCCCTGAGGCGGAGCGCCTCCCCCAATGAGGCGGAGCGCCTCCCCCTGTAAGCTGAGGCGGGATTTTGTGTAAAGTTCCATTTTTGCCCTTAAGTGGCTTGTATTGTTATAACCCACTTTGGGGGTGTTTTAGACATTTACTTTAGTCTTAGAAAGGGCCTATAAATAGAGCCCTTAGGCCTTCATTTCATTTTAACAAACCTTGAATGTAGAATGATGATTTCTTTGAGTGAATCTCAATGTTGAACCCGTGAGCGGGCATGATTTCACTTGGTGGATTCCAAGTTGAACATCGAAACCTCCTTGATCATTCTATTTGCAAGAGCCGGGTGTCTCTTGAGGGTAATTGCATAGTATAGGTGATCCTTGACTTCACCCGGGGTGTATCGAGACGAGTTCCTCGGTGCTACTTAGGTAAACGTTCAAGCCTCGTCTTGCTCTTTATCTCGATATCTTCATCGATATCGCCTATCTTGTTTTAGCTTCCGCATTTTTATATCGTCTTGTTGCTTCCGCTCGTTTTTCCCTGCATCAACAAACGCGGAAGAACAAACAAGAAGGATAAAGATAGAAGCAAGACAAAACTTGCTTCTTTCGAAAGAACAGTGAGGAACCTGTCTCAAAGCTCAATCGAAAGGGATACAAGGATCACCTATACTATGAAACAATCCTCAAGAGAACATTGCCTCTTGCAAACTGAATGATCAAGAGGAATGTTCAATCGGACTAACCGAAAGCCACAAATCCTTAAAAGCCCACACCGGGGTTTTGCTCACGACGGAGACAAGAGAAAATGTGCTCGGCACTTTCATTCAATTCATCAATATTCAGAAACTAGGTACTTACAATGAAAGGAAACATTGTTTATATAGGAAATACTAAGGGTAAACTAGTAAAAGGGTCACAGTTGACCAATAGAAATAAGCCACGCAGGGCTGAGTTAAAATGTGTTCGGCAGACTTTGACTTCGGCAAGCCTTGGCTTCGTTTCTCGATTGTCTGCTCGAGCACACATGATAAGATCCAAATTGGAGCCAAAGCGCCAACCATCAAGAGCCAAGCGTGAGAGCACAAAGGATCCAAGACAAAGGCACCGGAGGAGGGTTCGAGAGTGATTTGGAGTCATGGACTTGAGCGCCAATGGAGGAGGACCGGCTACGGACCAAGGAGGAACACTTAGAGTCCATTTTGAGCCGTTTCCAAGTCTCCCAGGAAGGAGGCGGACCGCCCATTGGACTAGGCGGACCGCCTAGTTGACTACACACCCTCAGGATCTCTGGCCGCCTACTGAAGGGGCGGACCACCCATTTTCCAGGCTGGGCGCCTACTCTGGGGCGCCTACTATTCAGGCGGGGCGCCTAGTGTGCTGAAGGCCTATCCGGGTTTCCTACTTATTTTGAGTGTAATTCCAACTATAGCCCTAAGTGACATGTATTGTTTTGACTAGACTTAGGGGCTATTTAGACATTTTATTTAGAAGTGTGGTGAACCTATAAATACCACACTTAGTCATTTATTTCATTTAGTTTGTTTAGAATTGAAGAATAGACTTAGTAAGAGAGGCAAGGCCTTCTTCTTTGTAGAAGCTTGAAGCTTCGGATTATCTCTTGCTTGGAGCCTATGGAGATCCGTCACTAGTACGGAATCCTTGTATGGTTCAAGTTTCCCTTCCTCTCTTGGATATTCAATTCACGGTTTGAATCGTTTGTCCATTCTTTTCTTCTATTTCTGTTCTTCCCATCCCTTACTTTCTTGTTATCTTTTGATTATTGCTTCCGCATCATTAGTTTATCGCTTCCGCCTATTTGGGTCTTATCAGTTTGGTATCAGAGCAAGACTCGGGTTTTGTTTCTACAAACCCCCGACCCTTGATTCTTCGTGCCTAGGTCGATTCCTATCTTTAGTTTCTTGTTTATTGTTATTGAAAGAAGAAAACTACAAAAAAATTGAAAAATTGAAAATCTAAAAATTTGGTGTAACTTGTTGGTTTGAATGATTCATGATATGGGTGTTATAGATTCTTGATCGTGGTTGAAATCCCGTCGTTTGGATACCAAAAACACTTGGATTGGTGAAGATTGAAAATAAAAACCCCAAAACCCCTTAAAACCCTTGATGAACTTGTTCTTGATGACTTTTGATTGATTCTTGGGTTGGATTGATATTGGATTCAGAACTTGATATTGGGGTTTGATCCTTGTGTGATTCCCGTTCTTTTGGTACCTTAAACACCCAATTTGGAGTTGTATTACATGAATTGAGAATTTGAAAACCCTTTGAAAATTTGAAAATTTTAAAACCCTAGCTTTGAAGATGATGATCATGGTGGATTGCTTGATATTGATTGGGGTTTGATAAAAGTTGTTGGGGTTTGTTCTTTGTGACTAATACAACATTTGGGTACCTTTGGATTGCTATAACAATGATGAGACCCAAATCGCACCAAGACACTTTCCAACACCTTCCGATTTGTGCCAAGCTTGGAAGATACAATGGACTTGAAGTCAAGGGCTTTGGAAGTGTTCCGGATGGTTTCATCATTAGGCTCCACGCCTAAGGAGGAGGAAGGAGGCCCAGCACAGCTAGGCGCCCCGCCTAGCCCAGGCGCCCCGCCTAGCCCAGGCGCCCCGCCTGGGAAGCTTTCTGCCTAAATGTGCAAAATGGTGCCAGGCGCCCCGCCAACCTAGGCCCCCAGCTCAGGCGCCCGCCTACCCCAGGTGCCCCGCCTACCCCCAGGCGCCCCACCTGGCCCAGGCGCCCCTCCCAGTTCGCAGATTTAGTAGACTTTTACTATTTTGCCCTACGTGGCTTATTTGTTGAACCTTATTAGTAAGGGTAGTTAAGTCTTTGTGTAAGCTTGGGAAACACTATAAATAACCAAGCCTAGCTTATTTTACACTTAGTTTATGTTGAATGATGAATTGAATATTGTAAAGAGTGGATTCTCTTTGGGTTTATGAAAACCAACCTTAGTTGGGACTTGTTACTTCTAGTGGATTCTAGTTGCCTAACAACCCCGCCCCGATCATTCTACTTGCGGGTCCTAGTTGGCTCGAGGGTAGTTGCATAGCGTAAGTGTTCTTGTCCTTCTCCCGGGGTGTAGCTGATAAGACCCAAATCGAGCAACCATCTAAAAACATCATCCAAGGCCAAGGAAGAGCTTATGCATTGGAACGCCATGGATCGAGGAGCCTTAGAGACACATTTCGAGGCGTTTCAAGGCTGCCTAAGAAGGGGCGGACCGCCTACTCAACTAGGCCGCCCGCCTAGTTTTGATCAGCTCTCTGGATTGTGCTTCAGGCGGACCGCCTCTGCAAGCCCTTCAGAACAGGCGGACCGCCTACTCCAAGGAGGCTGGCCGCCTACTTCAACTAGGCTGAGCGCCTACTCCCTGGGAGGCTGGGCGCCTACTCTAAGTAGGCCGGGCGCCTAGTGCTGAACAAGTTGCGGGAATTGCTAGTTTTTAGCCTATGTAATTTCTATTATGCCCCTATGTGGCTTATGACTTTAGAACTTACTTAAGGGTATTTTAGGCCTTTCCTTATGTCTTAAATGAGGCCTATAAATACTCCATAGCTTAGCATTATTCCTTAGTTTTAGCTATTATGATGAATGATTGATTGTCAATGACAATGTTCAAGAGTGGATTCTCTTTGAATGAAAACCCTTTGAGACGGTTTGAGTTTACTAGTGGATTCTAGTTGAACCCCAAACCACCCCCGATCATTCTATTTGCGAGCCCCAAGTATGGCTCGAGGGTAGTTGCATAGTGTAGGTCCTCCTTGACGCCGATACGAGGGTATTATGGAACGAGTTCTCCATAGTTACTTCGTAGGGAGTTCGAGTAGTGTCTCGCTCTTTATCTTTATTTCCGCGTTTCGTATTTGATTCTTATCATCTTCGTATCAGAGCAAGGCTCGGGTTTTGTTTCTACAAACCCCCGACCCTTGATTCTTCGTGCCTAGGTCGATTCCTATCTTTATTTTCTTGTTCTTGTTATTGAAAGAAGAAAATTACAAAAAAATTGAAAAATTGAAAAATCTAAAAATTTGGTGTATCTTGTTGGTTTGGATGATTTTTGATATGGGTGTTATAGATTCTTGATAGTGGATGAATCCCCGTTACTTGGGTACTAAAATTGTTGGATTTGGTGGAGTTTGAAAAATTGAAACCCCAATTGCCCTTAAACCCTTGATGAACTTGTTCTTGATGAATTTTTGCTTGATTCTTGGGTTGGATTGATGTTAGATTGAAAACTTGATATTGGGGATTGATCTTCATTGAAAAACAAACGAATCGGTACCAATTTTGTGGGATTTGAACATATATAACACCAACTTTGATGAATCACAATCCATTTTGAAAACCCTTTGATAAACCCTTGTGTTCTTGAAGTTCTTGACTTTGAATCTTGATTTGATTGGTTGTTTGGATGTAAATTTGATTGGGGTTTGTTAGAAGGGTTCAAAAACAACTTTGGGTATCATTGGATCGTGAAAACAAGTTGAAACAATCGGATTTGAGGCTTGGAAATCGACTTGAAACGAGTTTGAACAGTGCTGGAAGTTGCACTAGGCGGGGCGCCTAGTAGAAGGGGCGGACCGCCTACCTTTTGCTCACTCTCTGGATTTTACAGAGGCGGACCGCCTAGTAGAGTAGGCTGACCGCCTACTCCCCTCTACAGGGAACCAGGCGGACCACCTACTCAAAACAGGTGGGGCGCCTACTTCCTTCAAGTTGGGCATTGGGTAGTTGCTTCTAGGTTCTCTTGTTTTGTTGATTACATTGCTTCCGGTTAGTGCTATTAGAGTATAATCCTACTCGATTAGTGCTAATTACTTTGAGCTATTAGGATCATCGTGCCATAGAAAGGAGACTAGAATTCAAAGAAGATCCGTAGTATCTTTTGATTCAAGTCCTCATTTAAAGTGCCTATCGTTCCAATCGAGTCCCATTAACTCCACTCACCCCGGAGCGCATTTGGACTTGATAAGTTGAGTGATTGAGTTGTGGTTCGTTGGTCAACTACTTGAAGCTTTTAGACTCAAACTTGTGCGAAATATCCATCCCCCACTAAACACGAGCGAGCCGAGTGAAAACAATTGTAAGGGAGTGGGTGAGGTATTTTGCTAACGTTTGTTGCTTTTTGTAGGTGAAATGGCAAACGATGGAGATGATCCCATGAAGCACTTTATGGCCACCATTATGGCTAAATTGGAGGATATCACTTTGAGACTTGAGTCCGTCGAGGGGAACCAAGTTGAGACCGGTGAGAGGAGGACCCCGAGTGTCCAAATTGAATCCGGAGAGGGCACGAGTCATAGCACTCCTATGACTCCCGGACACTTTGTTGAGCTAAACAAGAGGTATGAACAAAGCAAAGTTGAAGCTCTACGAGAGCGTGGGTTGGGCAATCCCCAACAAGAGAGCAATCCTCTCAACTTGGGCAATCCCCAAGGTAATGCTCCATTTCGAAGGCCCGTTAGGTTTGTCCCACCTCTTGAGCAAGTTGTTGAGGCTCAAGAAGAGGAGGAAGCCGAGTATGGTGATGAGGCCTATGGGTATGATGCTCCTTATCAACCTAGGAGGCCAATGAATTGGGGTCGAAATGTAGATAGGGGTAGAGGCCGAGGTCGAGGGCCACCCATAGGATATGGAGGGAGGAATGCTAGGAGGGAGTATGTTGCACATGATGACCATTATGGAGGCCAACCGGAGCCTAACTATGGGGTACGTGATAACAACAACAACCTCAATAGTGTCAAGCTCAATCTTCCATCCTGATGCAATATAAAATGGCTTAAACGACAACCATCAAAAGCCGAGCTCGAGAGCACAACGGATACGAGTCAAGGCCTCCGGAAACATCTTGAAAGATCATGCATTGGAGCGCCAACGGATGGAGGAAACAGGGCAGGAAAACAGGCAGCCCAAAACAGGGCAAAACAGGGGAGCAATCTGGGAGCTCACTGCCTGAGGAAGAACAAGTGTTCTTCGCGATCGCGTCCATACCTACGCGATCGCGAAGAGGAGTCCTTTACCCTGCGCGACAGCGTGTGATCTTGAGCGATCGCGTGGAGTTGAAGTCCAGTCAGATCGATCTCTGCGCGACAGCGACCAAGCAAGCGCGATCGCGATGCTTTGAAGAATGCCCAGCGCGATCGCGAGCCTTCCTGGCGCGATCGCGAAGAAGAAGTATTGAGCAGCGAGGCAGAATCAGTTGCAGGGCCATTTTTGTCCAAAACTCTATGTAAATGTATATATAGCACAATTGCTCTTCATTTCATTAGTTGGAGTTTTAGCTTGAATTGAATAGAGAGAAGAGAGAATTAGAGAAGGCCGAGCCTTTCTAGTCCGAAGCCCGAGGCTTCATGTATCTCGTTAACTTGGAACCTATGGCGATCGACACCTAGTTGAGTCCATTGTAAGGTTCGAGTTTCACTTTCTCCCTTTTGGATTATTAATTCATGTCTTGAATTCATTAATCCGTTCTTTCTTCTCGTTTCTTGACTCCCCAATCCTTGTTTCCCCGATATCATTGATATCATCTATCTATTTATTTATCGCTTCCGCATATTTGTATCGTGTTTAGCTTCCGCGTATTTTGGGTTGCATCAGTTGGTATCAGAGCAAGGCTCGGGTTATGTTCTTACAAACCCCCGTTCCTTGTTCCATATGTTAGTTTCATTGTTGTTGTTGTGTTGTTCTTGAAAAATTGAAGAAAAACAAAAAAATTGAAAAACTAGAAAACTTGACAAAATTTGGTCGAGCGGGTTGGATACGAATCCCCGAGTGTTAAAAAGTAGTGGGGTTTGTTCCTTGTTGTATTCCCGTCGTTTTGATACCCATATATCGTGTTTTGGTGTTACGATTCAAAAATTTCGAAAATCAAAATCCAAAAGTTTGAAAATTCTTGAAAACGCTTCAATCTTGAATCGAAGCTTGTTGTTGTTTGTTTGGAGTTGAAAACTATTGGGGATTGGTTGTTAAAGTTGTATACACCTTTGTGTATCGTTGGTTTTGTGTTTCGGGTTGGAATCGAGCCAAAAATTTGGCTAAAATCGCCCAAAAACCCGTTTTTGAGCTGCTGTGAAATCGCAGGAATTAACCCTTCGCGATCGCGAAGAGCAATTTCGCGATAGCGAAGAACAAAATTATTTTTTTGAAAAATTAACCCTTCGCGATCGCGCGCGTCTGGTCGCGATAGCGAAGAACAAAAAAAAATTTCAAAATTCCAGTTTTGGGACAGAATGTTCGCAACGGCTTCCGAACAGTTTCCAAACATCATGACTCCAATTGGACCATTAAATATGATGAGTTTGTAGATCACAAACAAAATTTCATCCGATTCCAAATCCGTTTGGTGCCGATTCGAGTCGAATCTTTTGTGTCCCGTTTTCTACCGTACCTCTTGGTTAGTGTTTTGAAGGTAATTGGCCTACTTGAAAGACACTAATCCTTTAGCGTATAGGATAATCGTGCGTAGAGGAGATTAGAATTCAAAGAAGAGTCGTAGAACTCCTTTTGGCCTCAAGTGCGCACTTTAAATAGCCGTCCGTACATCGAGTCTCATTAATTCCACTCCGAACTTTAACTTGGACATGCTAGTTGTGATTACCTTGGTTCCCAAGTTGATAAGGCCTCGCTCTTGAGTGTACATATATTGAGTGATACACGTGAGGGAGTGACTTTCGGGAGGTTTTGTTCTTTGGTGATTGCAACAATGTCGGATAATGATGAATGTGGGGATTATGGCTCATGTGGCGATGATGCGAGTTGCTATGACTCGTATGGTGATGATGGAGACTATGGTTCCTATGAGGGTGATGAAGGCCATTACTATGATGATGGAAACCATGGCTCCTATGTTGATGAAGCGGTTCACTATGATGATCGTGAGAATGATGAAGACTATGAGGCTCGTGATGAAGATTGTGATGATGCCTATGCCTCTAGTCAAGAAATCGAAGATGGTGACGCTTCAAGGTACATTGATCCTACTTACTCCTCTTGTGATGAATTAGAGCATGATAGTGACATAGATAGGGATGATGATGATGTTGAGTATATGAGTTGTTCTTATGCGTCTTCTCTTGGTGTTGCTAATGGAGTACAAGGGGGTAGTGGAGGACCTTCCATTAGTATGGGAGGTGGTGGTGGTTGTTCCATGGGGAAGAAGAAGCTTGCACCTTCTAGGTACGCTAAGCGACCTAATGCTTCTAATTCCCATGTGGAGGATGGTTTGAGAAATGGTGTTGCTTTTGCTACAAAGGGGATGTATGCCGTGAGGGGCGTGAATGGTTGTAGTAGGAGTAGTGCTATGGGCTATGGAACCAAGGCGAGAGGCACTTATGGGTTCCATGGCAAGGCTCCTTCCTCGACTTCCAACAACATTCCTAATGTTGGGAGAGTGACGGGAAGTGGAGATTGTTCTAGTGGTGTTGCCACTAGTGGAGGGATAAGGAAGACCCAAGTTGTCGGAGTTGACACTTGTGGGCGTTCAAGTTCTCACTTGGATGCCAATCTACAACACTTGGGTAGATGTAGGTTCGTTGTTGAGGTAGATGGTATTGGAGGATACTTGCTCAAAATTGGTGGTACCGATGCCAATTGTATTAGCACCTCTTTGGTTGATAGGCTTAGGATACCATGCCACAAGCTAGAACATCCTTATGAGTATGATGGAGTGTGGGTTTCTAAGGAGGCTCGGGTACTCATATCTCATAGGAACTATAAATGCTATGTGTGGTGTGATGTGTATCCCATGCGTCATATTGATGTGTGGATAGGTGACCGGTGGTTGGAGGGGAAGAGGGTGCAATATAGTGCGGTGAAGGGTGCATATCTTGTGGGCGTAGGGCAAAGAGTTTATGACTTTGTGCCTTACCGGGCGAAGAGCCAAGTGCCTACTAGTGCGCCTTCTTTGGCTAGGCAAAGGAGCAAGGAGCAAGAACTTCATTCCATGGTTGACAATGTGCAAACAAGGAGTCCTACAAACACAAGCAATGGTGGGACATGTGCTAGAAAAGGGTTGATAGACATCAACAAGGTGAACCCAAAACCACAAGTTTCAATTCCAAATGGTTCACCAACGAAGAAGAAGGAGACCTCAAGTGATGAGTCTCCTAGTCCTAGATTCCGGGTTGACGTGAAGAGTCCACCTACTCCGGCTATGGGTATTCTTGGGCCTCGTCCCAATTCGCCCGAATTTAAGAGACAAAAGATAGAGAGGAGTAAGGGAGCGACCGGTGACAACTCTCGAGTGGAAAAAGGAGAGGTTGTGATGAGTGATGTGAGTGGGTTGTCACCACCCGAATCTACACCCGACCTTTAAAAGAAAATGAGGGAAAAGAAAGAGGGAAAAAGAAAAAATGAGAGTGAGGACACCCCTTATTCTAACCTTAACCCTTTTGCTTTTTCTTCTACTTGTTTGAATTCTTGTGTAGGGGTTCTTGGAGGCAAACCGATGGAGCCTCAACCATGTTCCGTGATGGAGAGACAAGGTGAAGGAGATGCCGAATGTGAGCTACATGGTGAAGGAACTACCCATGATCTTTCAAGTACATTGAGTGAGCCCGAGCGCGACTCAAAGGTATGTGATAGTCCTTCTTCCCTTAAGCATGAAACTTCCTTGTCTTGTAATCTTGTTGGTAACAACTCTATGCTAGTTGATGATTTGCATGAGTATAATGTGTTTGCAACTAGTGTAGAGCCTTCGGGTCAACTTGTGTGTGAAATTGAACCACTAGTTGAGAGGGTTGAAAAGCCACATCATGATGTGAGCTCGGTTTTCATTGAACCTCTCTTTAGTGAAGATGTCATAGTTGACCTTGCTTGTGAACCTTGTTATGACACCCCACCTATATTTGATAAAGGAGAAGATGAATTGCATGATAATCTTACTCTTCCCTTTGATTGCTTAATTGATAGTGGTGGTTCCTTGTGTCGTAGTGAGGATGGATGTGACCTTGAGGAGTCTCTCGTGTGTGAGATGGATCGATTTATTTTCGATGACTCCTCGAGTGAGAGTGAAGGACCTAGTCTTGATTCTATGCTTTTGTGTAACCATGAATTTGAGGTACATGCCTTTACATTTCTATTGTTTGAAGGCAATCTCATTTGTGGTGGTGAATTGTATCGGACTAGGGTCGGTAGTAGAGTCGAACCTCCATGGTTTGTCAAGTTAGGCTCTATAGATGATCCAACGTATGGAACTCCGAGTAAGGAGAGTGGTCTTGGTATTGGTCATGATGACCTACCTTCTAGTAGTCCTAGCCTTCGTTGTGTGGACTATAACGATGAAGGACCTATTTTGGAGACCTTCCTTTGGAGTTTGTCCAATAAGGAGGATTGTCTTGGGGTTGATTTGGAAGGTGAGGAGGTACCTCTCGGTGTGTGTATGAATGCTCTTAAGAAGGGGAGTGGAGTAGTCGATGTTAGTTGTGAATTGAACTATTTTACCTACTCCATCCCATATGTGGAGCACACCTTGAGTGTTGGGCATACCAAAGCCAATGTGTCACATTGTGATAAAATTGAGTCGAAGGCTTGGTGTGTTGATCATGGGCTTAGGGGTCGTGGGGAATTTAATTGCAACATGCATATCCTTGATCTCTTTGCTTGTTTGAAAAATGGGTGCTTGTCCTTGTCGAGCCAAGACTATGTTGTTTCCTTTGGGGACATATGCTTTTTAATGGGTATTGATGCTTGGCTCTATCACAAGAGTGTGTTTTCCACACCACTTGCACTTATTATTGTTGAGCTAACCTACTTGTGAAGTAGGAAGTTTTTGGTTGTGCTTGTTTTGATTGTAGGTTTTGATGGTTCGATTTCGAGGACGAAATCCTTTCAAGAAGGGGAGGATGATGCAATATAAAATGGCTTAAACGACAACCATCAAAAGCCGAGCTCGAGAGCACAACGGATACGAGTCAAGGCCTCCGGAAACATCTTGAAAGATCATGCATTGGAGCGCCAACGGATGGAGGAAACAGGGCAGGAAAACAGGCAGCCCAAAACAGGGCAAAACAGGGGAGCAATCTGGGAGCTCACTGCCTGAGGAAGAACAAGTGTTCTTCGCGATCGCGTCCATACCTACGCGATCGCGAAGAGGAGTCCTTTACCCTGCGCGACAGCGTGTGATCTTGAGCGATCGCGTGGAGTTGAAGTCCAGTCAGATCGATCTCTGCGCGACAGCGACCAAGCAAGCGCGATCGCGATGCTTTGAAGAATGCCCAGCGCGATCGCGAGCCTTCCTGGCGCGATCGCGAAGAAGAAGTATTGAGCAGCGAGGCAGAATCAGTTGCAGGGCCATTTTTGTCCAAAACTCTATGTAAATGTATATATAGCACAATTGCTCTTCATTTCATTAGTTGGAGTTTTAGCTTGAATTGAATAGAGAGAAGAGAGAATTAGAGAAGGCCGAGCCTTTCTAGTCCGAAGCCCGAGGCTTCATGTATCTCGTTAACTTGGAACCTATGGCGATCGACACCTAGTTGAGTCCATTGTAAGGTTCGAGTTTCACTTTCTCCCTTTTGGATTATTAATTCATGTCTTGAATTCATTAATCCGTTCTTTCTTCTCGTTTCTTGACTCCCCAATCCTTGTTTCCCCGATATCATTGATATCATCTATCTATTTATTTATCGCTTCCGCATATTTGTATCGTGTTTAGCTTAACTTTAAGAGTGCACTGCAACCATTTCTACCAAAAGCCATAGCTGATGGTAGAGGCGCAACGCAACTCTTATATCGCCGGATCAACCCCAAATCGAGGTCCGTCCCTGACACCACCATGACCACCCCGAGCAACGCAACTCCTCCAGGGGGTGGACCCCACTACGGGCGGCTCCTTATGATGCGGGCCCAATCCTTGATAGCCCGGCTGCATCATCCCCCCTTTCTTTAAAGCAAGTTCGTCCCCGAACTTCGCATGGTGTAGCCAGGAATCGAACCCGGGTTGGCTCTGATACCAAACTTTAAGAGAGGCACTGCAACCATTTCTACCAAAAGCCATAGCTGATGGTAGAGGCGCAACGCAACTCTTATATCGCCGGATCAACCCCAAATCGAGGTCCGTCCCTGACACCACCATGACCACCCCGAGCAACGCAACTCCTCCAGGGGGTGGACCCCACTACGGGCGGCTCCTTATGATGCGGGCCCAATCCTTGATAGCCCGGCTGCATCACATCCTTCAAAGGAACTTGTGATCCGGAGTCATACATGGAATGGGTACTACAAATGGAAAGGGTGTTTGATACCAATGAGATGACCGAGGAGCGAAAGGGTACATATGCTATTTCTACCTTTGAGGCCTATGCTTCTACTTGGTGGGAGGCTATGAAGAGGTCTAGGAGAAGGATGAATTTGCATTTGAATGTGACTTGGGATGATTTGAAAGGACTTATGAATACCAAGTACATAACTCCAAGGTATCGACAAGAGCAACTCAAGAAGCTCTATGACCTAAAGCAAGGTGTCAAATCGGTGCATGAGTACTATGATGAGTTTGAGAAGATCCGGATGGCATTGGATATGGATACCGAAGGTGAAGAAGAAGCCATGATCCGATTCAAGAATGGCTTGAGCTATGGTATAGCTTCTCAATTGAGATTGCATCATTATCTCACACTTCAAGATATGTTTGAAGCCGCAATTGATGCCGAGACTTGGCTCAAAAGAGAGAAGTTCAAAAACAACACTCCTACTACCACAAGCAAGCCAAAAGAATGGAAGACTCCAAGTGCAAACTTTCCAAGTGCAAGTGCTAGCAAAGAAGTGAAGAAGCCATATGAGAAGACTACACCGCAATTGGAAGGTAACTCTAAAACTCGCTTGAGTAACCCTATTTCTACTTCTACTCAATGTTATAAGTGTAAGGGCTTTGGGCATATTGCTAAGGAATGCACTACAAAAAGAACCATGGTTGTAGTTGGTGATTTAGTGTATGAGCAAGAGAGTGAACCCGAGGAAGAAGAGGGAGTAGAGGGTGATGAGGAAGGAGATGTTGGGGAGATTACCATGGAAGAAGATGATGATGCCCATGCCTTCCTTGTTGTGAGGAGGAGTCTAGGAGCCATGTGTGTGGAGGATGTTGAGACCTTACAAAGAGAAAACCTTTTTCATACCAAATGCCGAGTCATGGGTCTCATTTGCTCTATGATCATTGACTCGGGAAGCTGTGCTAATGTCATTAGCCAAACACTAGTTGCCCAATTGAAAATACCTACCTTGAAGCACCCAAATCCTTATAGGCTACAATGGCTTAGTGAGTGTGGTGAGTTGAGGGTGGTTGAGCAATGTTTGATCAAGTTCAAGATTGGGAACTATGTGGATGAGCACATGTTCGATGTTGTGCCTATGCAAGCATGCCACCTTCTCTTTGGTAGGCCATGGCAATTTGATCGACGTGTGGTTCATAATGGCCATGCCAACACCTATACGGTGATGCATGAGGAAAAAAAGTTCGTGCTTCAACCCCTAACCCCCAAGCAAGTGAATGATGACTACAAACTCATGAGGGAGTTGAAGGAAGCGGCTAAAGCCAAGTCACCCATTGTACTTGAACCCGAGGCAAACAATTTCATTGTTTTGCCAATGCATGATGAAAATGGGAGTCACTCCACTCCAATTGAGAGAGAAAAGATAGAGAGAAGTGAGGGAG
This sequence comes from Petunia secreta, assembly GCA_029990175.1. NCBI lineage: Eukaryota > Viridiplantae > Streptophyta > Magnoliopsida > Solanales > Solanaceae > Petunia > Petunia secreta. Next base: position 50,391 of record JARKIP010000416.1, read on the forward strand.
TGACCGGTGACAATCCAAGAGAGGAAAAAGGAGAGGATTTGAGGAGTGATGTGAGCGGATTGTCACCACAAACTACACTTGACCATGAGGTAAAATTGAGAGAGATGAGGGGTGAGGAAGAAAAAATTGAGAGTGAGAGCACCCATTGTTCTAACCCTTCTTTATCTTCTATCTCTTCTTGTGAAAGTTCTTGTGTAGGTACATTGAAAGACAAGTCATTGGAGCCTCAATGTGAGATTCATGAAGGAGGAGTTGCATATGACACTTCAAACCTTGTGAGTGATCAAGGAAGTACTACCAATGTGATAAGGGGCAAAACACGCGGAAGCTTAACAACGATATAAACTATGCGGAAGCGATAAATAACAAGATAGGTGATATCAAAGATATCGGGGAAACAAGGATTGGGGAGTCAAGAAACGAGAAGAAAGAACGGATTAATGAATTCAAGACATGAATTAATAATCCAAAAGGGAGAAAGTGAAACTCGAACCTTACAATGGACTCAACTAGGTGTCGATCGCCATAGGTTCCAAGTTAGTGAGATACATGAAGCCTCGGGCTTCGGACTAGAAAGGCTCGGCCTTCTCTAATTCTCTCTTCTCTCTATTCAATTCAAGCTAAAACTATGAAATGAAGAACAAAATGTGCTATATATACATTTACATAGAGTTTTGGACAAAAATGGCCCTGCAGCTGATTCTGCCTCGCTGCTCAATACTTCTTCTTCGCGATCGCGCCAGGAAGGCTCGCGATCGCGCTGGGCATTCTTCAAAGCACCGCGATCGCGCTTGCTTGGTCGCTGTCGCGCAGAGATCGATCTGGCTGGACTTCAACTCCACGCGATCGCTCAAGATCACACGCTGTCGCGCAGGGTAATGGACTCCTCTTCGCGATCGCGTGAGTAGTGGCGCGATCGCGAAGAACACTTGTTCTTCCTCAGGCAGTGAGCTCCCAGATTGCTCCCCTGTTTTGCCCTGTTTTGGGCTGCCTGTTTTCCTGCCCTGTTTCCTCCATCCGTTGGCGCTCCAATGCATGATCTTCCAAGATGTTCCCGGAGGCCTTGACTCGTATCCGTTGTGCTCTCGAGCTTGGCTTTTGATGGTTGTCGTTTAGGTCATTTTGCCCCGCATCATCCTCCCCTTCTTGAAAGGATTTCGTCCTCGAAATCGAACCATCAAAACCTACAATCAAAACAAAGCACAACCAAAATTTCCTACTTCGCAAGTAGGTTAGCTTAGCAAGAAAAAGTGCAAGTGGTGTGGAAAACACACTCTTATGATAGAGCCAAGCATCAATACCTATTAAAAAGCTTATGTCCCCAAAGGAGACAACAAAGTCTTGGCTCGACAAGAACAAGCACTCATTTCCAAAACAAGCAAAGAGATCAAGGATATGCATGTAGCAATTAAATCCCCCACGACCCCTAAGCCCATGACCAACATACCAAGCCTTCAAATCAGTTTCATCACAAAGTGACACATTGGCTTTGGCATGCTCAACACTCAAGGTGTGCTCGACATATGGGATGGAGTGAGTAAAATAGTTCAACTCACAACTAACATCGACTACTCCACTCCCCTTCTTAAGAGAAGTCATACACACACCGAGAGGTACCTCCTCACCTCCCAAATCAACCCCAAGACAATCCCCCTTATTGGACAAACTCCCAAGGGAGGTCTCAAACAATGGGTTATCCCTAGAGTTAGGCATTCCAATCCATGGAGGTCCAAACTCACACTCTACTCTAGCTTGATACAATTCACCATTTTCATGGAAGTTGCTCTCATACAAAGGATTAGTATAGGCACACTTCTCAAGTTCATTGGCAAGCAAAGGTGAAGTTCTCAAACTAGAGACAACATCGACACTTGAGGAGTCATCGAACACAAGTCGATCAATCTCATTCTCAAGAGACTCCTCAAGGTTACAAACTTCCTCACTACGACACAAGATACCACCGCTAGCAAATAAGCAATCAAAGGGAAGAATAGGATAATCATGCAATTCATCTTCTCCTTTATCAAACATGGGTGGGGTGTCATAACAAGGGTCACAAACAAGGTCAACTTCAATATTGTCACTAAAGAGAGGTTCAATAAAAACCGAGCTCACATCATGATGTGGCTTTTCAACCCTCTCAACTAGTGGTTCGTTTTCACACACAAGTTGACCCAAAGGCTCTACGCTAGTTGCAAACACGTTATAGTCATGCAAATCATCAACTAGCCTAGAGTTTCCACTAACAACATCACAAGACAAGGAAGTATCATGCTCAAGGAGGGAAGAACTAACACATACCGTTGAAGTGTCACGCATGTCTCCACCTTGTAGCTCACATTCGGCATCTCCTTCACCTTGTCTTTCCATCTTGGAACATGGTTGAGGCTCCATCGGTTTGCCTCCAAGAATACCTACACAAGTACTCAAACAAGTAGAAGAAAAAGATAAAAGGTTAAGGTTAGAATAAGGGGTGCCCTCACTCTTTTTTCCCTCTTTCTTTTCCCTCATTTTTCTTTCAAGGCTAGGTGTAGATTCGGGTGGTGACATCCCGCTCACATCACTCAACACATCCTCTCCTTTTTCCACTCGAGGAATGTCACCGGTCACTCCCTTACTCCTCTCAATCTTTTGTCTCTCAAATTCGGGCGAATTGGGACGAGGCCCGAGAATACCCATAGCCGGAGTAGGTGGACCTTTCACGTCAACCCGGAATCTAGGACTAGGAGACTCATCACTTGATGTCTCCTTCTTCTTCATTGGTGAACCACTCGGCTTCGGAAGTGGCTTCGGGTTCACCTTGTTGACATTTGTCAACTCTTTTGTAGCACTAGTCCCACCACTTCTTGTAAATGTAGGACGTCTTGTTTGCACATTGTCAACCATGGAATGAAGTCCTTGCTCCTCGCTCCTTTGCCTAGCCAAAGAAGGGGCACTAGTAGGCACTCGGCTCCTCGCCCGGTAAGGCACAAAGTCATAGACCCTTTGCCCTACGCCCACAAGATACGCACCCTTCACCACACTATATTGCACCCTCTTCCCCTCCAACCACGACTCTCCCATCCACACATCAACATGACGCATGGGATACACGTCACACCAAACATAGCATTTATACCCTCTATGAGATATGAGTACCCGAGCCTCCTTAGAAACCCATACTCCATCATACTCATAAGGATGCTCTAGCTTATGGCATGGTATCCTAAGCCTATCAACCAAAGAGGTGCTAATACAATTGGCATCGGTACCACCAATCTTGAGCAAGTATCCTCCAATACCATCTACCTCAACAACGAACCTACATCTACCCAAGTCTTGCACATTGGCACCCAAATGAGAATTTGGACGCCCACAAGTGTCAACACCAACAACTTGGGTCTTCCTTATCCCTCCACTAGTGGTAACACCACTAGAACAATCTCCACTTCCCGTCACTCTCCCAACATTAGGAATGTTGTTGGAAGTCGAGGAAGGAGCCTTGCCATGGAACCCATAAGTGCCTCTCGCCTTGGTTCCATAGCCCATAGTACTACCCCTACTACAATCATCCACGCCCCTCACGGCACATAACCCCTTTGTAGCAAAAGCAACACCATCTATCATACCACCCTCCACATGGAAATTAGAAGCATTAGGTCGCTTAGCGATCCTAGAAGATGCAAGCTCCTTCTTTCCCATGGAACAACCACCACCACCTCCCATACTAATGGAAGGTCCTCTACTACTCCCTTGTACACCGTTAGCAACACTTGAAGCGTCACCATTCTCGGGTTCTTGACTAGAAGCATTAGATTCATCAAATTCATCTTCATGAGCTTCATAGTCGTCATCAACCTCACGATCATCATAGTGAACCTCTTCATCTTCATAGGAGCCATGGTTTCCATCATCAAAGTAATGGCCATCATTCTCACCGTAGGAACCATAGTCTCCATCATCACCATACGAGTCATAGCAACTCGCATCATCGCCACATGAGCCATAATCTACTCCATCATCAATATCCGACATTGTTGCAATCACCAAAGAACAAAACCTCCCAAAAGTCACTCCCTCACGTGTATCACTCAATATATGTACACTCAAGAGCGAGGCCTTATCAACTTGGGAACCAAGGTAATCACAACTAGCATGTCCAAGTTAAAGTTCGGAGTGGAATTAATGAGACTCTATGTACGGACGGCTATTTAAAGTGCGCACTTGAGGCCAAAAGGAGTTCTACGACTCTTCTTTGAATTCTAATCTCCTCTACGCACGAATACCTAATACGCTAAAGGATTAGTGTCTTTCAAGTAGGCCAATTACCTTCAAAACACTAACCAAGAGGTACGGTAGAAAACGGGACACAAAAGATTTGACTCGAATCGGCACCAAACGGATTTGGAATCGGATGAAATTTTGTTTGTGATCTACAAACTCATCATATTTAATGGTCCAATTGGAGTCATGATGTTTGGAAACTGTTCGGAAGCCGTTGCGAACGTTCTGTCCCAAAACTGGAATTCTGAAATTTTTTTGTTCTTCGCTATCGCGACCAGACGCGCGCGATCGCGAAGGGTTAATTTTTCAAAAAATAATTTTGTTCTTCGCTATCGCGAAATTGCTCTTCGCGATCGCGAAGGGTTAATCCCTGCACTTTCACAGCAGCTCAAAAACGGGTTTTTGGGCGATTTTGGCCAAATTTTTGGCTCGATTCCAACCCGAAACACAAAACCAACGATACCCAAAGGTGTATACAACTATAACAACCAATCCCCAATAGTTTTCATCTCCAAACAAACAACAACAAGCTTCGATTCAAGATTGAAGCGTTTTCAAGAATTTTCAAACTTTTGGATTTTGATTTTCGAAATTTTTGAATCGTAACACCAAAACACGATATATGGGTATCAAAACGACGGGAATACAACAAGGAACAAACCCCAATACTTTTTAACACTCGGGGATTCGTATCCAACCCGCTCGACCAAATTTTGTCAAATTTTCTAGTTTTTCAATTTTTTTGTTTTTCTTCAATTTTTCAAGAACAACACAACAACAACAATGAAACTAACATATGGAACAAGGAACGGGGGTTTGTAAGAACATAACCCGAGCCTTGCTCTGATACCAACTGATAAGGGGCAAAACACGCGGAAGCTTAACAACGATATAAACTATGCGGAAGCGATAAATAACAAGATAGGTGATATCAAAGATATCGGGGAAACAAGGATTGGGGAGTCAAGAAACGAGAAGAAAGAACGGATTAATGAATTCAAGACATGAATTAATAATCCAAAAGGGAGAAAGTGAAACTCGAACCTTACAATGGACTCAACTAGGTGTCGATCGCCATAGGTTCCAAGTTAGTGAGATACATGAAGCCTCGGGCTTCGGACTAGAAAGGCTCGGCCTTCTCTAATTCTCTCTTCTCTCTATTCAATTCAAGCTAAAACTATGAAATGAAGAACAAAATGTGCTATATATACATTTACATAGAGTTTTGGACAAAAATGGCCCTGCAGCTGATTCTGCCTCGCTGCTCAATACTTCTTCTTCGCGATCGCGCCAGGAAGGCTCGCGATCGCGCTGGGCATTCTTCAAAGCACCGCGATCGCGCTTGCTTGGTCGCTGTCGCGCAGAGATCGATCTGGCTGGACTTCAACTCCACGCGATCGCTCAAGATCACACGCTGTCGCGCAGGGTAATGGACTCCTCTTCGCGATCGCGTGAGTAGTGGCGCGATCGCGAAGAACACTTGTTCTTCCTCAGGCAGTGAGCTCCCAGATTGCTCCCCTGTTTTGCCCTGTTTTGGGCTGCCTGTTTTCCTGCCCTGTTTCCTCCATCCGTTGGCGCTCCAATGCATGATCTTCCAAGATGTTCCCGGAGGCCTTGACTCGTATCCGTTGTGCTCTCGAGCTTGGCTTTTGATGGTTGTCGTTTAGGTCATTTTGCCCCGCATCACAATGTAAGTGTCACTTCACCTTTTCATGAGCCTACTAGCTACTTGTCTTGTGATGACTCAACACTAGTTGGTGTTTTTGATGCATCTAGTGGGTATACCACTAGTGAAGAGTCTAGTTGTCAACTTGAGTTTGCATGTGAAACACTAGTTGGGAGGAGCACTATGCCACATCATGATGTGAGCTCATTGTTCATTGAACCCCTCCCTAGTGTCGATTTGATAGTTGACCATGATTGTGACCTTTGCTATGACACACCGCCAACCTTTGACATAGGGAAAGATGAGGTAGTTGACCATTCCCTAATTGATATGCTTCTATTTGGTGGTCCAATGTGTTGTGGTGATGATGGTCTTGTCCTTGAGGAGTCCAAATTGCATGAATTGGACAAGGTTGTCTATGATGACTCCTCAAGTGAACCTAGTCTTGATAACTTGTCTATGCTTGATCATGATAGTGAGATGCATGTTTTTACCAATCCTTTATTTGAAGGCATTCTCATTAGTGGACATGACTTGTATCGGACTAGGGTGGGTGGTCAGATGGAACCCCCATGGTGTGAAGGGTTTGACCCCTTAGGCAACCCATTGTTTGAGAATTTGGGAGAGGTAGATGGCTCTTTGAGTGACCCTACTATTGCTTGTTGGGGTTATGATGAAGAAGAATCCATCATCAATACCTTCCTTGATAGCTTGACTTTTGAGGAGGGTTGCCTAGTTGATAAAATGGGAGGAGAAGAGGAATCCCTTGGTGTGAGTAAGTATGCTTTAAAGAAGGGGAGTGGAGTGCTTGATCCTACTTGTAGGTTGAGCTATTTGATTCACTCCACTCCACATGTTGATCACACCTCGAGGATTGATTGGTATGTTGATTTTGAGCTTAAGGTTCAAGGGGATTTTGGTAGTTTGATCTTGCATTTCCCATCTTCCCATGACCCCTTTGCCCATTATCTTGTTGAGTGCATGATGATTTTAAACCAAGTGCTTATGGTTCTCTTTGGAGACTTGATATTTATGATTGTTATTGATGCTTGGTTATATCACAAGAGTGTGTTTTCCACACTTCTTGCACTAACCTACTTTCAAAGTAGGACGTTTGCTTGTTTTTGCTTGTCGTTGCTTGTAGGTCCTAAGCTCCATGCTAAGGCAGGGAAGATCTTGGAAGAAGCCTATGCCAAAGTGACGATCAAGAAGGACAAAGGAGGAGATTCTTGGCCACCCCGAGGAGTTGATAAAGCCATGAGAGACCAAGCCTTGATTTCGAGGACGAAATCTTCTCAAGAAGGGGAGGATGATAAGACCCAAATCGAGCAACCATCTAAAAACATCATCCAAGGCCAAGGAAGAGCTTATGCATTGGAACGCCATGGATCGAGGAGCCTTAGAGACACATTTCGAGGCGTTTCAAGGCTGCCTAAGAAGGGGCGGACCGCCTACTCAACTAGGCCGGCCGCCTAGTTTTGATCAGCTCTCTGGATTGTGCTTCAGGCGGACCGCCTCTGCAAGCCCTTCAGAACAGGCGGACCGCCTACTCCAAGGAGGCTGGCCGCCTACTTCAACTAGGCTGAGCGCCTACTCCCTGGGAGGCTGGGCGCCTACTCTAAGTAGGCCGGGCGCCTAGTGCTGAACAAGTTGCGGGAATTGCTAGTTTTTAGCCTATGTAATTTCTATTATGCCCCTATGTGGCTTATGACTTTAGAACTTACTTAAGGGTATTTTAGGCCTTTCCTTATGTCTTAAATGAGGCCTATAAATACTCCATAGCTTAGCATTATTCCTTAGTTTTAGCTATTATGATGAATGATTGATTGTCAATGACAATGTTCAAGAGTGGATTCTCTTTGAATGAAAACCCTTTGAGACGGTTTGAGTTTACTAGTGGATTCTAGTTGAACCCCAAACCACCCCCGATCATTCTATTTGCGAGCCCCAAGTGTGGCTCGAGGGTAGTTGCATAGTGTAGGTCCTCCTTGACGCCGATACGAGGGTATTATGGAACGAGTTCTCCATAGTTACTTCGTAGGGAGTTCGAGTAGTGTCTCGCTCTTTATCTTTATTTCCGCGTTTCGTATTTGATTCTTATCAGTAGCGGAACCAGTTCTCCGTTGCTACTTGGGATTAGAGATCGAGTTACGTCTCGTTCTTTATCCTTTTACTTTCCGCATTTTGAGTCTCATCAGTTTGGTATCAGAGCAAGGCTCGGGTTTTGTTTCTACAAACCCCCGACCCTTGGTTCTTCGTGCCTAGTATCTTTTCTTTTAGTTTTCTTGTTGTTGAAGTTATTGAAAGAAGAAAATTACAAAAAAATTGAAAAATTGAAAAATACAAAAATTGGGTGTATCTTGTTGGTTTGGATGATTTATGATATGGGTGTTATAGATTCTTGATCGTGGATGAATTCCCGTTACTTGGGTACCAAAATTGTTTGGATTGGTGGAGTTTAAAAATTTGAAACCCCAAAACCCCTTAAACCCTTGAAGAACTTGTTCTTGATGATTTTTGGCTTGATTCTTGGGTTGGATTGATGTTTGATTTAAAACTTGATATTGGGGATTGATCTTCATTGAGAAACAAACGATTCGGTACCAATTTTGTGGGATTTGAGTATGTATAACACCAAGTTTGATGAATCACAATCCATTTTGAAAACCCTTTGAAAAACCCTTTGTTCTTGAAGTTCTTGATATTGAACCTTGATTTGATTGACTGTTTGGTTGATAATTTGATTGGGTTTTGTTAAGGAAGATCAAAAACAACTTTGGGTATCATTGGATTGTGAAAACAAGTTGAAAACATCGGATTTGAGGCTTGAAAATCGACTTGAAACGAGTTTGGAACGAGTTGGAAAAGGCTTCAGGCCAGGCGCCCCGCCTAAGCCAGGCGCCCCGCCTGACTTGGCTACTGCCTAAGTCTCAGGCGCCCCGCCTGGAACACTGCACAGACTAGGCGCCCCTCCTGAGTTCAGGCGCCCCTCCTGAGTGCTGAAAGTGTTGTTTCGGGTAGATTTTCATAGGCATTTCCCTTTGTTTGATAACATAACATCTAGTTAGTGCTACTTTGAGTAACCATTCTACTTGAATAGTGCTAACCTTTTAATTGCTAATAGGATCATCGTGCCTAGAAAGGAGACTAGAATTCAAAGAAGATCCGTAGTATCTTTTGGTTCAAGTCCTCACTTCAAATTGCTTAGCGTTCATCGAGTCATATCAACTCCACTCGCCCCGGAGTACAATTGGCTCGTGAATAGTTGGTTGGGTTGAGGATTGATAGTCAACTACTTGAAGCTTTTGGTAACAAGTCCGAGTGAAATATCCACCACCACCCCCAAAAGAGTGATCCGAGTGAACTCAAGTGAGGGAGTGAGTGAGGTCTTTTACTAACGTTTGTTGCTTCTTGTAGGTACAATGGCAAACGATGGAGATGATCCCATGAAGCATTTCATGGCCACCATTATGGCTAAATTGGAGGATATCTCATTGAGACTTGTAACCGTCGAGAGGAATCAAGTTGAGACCGGTGAGAGGAGGACCCCGAGTGTCCAAATTGAATCCGGAGAGGGCACGAGTCATAGCACTCCTATGACTCCCGGACACTTTGTTGAGCTAAACAAGAGGTATGAACAAAGCAAAGTTGAAGCTCTACGAGAGCGTGGGTTGGGCAATCCCCAACAACAGAGCAATCCTCTCAACTTGGGCAATCCCCAAGGAAGTGCTCCACTTCGAAGACCCGTTAGGTTTGTCCCACCTCTTGAGCAAGTTATTGAGGCTCAAGAAGAGGAGGAAGCCGAGTATGGTGATGAAGCCTATGGGTATGATGCTCATTATCAACCTAGGAGGCAAATGAATTGGGGTCGAAATGTGGATCGGGGTAGAGGCCGAGGTCGAGGGCCACCCATGAGATTTGATGGAAGGAATGCTAGGAGAGAATATGTTGCTCATGATGACCACTATGGAGGCCAACCGGAGCCAAACTATGGGGTGCGTGACAACAACAACAATCTCAATAGTGTGAAGCTTAATCTTCCATCCTTTAAGGGAGCTTGTGATCCGGAGGCATATATGGAATGGGTTCTACTTATAGAGAGAGTGTTTGACACAAATGAGATGACCGATGAGAAGAAAGGTACTTATGCTATTTCATCCTTTGAGTCTTATGCTTCTACTTGGTGGGAATCCATAAAGAGGACAAGAAGAAGAGCGGGTGTGCATGTGAATGTGACATGGAATGAATTGAAGGCCCTCAGGAATACCAAGTATGTGACTCCTAGATATCGACAAGAGCAACTCAAGAAGCTCTATGATCTAAAGCAAGGTGTCAAGACGGTTCATGAGTACTATGATGAGTTTGAGAAGACCCGATTGGCCTTAGATATGGAGACCGAGGATGAAGAGCAAGCCATGATCCGTTTCAAAAATGGCTTGAGCTATGGTATAGCTTCTCAATTGAGGTTGCATTCTTATCCTTCACTTCAAGACCTATTGGGAGCCGCTATTGAAACCGAGCAATGGCTTAAGGGAGAAAAGTCCACCCGTTACAAGAGTAGCACTCCTACTCCCATGAACCAACCAAAAGAGTGGAAGACTCCAAATGCAAGCTTTCCAAGTGCCAATGCTAGCAGACTACTCCACCTTTGGAAGGTACTTCTAAAACTCGCTTGAGTAATCCTATTTCTACTTCTACTCAATGTTATAAGTGCAAGGGCTATGGGCATATTGCTAAAGAATGCTCCACAAAACGAAATATGGTTGTGGTTGGCAATTTAGTGTATGAACAAGAAAGTGAGTCCGAAAAGGAGGAAGTAGGGGTGGATGAGGAAGTTGATTGTGAGGAGGCCGTAGAAGAGGATGATGGCCCTCAAATGTTCTTGGTGGTTAGGAGAAGCTTGAGTACCATTGTTATGGAAGAGGAGGTGGAAAATGATCAAAGGGAAAACCTCTTTCATGCTAGGTGCCGAGTGATGGGCCAAGTATGTTCAATGGTTGTTGATTCGGGGAGTTGTACTAACATAATGAGCCAAACCTTGATTTCCCAATTGAAGTTACCCACTCTAAAGCATCCAAAACCATATCGTTTACAATGGCTTAGCGAGTGTGGTGAACTAAAGGTGGTGAAACAAGCGTTGATTGAGTTTAGCATTGGGAGCTATAAGGATAAGATCATGTTTGACGTGGTCCCGATGCAAGCATGCCATTTATTGTTTGGGAGACCATGGCAACATGATAGATGTGTAGTGCATGATGGCCGGACCAACTCCTATACGGTCAAGCAAGATGGGAGAAAGTATGTGCTTAGACCTTTAACTCCAAGGCAAGTAAGGGAAGACTACAAACGAATGAAGGAGTTGAGGGAAGAGGCTAAAGCAAAGTCACCCATTGTACTTGAACCCGAGGCAAACAATCTTATTATTTTGCCAATGCAAGATGAAAATGAGAGTCACTCCACTTCAAATGAGAGAGAAAAGATAGAGAGAAGTGAGGGAGTGACCGGTGACAATCCAAGAGAGGAAAAAGGAGAGGATTTGAGGAGTGATGTGAGGGGATTGTCACCACAAACTACACTTGACCAAGAGGTAAAATTAAGAGAGATGAGAGGTGAGGAAGGAAAAATTGAGAGTGAGAGCACCCATTATTCTAACCCTTCTTTATCTTCTACCTTTTCTTGTGAAAGTTCTTGTGTAGGTACATTTGAAGACAAGTCATTGGAGCCTCAATGTGAGCTTCATGAAGGAGGAGTTGCATATGACACTTCAAACCTTGTGAGTGATCAAGGAAGTACTACAAATGTAAGTGTTGCTTCACCTTTTCATGAACCCACTAGCTACTTGTCTTGTAATAACTCAACACTAGTTGGAGCTTGTGATGCATCTAGTGAATATGCCACTAGTGAAGAGTCTAGTTGTCAACTTGTATGTGCTTGTGAAACACTAGTTGGAAGGGATTTTATGCCACATCATGATGTGAGCTCATTGTTCATTGAACCCTTCCCTAGTGTAGATTTGATAGTTGACCATGATTGTGACCTTTGCTATGACACACCGCCAACCTTTGACATAGGGAAAGATGAGGTAGTTGATCATTCCCTAATTGATATGCTTCTATTTGGTGGACCAATGTGTTGTGGTAAGGATGGTCTTGACCTTGAGGAGTCCAAATTGCATGAATTGGACAAGGTTGTCTACGATGACTCCTCAAGTGAACCTAGTCTTGATAACTTGTCTATGCTTGATCATGATAGTGAGATGCATGTTTATACTAATCCATTGTTTGAAGGCATTCTCATTAGTGGTAATGACGTGTATCGGACTAGGGTGAATAGCAAATTGGAACCCCCATGGTGTGAAGGAATTGATTCCTTAGGCAACCCATTGTTTGAGAATTTGGGTGAGGTGGATGGTTCTTTGAGTGACCCTACTATTGCTAGTTGGGGTTATGATGAAGAAGAATCCATCATCAATGCCTTCCTTGAGAGCTTGTCTTTTGAGAAGGGTTGCTTAGGTGATGAAATTGGAGGTGAAAGGAAATCCCTTGGTGTGAGTAAGTATGCTCTAAAGAAAGGGAGTGGAGTACTTGATGTTACTTGCATGTTGAGTTATTTGACTCACTCCACTCCACTTGTTGATCACACCTTAAGGATTGATTGGTTTGTTGATCTTGAGCTTAAGGTTCAAGGGGATTTTGATAGCTTGATCTTGCAATTTTCATATCCCCATGGCTTATATGATCACTATTGTGTTAGGTGCATGATGATCTTTAACCAAGTACTTATTGTTCTCTTTGGAGACTTGATATTTGTGCTTCTCATTGATGCTTGGTTATATCACAAGAGTGTGTTTTCCACACTTCTTGCACTAACCTACTTTCAAAGTAGGAGTTCTTGTGTTTGCTTGTCGTTGCTTGTAGGTTCTAAGCTCCATGTCAAGGCAAGGGAGATCTTGGAAGAGACCTATGTAAAGGTGACGATCAAGAGTTACAAGGGAGGAGAGCATTGGGCACCTCGAGGAGATGATGCCAAGGACGTGAACGCATTGATTTCGAGGACGAAATCTTCTCAAGAAGGGGAGGATGATGAGACCCAAATCGCACCAAGACACTTTCCAACACCTTCCGATTTGTGCCAAGCTTGGAAGATACAATGGACTTGAAGTCAAGGGCTTTGGAAGTGTTCCGGATGGTTTCATCATTAGGCTCCACGCCTAAGGAGGAGGAAGGAGGCCCAGCACAGCTAGGCGCCCCGCCTGGGAAGCTTTCTGCCTAAATGTGCAAAATGGTGCCAGGCGCCCCGCCTACCTAGGCCCCCAGCTCAGGCGCCCGCCTACCCCAGGCGCCCCGCCTACCCCCAGGCGCCCCGCCTGGACTCAGCATAAGCCAGGCGCCCCACCTGGCCCAGGCGCCCCTCCCAGTTCGCAGATTTAGTAGACTTTTACTATTTTGCCCTACGTGGCTTATTTGTTGAACCTTATTAGTAAGGGTAGTTAAGTCTTTGTGTAAGCTTGGGAAACACTATAAATAACCAAGCCTAGCTTATTTTACACTTAGTTTATGTTGAATGATGAATTGAATATTGTAAAGAGTGGATTCTCTTTGGGTTTATGAAAACCAACCTTAGTTGGGACTTGTTACTTCTAGTGGATTCTAGTTGCCTAACAACCCCGCCCCGATCATTCTACTTGCGGGTCCTAGTTGGCTCGAGGGTAGTTGCATAGCGTAGGTGTTCTTGTCCTTCTCCCGGGGTGTAGCGGAACCAGTTCTCCGTTGCTACTTGGGATTAGAGATCGAGTCACGTCTCGTTCTTTATCCTTTTACTTTCCGCATTTTGAGTCTCATCAAACAACGTGTGGATTGTTGGATTTTTGGGTGTTAAAGTCAAAAAACACGTTGTTGAACTGTGCTGAAAGTTGCAGGAGGCAGAGCGCCTCAATTTGGAGGCGGAGCGCCTCATTTTTGTTAGCTCTCTGGAAATTTGGGAGGCGGAGCGCCTAGCTTAGGAGGCGGACCGCCTACTTTGAAGAGGCGGAGGGCCTCAATTTCAGGGCGGAGGGCCTCAATTTCTAGGCGGAGGGCCTCAATTTCAGGGCGGAGGGCCTCACACCTGAAGCCTTTTTCGGGTAGTTTTCTTGTAGGTTTTCGCTTGTTCTTTGCTTTCGAACTTCGTGGTTAGTGTTTCTAGGGTATTAGTCCTACTTTATTAACACTAATCTTTGATTCCCTAGGGTGTTGTGTGTCTTGGAGTATTCACTTAAAGTCGTAGATCTTGCTTGCTTCAAGTGCGCACTAAATTAGCTTCCGTATATCGAGTCACCTAAATTCCATTCCGGACCTTTACTTGGATATACTAGTTGATTGATCTTACCATTGTGGTTCCTAAAAGAGATAAAGGCATCTTTGGGTGGGGGGTTTGGGAGTGTGCACCCTAAAAAGAGTGTTGAGAGGCTACCACCAAAGGTAAGGGAGAGCAAGTGAGGTTGTTTATACTAACCTTTGCACTTTCTTAACATGTCTTTTGCAGGTACAAGGAGCCATAAGGGAGGTTTGGAGGGAAGTAGGAGTGGTGAGAAAGGTGTAAGTGAGAGGGAGTTAGTTGAAGCCTACCTTCCGAGCCTCTTGGCTCAAATAGAGGCAATGGACACTAGGGTCCAACACTTGGAGGATGAGATGAAAGAGAATGAGGCCGAGGGAAGAGATGGTATGAGTCGCACTATAGGTTATGGTATTGCTAGTAGTGGTGAAATGAGGAAGTACCCAACTAGTGTTGGTACTATTGATGGGATGAGTAAAGGGCATTACCTAGATGAATTCATGAGAGAAAGAATGTGGTGTCAATTCGTAGTGAGCCTTAATGGGAATCATGGGTATGTGCTTCAAGTGGATAATGGTGAGGCAAGTTGGATTAGCCATCTTGTAGTGAGAAGGTTGGGAATACCTTGTGTTGATGGAATGGCGAGGGTAGTTATTTCACAAAGGAACTTTGAAGAAGAAGTGGAGTGCAAAGTAGGCCCCTTAGTGGGATGTGATGTTATGTTGGGAAAGCCTTGGCTTTCCAATAGATACTTCAAGATCGCACAAGAAGTTGTGGATGGCTACCGTGTTTAAGCACAAGGGAAGTTTCAAATCCTTTTTCTTAGGAAAGAAGGAATACAACCAAGCACACCCATGAACATGAGAAGTGGTGGGACACCAATGAGGAGAAGCCCTATGCTCCAAAGAGTGCAATCAAGAAGCCCTATGAACATGAGAAGTAGTGGGACACCATTGAAGAGAAATCCTACACTCACAATCAATGGTGGGACTAGTGCAAAAAGGGAGTTGACATATGTCAACAAGGTGAGCCCCGAACCACAAGATCCAAAGCAAAGTGGTTCACCTACAAAGAAGAAAGAGACATCAAGTGATGAGTCTCTTAGTCCTAGATTCTGGGTTGATGTTAGAAGTCCACCTACTCCGGCTATGGGTATTCTTGGGCCTCGTCCCAACTCACCCGAATTTGAGAGACAAAAGATTGAGAGGAGTAAGGGAGTGACCGGTGACATTCCTCGAGTGGAAAAAGGAGAGGATGTGATGAGTGACGTGAGTGGGATGTCACCACCCGAATCTACACCCGACCTTGAAAAGAAAATGAGGGAAAAGAAAGAGGGAAAAAGAATTGTAAAGAGTGAGGACACCCCTTATTCTAACCTTAACCCGTTATCTTTTTCTTCTACTTGTGTGACTTCTTGTGTAGGAAATCTTGGAAGCAAGCCATTGGAGCCTCAATCATCTTCCAAAAAGGAAGGACAAGGTGAAGTAAACCTTCAATGTGAGCTTCAAGGTGGAGAGCCCATCCATGACACTTCAAGTGCATTGAGTGAGCAAGATGGCCACTCAAAGGTAAGTGATAGTTCTCCCCTTGAGCATGTTACTTCCTTGTCATGCGAGAGTGTTTGTGAAACCTCTATACTAGTTGATGATATATATGATTACAATGTGTTTGCAACTAGTGTGGAGTCAAATGGTCAACTTGTGTGTGATTGTGAACCACTAGTTGAGAGGAGTGATAAGCCACATCATGATGTGAGCTCGATTTTCATTGAACCTCTCTTTAGTGAAGATTGTGTAGTTGACCTTGATTGTGACCTTTTGATGAGACCCAAATCGAGACAAGACACCTTCCAACACTTTCCAACGTGTACCAAGCTTGGAAGATACAAAGGACTTGAGGTCACAGGCTTTGGAAGTGTTCCGGATGGTTTCATCATTAGGCTCCACGCCTAAAGAGAAGGAAGGAGGCCCAGCACAACTAGGCGCCCCGCCTAGCCCAGGCGCCCCGCCTAGGAAGCTCACTGCCTAAGAATGGAAGGCACCCAGGCGCCCCACCTAGCCAGGCGCCCCGCCTGACTGAAGGCCAAGCCAGGCGCCCAGCCTAGCCAGGCGCCCAGCCTAGCTGAAGGCCAAGCCAGGCGCCCCGCCTAGCTCCAGGCGCCCAGCCTAGCTTCAGCATGATCCAGGCGCCCCTCCCAGCCCCAGGCGCCCCTCCTAGCTGCTGAACTTATGGTTCTTTTACTATTTTGCCCTGCGTGGCTTATTTGTTGAACCTTATTAAGTAAGGGTAGTTAAGTCTTATGTAAGCTTGGGAAAACACTATAAATATCCAAGCCTAGCTTATTTTACAGTTAGTTAATGTTGAATTAAGAGAATAGAAGATAGAATAGGCTTGGCCATTCTTGTTGAAGCTCGGCTTCATGTATCTCTTACGTTGAATCCATGGTGGATCACCGCTAGTGTGAGTCCCGTTTAATGGTTCAAGTCTCTTCTCCCTATTGAATCAATCTATGTGTTTTAGTTTGATTCATTCTTTTCTTCTATTTTCTGTCCTTCCCCTTCCCTATTTCTTGGTTATCGTGTCTTAATTGCTTCCGCCTCTACTTTACTTGCTTCCGCGATTTTGAGCCTCATCATTTGGTATCAGAGCAAGGCTCGGGTTTTGTTTCTACAAACCCCCGACCCTTGGTTCTTCGTGCCTAGTATCTTCTTTTAGTTTTTCTTTGATGTAGGGAAAACGCGGAAAAAGATAAAAAGATAAAGAACGAGACGTAACTCGATCTCTAATCCCAAGTAGCAACGGAGAACTTGTTCCGTTACACCCCGAGAGAAGGACAAGAACACCTACGCTATGCAACTACCCTCGAGCCACACCTGGAGCTCGCAAATAGAATGATCGGGGCGGGGTTGTTAGGCAACTAGAATCCACTAGAAGTAACAAGTCCCAACTAAGGTTGGTTTTCATAAACCCAAAGAGAATCCACTCTTTACAATATTCAATTCATCATTCAACATAAACTAAATGTAAAATAAGCTAGGCTTGGATATTTATAGTGTTTTCCCAAGCTTACATAAGACTTAACTACCCTTACTTAATAAGGTTCAACAAATAAGCCACGCAGGGCAAAATAGTAAAAGAACCATAAGTTCAGCAGCTAGGAGGGGCGCCTGGGGCTGGGAGGGGCGCCTGGATCATGCTGAAGCTAGGCTGGGCGCCTGGAGCTAGGCGGGGCGCCTGGCTTGGCCTTCAGCTAGGCTGGGCGCCTGGCTAGGCTGGGCGCCTGGCTTGGCCTTCAGTCAGGCGGGGGCGCCTGGCTAGGTGGGGCGCCTGGGTGCCTTCCATTCTTAGGCAGTGAGCTTCCTAGGCGGGGCGCCTGGGCTAGGCGGGGCGCCTAGTTGTGCTGGGCCTCCTTCCTTCTCTTTAGGCGTGGAGCTTAATGATGAAACCATCCGGAACACTTCCAAAGCCCTTGACTTCAAGTCCATTGTATCTTCCAAGCTTGGCACATGTCGGAAAGTGTTGGAAAGTGTCTTGGCACGATTTGGGCTTCATCATCCTCCCCTTCTTGAGAAGATTTCGTCCTCGAAATCAATGCGTTCACGTCCTTGGCATCATCTCCTCGAGGTGCCCAATGCTCTCCTCCCTTGTAACTCTTGATCGTCACCTTGACATAGGTTTCTTCCAAGATCTCCCTTGCCTTATCATGGGGCTTAGAACCTACAAGCAACGACAAGCAAACACAAGAACTCCTACTTTTGAAAGTAGGTTAGTGCAAGAAGTGTGGAAAACACACTCTTGTGATATAACCAAGCATCAATTAAAAGCACAAATATCAAGTCTCCAAAGAGAACCAAAAGTACTTGGTTAAAGATCATCATGCACCTAACACAATAGTGATCATATAAGCCATGGGGATATGAAAAATGCAAGATTAAGCTATCAAAATCCCCTTGAACCTTAAGCTCAAGATCAACGAACCAATCTATCCTCGAGGTGTGATCAACATGTGGAGTGAAGTGAGTCAAGTAACCCATCATGCAAGTAACATCAAGTACTCCACTCCCCTTCTTTAGAGCATACTTATTCACACCAAGGGATTCCCTTTCACCTCCAATTTCATCGCCTAAGCAACCCTTCTCAAAAGACAAGCTCTCAAGGAAGGCATTGATGATAGATTCTTCTTCATCATAACCCCAACTAGCAATAGTAGGGTCACTCAAAGAACCATCCACCTCACTCAAATTCTCAAACAAGTGGTTGCCTAAGGGATCAAATCCTTCACACCATGGGGGTTCCATTTGACCACCCATCCTAGCCCGATTCAAGTCGCTACCACGAATGAGATTATCGTCACACAATGGAAATATAAAAGCATGCATCTCAATATCATGATTAAGCATAGACAAATTATCGAGACTAGGTTCACTTGAGGAGTCATCATAGACAACCTTGTCCAATTCATGCAATTTGGACTCCTCAAGGTCAAGACCATCCTTACCACAACACATTGGTCCACCAAATAGAAGCATATCAATTAGGGAATGGTCAACTACCTCATCTTTCCCTATGTCAAAGGTTGGTGGTATGTCATAGCAAAGGTCACAATCATGGTCAACTATCAAATCTACACTAGGGAAGGGTTCAATGAACAATGAGCTCACATCATGATGTGGCATAAAATCCCTTCCAACTAGTGTTTCACAAGCACACACAAGTTGACAACTAGACTCTTCACTAGTGGCATATTCACTAGATGCATCACAAGCTCCAACTAGTGTTGAGTCATTACAAGACAAGTAGCTAGTAGGTTCATGAAAAGGTGAAGCAACACTTACATTTGTAGTACTCCCTTGATCACTCACAAGGTTTGAAGTGTCATATGCAACTTCTCCTTCATGAAGCTCACATTGAGGCTCCAATGACTTGTCTTTCAATGTACCTACACAAGAACTTTCACAAGAAGAGATAGAAGATAAAGAAGGGTTAGAATAATGGGTGCTCTCACTCTCAATTTTTCCTTCCTCACCTCTCATCTCTCTCAATTTTACCTCATGGTCAAGTGTAGTTTGTGGTGACAATCCGCTCACATCACTCCTCAAATCCTCTCCTTTTTCCTCTCTTGGATTATCACCGGTCACTCCCTCACTTCTCTCTATCTTTTCTCTCTCATTTGAAGTGGAGTGACTCTCATTTTCATCATGCATTGGCAAACCAATTAGATTGTTTGCCTCGGGTTCAAGTAGAATGGGTGACTTTGCTTTAGCCACTTCCCTCAACTCCTTCATTCGTTTGTAATCTTCCTTTACTTGCCTTGGAGTCAAAGGCCTAAGCACATACTTTCTCCCATCTTGCTTGACCGTATAGGAGTTGGTTCGGCCATCATGCACTACACACCTATCATGTTGCCATGGTCTCCCAAACAATAAATGGCATGCTTGCATCGGGACCACATCAAACATGATCTTATCCTTATAGCTCCCAACGCTAAACTCAATCAATGCTTGTTTCACCACCTTTAGTTCACCACACTCGCTAAGCCATTGTAAACGATATGGTTTTGGATGCTTTAGAGTGGGTAACTTCAATTGGGAAATCAAGGTTTGGCTCACTATGTTAGTGCAACTCTCCGAATCAACAACCATTGAACATACTTGGCCCATCACTCGGCACCTAGCATGAAAGAGGTTTTCCCTTTGATCATTTTCCACCTCCTCTTCCATAACAATGGTACTCAAGCTTCTCCTAACCACCAAGAACATTTGAGGGCCATCATCCTCTTCTACGGCCTCCTCACAATCAACTTCCTCATCCCCCTCTACTTCTCCATTTTCGGACTCACTTTCTTGTTCATACACTAAATTGCCAACCACAACCATGTTTCGTTTTGTGGAGCATTCTTTAGCAATATGCCCATAGCCCTTGCACTTATAACATTGAGTAGAAGTAGAAATAGGATTACTCAAGCGAGTTTTAGAAATACCTTCCAAAGGTGGAGTAGTCTTCTCATATGGCTTCTTCACTTCTTTGCTAGCATTGGCACTTGGAAAGCTTGCATTTGGAGTCTTCCACTCTTTTGGTTGGTTCATGGGAGTAGGAGTGCTACTCTTGTAACGGGTGGACTTTTCTCCTTTAAGCCATTGCTCGGCTTCAATAGCGGCTTCCAATAGATCTTGAAGTGAAGGATAAGAATGTAACCTCAATTGAGAAGCTATACCATAGCCCAAACCATTTTTGAAACGGATCATGGCTTGCTCTTCATCCTCGGTCTCCATATCTAAGGCCAATCGGGTCTTCTCAAACTCATCATAGTACTCATGAACCGTCTTGACACCTTGCTTTAGATCATAGAGCTTCTTGAGTTGCTCTTGTCGATATCTAGGAGTCACATACTTGGTATTCATGAGGGCCTTCAATTCATTCCATGTCACATTCACATGCACACCCGCTCTTCTTCTTGTTCTCTTTATGGATTCCCACCAAGTAGAAGCATAAGACTCAAAGGATGAAATAGCATAAGTACCTTTCTTCTCATCGGTCATCTCATTTGTGTCAAACACTCTCTCCATAAGTAGAACCCATTCCATATATGCCTCCGGATCACAAGCTCCCTTAAAGGATGGAAGATTAAGCTTCACACTATTGAGATTGTTGTTGTTGTCACGCACCCCATAGTTAGGCTCCGGTTGGCCTCCATAGTGGTCATCATGAGCAACATATTCTCTCCTAGCATTCCTTCCATCAAATCTCATGGGTGGCCCTCGACCTCGGCCTCTACCCCGATCCACATTTCGACCCCAATTCATTTGCCTCCTAGGTTGATAATGAGCATCATACCCATAGGCCTCATCACCATACTCGGCTTCCTCCTCTTCTTGAGCCTCAACAACTTGCTCAAGAGGTGGGACAAACCTAACGGGTCTTCGAAGTGGAGCATTTCCTTGGGGATTGCCCAAGTTGAGAGGATTGCTCTCATGTTGGGGATTGCCCAACCCACGCTCTCGTAGAGCTTCAACTTTGCTTTGTTCATACCTCTTGTTTAGCTCAACAAAGTGTCCGGGAGTCATAGGAGTGCTATGACTCGTGCCCTCTCCGGATTCAATTTGGACACTCGGGGTCCTCCTCTCACCGGTCTCAACTTGATTCCTTTCGACGGTTTCAAGTCTCAATGAGATATCCTCCAATTTAGCCATAATGGTGGCATGAAATGCTTCATAGGATCATCTCCATCATTAGCCATTGTACCTACAAGAAGCAACAAACGTTAGTAAAAGACCTCACTCACTCCCTCACTTGAGTTCACTCGGATCACTCTTTTGGGGGTGGTGGTGGATATTTCACTCGGACTTGTTACAAAAAGCTTCAAGTAGTTGACTATCAATCCTCAACCCAACCAACTATTCACGAGCCAATTGCACTCCGGGGCGAGTGGAGTTAATACGACTCGATGAACGCTAAGCAATTTGAAGTGAGGACTTGAACCAAAAGATGCTACGGATCTTCTTTGAATTCTAGTCTCCTTTCTAGGCACGATGATCCTAATAGCTCAAAGTGATTAGTACTAATCGAGTAGGATTATACTCTAATAGCACTAACCGGAATTAATGCAATCAAACAAAGGGAAATGTCTATGAAAATCTACCCGAAACAACACTTTCAGCACTCAGGAGGGGCGCCTGAACTCAGGAGGGGGCGCCTAACTGTGCAGTGTTCCAGGCGGGGCGCCTGGGTCTAGGCGGGGCGCCTGGGACTTAGGCAGTAGCCAAGTCAGGCGGGGCGCCTGGCTTAGGCGGGGCGCCTGGCCTGAAGCTTTTCCCAACTCGTTCCAAACTCGTTTCAAGTCGATTTTCAAGCTCCAAATCCGATGTTTTCAACTTGTTTTCACAATCCAATGATACCCAAAGTTGTTTTTGATCTTCCTTAACAAACCCCAATCACATTAACATCCAAACAATCAATCAAATTCAAGATTCGATGTCAAGAACTAAAGAACAAGGGGGTTTTTCAAAGGGTTTTCAAAATGGATTGTGATTCATCAAACTTGGTGTTATCCATACTCAAATCCCACAAAATTGGTATCAAATCGTTTGTTTTTCAGTGAAGTTCAATCCCCAATAACAAGTTTTCAAGCAAACATCAATCCAACCCAAGCATCAAGCCAAAAATCATCAAGAACAAGTTCTTCAAGGGTTTAAGGGGTTTTGGGGTTTCAAATTTTCAAACTCCACCAATTCAAACAATTTTGGTATCCAAGTAACGGGAATTCGATCACGATCAAGAATCTATAACACCCATGTCATAAATCATCCAAACCAACAAGATACACCAATTTTTGTATTTTTCAATTTTTCAATTTTTTTGTAATTTTCTTCTTTCAATAACTTCAACAACAAGAAAACTAAAAGAAAAGATACTAGGCACGAAGAACCAAGGGTCGGGGGTTTGTAGAAACAAAACCCGAGCCTTGCTCTGATACCAAATGATGTAGGGAAAACGCGGAAAAAGATAAAAAGATAAAGAACGAGACGTAACTCGATCTCTAATCCCAAGTAGCAACGGAGAACTTGTTCCGTTACACCCCGAGAGAAGGACAAGAACACCTACGCTATGCAACTACCCTCGAGCCACACCTGGAGCTCGCAAATAGAATGATCGGGGCGGGGTTGTTAGGCAACTAGAATCCACTAGAAGTAACAAGTCCCAACTAAGGTTGGTTTTCATAAACCCAAAGAGAATCCACTCTTTACAATATTCAATTCATCATTCAACATAAACTAAATGTAAAATAAGCTAGGCTTGGATATTTATAGTGTTTTCCCAAGCTTACATAAGACTTAACTACCCTTACTTAATAAGGTTCAACAAATAAGCCACGCAGGGCAAAATAGTAAAAGAACCATAAGTTCAGCAGCTAGGAGGGGCGCCTGGGGCTGGGAGGGGTGCCTGGATCATGCTGAAGCTAGGCTGGGCGCCTGGAGCTAGGCGGGGGCGCCTGGCTTGGCCTTCAGCTAGGCTGGGCGCCTGGCTAGGCTGGGCGCCTGGCTTGGCCTTCAGTCAGGCGGGGCGCCTGGCTAGGTGGGGGCGCCTGGGTGCCTTCCATTCTTAGGCAGTGAGCTTCCTAGGCGGGGCGCCTGGGCTAGGCGGGGCGCCTAGTTGTGCTGGGCCTCCTTCCTTCTCTTTAGGCGTGGAGCCTAATGATGAAACCATCCGGAACACTTCCAAAGCCCTTGACTTCAAGTCCATTGTATCTTCCAAGCTTGGCACATGTCGGAAAGTGTTGGAAAGTGTCTTGGCACGATTTGGGCTTCATCATTCTTGTTGTTGAAGTTATTAGAAAGGAGAAAATTGCAAAAAAATTGAAAATTGAAAAATACAAAAATTGGTGTAACTTGTTGAATTGGATGATTTGTGATATGGGTGTTATGGATTCTTGATCGTGATTGAATTCCCGTTACTTGGGTACCAAAATTGTTGGAATTGGTGAAGTTTGAAAAATTGAAACCCCAAAACCCCTTAAACCCTTGAAGAATTTGTTCTTGATGAATTTTGGCTTGATTCTTGGGTTGGATTGATGTTTGATTGAAAACTTGTTATTGGGGATTGATCTTCATTGAAATACAAACAATTCGGTACCAATTTTGTGGGATTTGAACATGTTTAACACCTTCTTTGATGAATCACAATCCTTGTTGAAACCCTTTTGATAAACCCTTGTGTTCTTGAGTTCTTGAGATTGAATCTTGAATTTGATTGATTGTTTGGATGTTAATGTGATTGGGGTTTGTTAAGGAAGATCAAAAACAACTTTGGGTATCATTGGATTGTGAAAACAAGTTGAAAACATCGGATTTGGAGCTTGAAAATCGACTTGAAACGAGTTTGGAACGAGTTGGGAAAGGCTTCAGGCCAGGCGCCCCGCCTAAGCCAGGCGCCCCGCCTGACTTGGCTACTGCCTAAGTCCCAGGCGCCCCGCCTAGACCCAGGCGCCCCGCCTGGAACACTGCACAGCTAGGCGCCCCCTCCTGAGTTCAGGCGCCCCGCCTGGGTGCTGAAAGTGTTGTTTCGGGTAGATTTTCATAGGCATTTCCCTTTGTTTGATAACATAACATCTAGTTAGTGCTACTTTGAGTAACCGTTCTACTTGAATAGTGCTAACCTTTTAATTGCTATTAGGATCATCGTGCCTAGGAAGGAGACTAGAATTCAAAGAAGATCCGTAGTATCTTTTGATTCAAGTCCTCACTTCAAATTGCTTAGCGTACATCGAGTCACTTAAACTCCCTTCCGAACCATTACTTGGGTGCATTAGTTGATTGATCTTGCCATTGTGATTACTAAGAGACAAGAAGGTCTTGAGTGGAAAAAGGCTTGAGTGGTGAGAACAATAGAGTGTGGTCACAAAAGCCAACGACCTTGAGTGTATACACGAGTGGAAAGAAAATTGAGTGACATCTTTTGAGTGATACACGTGAGGGAGTGAACTTGTGAGGTCCTTAACTCTTTGGTTACAACTATGGCTTCGGATGACGATTGTGGAGGGTACGACTCATGTGGAGATGATGGAGACTATGGTTCCTATGGTGATGATGATGGGTATTGCTATGACGATTCGGGGAACCAAGGCTCATATGATGAAGAAGCGGGTCACTATGTTGATTATGAAGATGAAGAACACTATGGGGTTTGCAAAGACGAATGTGAAGAATCTTATGCCCCAAGTCAAGAATATGAAGATAGTGACGCTTCAAGGTATGACGACCCTACTTACTCTTCTTGTGATGAATTTGTGCATGATGATAGTGACGTAGAGAGAATTGGTGACGAGGTTGATTATGAGAATTGTTCAATTGCATCTTCTCTTGATGTTGCTTGTGATGAGCAAGAGAGTAGTAGAGAACCTTCCAATAGTATGGGAGGTGGTGGTGGTTGTTCCATGGGAAATGGGAGGTTTGCGTCTTCTAGTTCCCATGTGAAGGGTGGAAGGAGAAATGGTATTGCTCTTACCGTTATGGGGGTGCATTGTTCTAGTAGTGGTGGTAGGAGTGGTGCTATGGGCTATGGAACCAAGGCGAGAAGCAATTATGGGTTCCATAGTGGTACTACTTCCTTGACTTCCAACAACACTTCTAATGTTGGAGGAGTGACGGGAAGTGGAGGTTATTCTAGTGGTGTTGCCACTAGTGGAGGGATAAGGAAAACCCGAGTTGATGGTAATACTAGTCTTGGACATTCAAGCTCTTCTTTGGATGTGCCTATACGAAACTTGGGTAGAAGTAGGTTTGTTGTTGGGGTAAATAGGGTTGATGGAAACTTGCTCCAAATTGGTGGAACCGATGCCAATTGCATTAATCCAAGAGTAGTCCAAATGTTAAACATACCATGCCATGATCTAAAGTACCCCTATGAGTACAAAGGAGTTCGGGTGTTCAAGGAGGCACGGGTACTCATATCTCATAAGGGTTACAATGAGTATGTTTGGTGTGATGTGTATCCCGTACCGAATGTGGGAGTTTGGCTAGGTGACCCATGGTTGCACAACAAGGAGGTTCACTATGATGCTAAACGGGATTTGTATCTAGTGGCCACGGGTCAAGGGATTTATGAGTTTGCACCTTACGGAAAATGGGGAAAGATGTCCGTTGAGATGCAAGCTAGGATCATACAAAGAAGGAGGGAGCGAGAACTTCAATCCATGGGCAACAATGTGCAAACGAGAAGTCCTACAAATACAAGCAATGGTGGGACTAGTTCTACAAAGAGTTGACAAATGTCAACAAGGTGAGCCCGAAGCCACTTCCAAAGCCGAGTGGTTCACCAACAAAGAAGAAAGAGACCTCAAGTGATGAGTCTCTTAGTCCTAGATTCCGGGTTGATGTAAAAAGTCCACCTACTCCGGCTATGGGTATTCTTGGGCCTCGTCCCAACTAACCCGAATTTGTGAGACAAAAGATTGAGAGGAGTAAGGGAGTGACCGGTGACATTCCTCGAGTGGAAAAAGGAGAGGATGTGATGAGTGATGTGAGTGGGATGTCACCACCCGAATCTACACCTAACCTTGAAAAGAAAATGAGAGAAAAGAAAGAGGGAAAAAAGAGTGAGGACACCACTTATTCTAACCTTAACCCTTTATCTTTTCCTCCTACTTTTGTGAATGCTTGTGTAGGTACTCTTGGAGGCCAATCAATGGAGCCTCAATCATGTTCCGAGATTGAAGGACAAGGTGAAGAAGATCTTCAATGTGAGCTTCAAGGTGAAGGAACAACTCATGACACTTCAAGTGCATTGAGTGCGCTAGATGGCCACTCAAAGGTTTGTGAAAGTTCTTCCCTTGAAAATGTTACTTCCTTGTCTTATGATGGTGTTTGTGAAAACTCAACACTAGTTGATGATTTGTATGAATACAATGTGTTTGCAACTAGTGTAGAGTCAAATGGTCAACTTGTGAGTGATTGTGAACCACTAGTTGAGAGGGATGATAAGCCACATCATGATGTGAGCTCGGTTTTCATTGAACCTCTCATTAGTGAAGAATGTGTAGTTGACCCTATTTGTGATCCTTGTTATGACACTCCACCTATATTTGATAAAGGGGAAGATGAGTTGAATGAATACCCTATCCTCTCCCTTGATGAATTGCTTGATAATGGTGGGCCTATGTGTTGTAGTGAGGTTTGTAGTGACCTTGAGGAGTCCCTAGTGAATGAGATGGATCAAATTGTTTTCAATGACTCCTCGGGTGAGAGTGAAGAACCTAGTCTTGATACCATGTTTGTATGTGACCATGAATTTGAGGTGCATGCTTTTACATTTCCATTGTGTGAAGATAATCTCATTTGTGGTAGTGAATTGTATCGGACTAGAGTTGATAATAAAATAGAACCTCCATGGTATGTAAAGATAGACTCCAAGGATGATCCATTGTTTGGAACTCCAAGTGGGATGAATGGCCTTGATATTGGTTGTGTTGAACCATCTTCTAGTAGTCCTAGCCTTCATTGTATGGACTATAATGATGAAGGGCCAATTTTGGAGACCTTCCTTTGGAGTTTGCCTAGTGAGGGAGATTATCTTAGGGATGGATTTGGAGGTGAGGAAGTGATGCAACCCAAAACGAGCGGAAGCTAAACAACGACACAAATATGCGGAAGCGATAAATAACTAGATAGGTGATATCAAAGATATCGGGGAAACAAGGATTGGGGAGTCAAGAAACGAGAAGAAAGAACGGATTAATAAATTCAAGACGTGAATTAATAATCCAAAAGGGAGAAAGTGAAACTCGAACCTTACAATGGACTCAACTAGGTGTCGATCGCCATAGGTTCCAAGTTAACGAGATACATGAAGCCTCGGGCTTCGGACTAGAAAGGCTCGGCCTTCTCTAATTCTCTCTTCTCTCTATTCAATTCAAGCTAAAACTAAAACTCATGAAATGAAGAGCAATTGTGCTATATATACATTTACATAGAGTTTTGGACAAAAATGGCCCTGCAACTGATTCTGCCTCGCTGCTCAATACTTCTTCT
This sequence comes from Petunia secreta, assembly GCA_029990175.1. NCBI lineage: Eukaryota > Viridiplantae > Streptophyta > Magnoliopsida > Solanales > Solanaceae > Petunia > Petunia secreta. Next base: position 78,156 of record JARKIP010000416.1, read on the forward strand.
TCGCGATCGCGCCAGGAAGGCTCGCGATCGCGCTGGGCATTCTTCAAAGCATCGCGATCGCGCTTGCTTGGTCGCTGTCGCGCAGAGATCGATCTGACTGGACTTCAACTCCACGCGATCGCTCAAGATCACACGCTGTCGCGCAGGGTAAAGGACTCCTCTTCGCGATCGCGCAGGTATGGACGCGATCGCGAAGAACACTTGTTCTTCCTCAGGCAGTGAGCTCCCAGATTGCTTGATAAGGGGCAAAACAGGCGGAAGCTACAAACGATACGATAATGCGGAAGCTAAAACAAGATAGGCGATATCGATAACGATATCGAGATATAAAGCAAGACGAGGCTTGAACGTTTACCTAAGTAGCACCGAGGAACTCGTCTCGATACACCCCGGGTGAAGTCAAGGATCACCTATACTACGCAACTACCCTCAAGAGACACTCGGCTCTCGCAAATAGAATGATCAAAGAGGTTTCGATGTTCAACTTGGAATCCACCAAGTGAAATCATGCCCGCTCACGGGTTCTTCATTGAGATTCACTCAAGAAATATATCATTCTACATTCAAGGTTGGTTAAAAAGGCAATAAATGAACAAAGGGGGTATTTATAGTTTCCCATTACAACATTTGCCAAGTTTCTGGTCCGCACTGCTCCACTGGTCATCGCGATCGCGTGAATGGAATAGCGATCGCGTGGGCACTTGGTGGCTGAGGCGCGCGATCGCGCGGAGGGTGGCGCGAAGGCGAAGAGCAGAGATTTCCTCATCGCGATCGCGCAGACATGCACGCGATCGCGAAGAACAGATCTCCCTCGTCAGGCAGTAAGCTCAGAAAGTGCTGCCCTGTTTTGCCCTGCTTTGGCTCCCCTGTTTCCTGCACTGGTTTCAGCCCTGCCTCTACTTTGATTGAGCTCTAATGCATGGTCTTCAAGTTGTCCCCGAGCTCATATCATCCATGCC
>JARKIP010000417.1:0-2500 GCA_029990175.1 Petunia secreta
TTGAGGCTGCCCAAGCGGCCAAACGGTGGGCTAAACGTAGGCACCTCGAGCCGTTCCAAGGTTGCCTTGAGGCTGCCCAAGCGGGCAAACGGTGGGCTAAACGTAGGCATGTCAAGCCGTGCCGAGGTTGGCCTTGAGGCTGCCCAAGCGGCCAAACGGTGGGCTAAACGTAGCCACCTCAAGCCGTTCCAAGGTTGCCTTGAGGCTGCCCAAGCGGGCAAACGGTGGGCTAAACGTAGGCATGTCAAGCCGTGCCGAGGTTGGCCTTGAGGCTGCCCAAGCGGCCAAACGGTGGGCTAAACATAGGCACCTCGAGCCGTTCCAAGGTTGCCTTGAGGCTGCCCAAGCGGGCAAACGGTGGGCTAAACGTAGGCATGTCAAGCCGTGCCGAGGTTGGCCTTGAGGCTGCCCAAGCGGCCAAACGGTGGGCTAAACATAGGCACCTCGAGCCGTTCCAAGGTTGCCTTGAGGCTGCCCAAGCGGGCAAACGGTGGGCTAAACGTAGGCATGTCAAGCCGTGCCAAGGTTGGCCTTGAGGCTGCCCAAGCGGCCAAACGGTGGGCTAAACGTAGGCACCTCGAGCCGTTCCAAGGTTGCCTTGAGGCTGCCCAAGCGGGCAAACGGTGGGCTAAACGTAGGCATGTCAAGCCGTGCCGAGGTTGGCCTTGAGGCTGCCCAAGCGGCCAAACGGTGGGCTAAACGTAGCCACCTCAAGCCGTTCCAAGGTTGCCTTGAGGCTGCCCAAGCGGGCAAACGGTGGGCTAAACGTAGGCATGTCAAGCCGTGCCGAGGTTGGCCTTGAGGCTGCCCAAGCGGCCAAACGGTGGGCTAAACATAGGCACCTCGAGCCGTTCCAAGGTTGCCTTGAGGCTGCCCAAGCGGGCAAACGGTGGGCTAAACGTAGGCATGTCAAGCCGTGCCGAGGTTGGCCTTGAGGCTGCCCAAGCGGCCAAACGGTGGGCTAAACATAGGCACCTCGAGCCGTTCCAAGGTTGCCTTGAGGCTGCCCAAGCGGGCAAACGGTGGGCTAAACGTAGGCATGTCAAGCCGTGCCGAGGTTGGCCTTGAGGCTGCCCAAGCGGCCAAACGGTGGGCTAAACGTAGGCACCTCAAGTCGTTCCAAGGTTGCCTTGAGCCTGCCCAAGCGGGCAAACGGTGGGCTAAACGTAGGCATGTCAAGCCGTGCCAAGGTTGGCCTTGAGGCTGCCCAAGCGGCCAAACGGTGGGCTAAACGTAGGCACCTCAAGTCGTTCCAAGGTTGCCTTGAGCCTGCCCAAGCGGGCAAACGGTGGGCTAAACGTAGGCATGTCAAGCCGTGCCAAGGTTGGTCTTGAGGCTGCCCAAGCGGTCAAACGGTGGGCTAAACGTAGGCATGTCAAGCCGTGCCAAGGTTGGCCTTGAGGGTGGCAAGGCCGGCCCACGGTGAGCAAACGAGTACGCAAACGCGGACACGATGTCAAGGTTTGCTTTGAGGGTGGCAAAACGGTGGCCTAGCGACTAAGCCGTAGCGGCCGAGCTACTAAGCCGTTGCGGCCGAGCGACTAAGCCGTAGCGGCCGTGCTACTAAGCCGTAGCAGCCGAGCTACTAAGCCGTAGCAGCCGAGCTACTAAGCCGTAGCGGCCGAGCGACTATGCCGTGTGGTGCACGGTTTCGATGATGTTGTCGTGGTGCTCGGTTTCGGTGTTGTCATGGTGGACTAAGCCGTAACGGCCGTGCTACTAAGCCGTTGCGGCCGAGCGACTAAGCCGTAGCGGCCGAACGACTAAGCCGTAGCGGCCGAGCGACTATGTCGTGTGGTGCACGGTTTCGGTGTTGTCGTGGTGCTCGGTTTCGGTGTTGTCGTGGTTCTCGATTTCGGTGTTCTCGTATTTGCACGGTCTCTCTATGTTCAAAAAAGAAGTTCGATATGTACCGTGGTGCACGGTTGAATACGTACGATATATAATGTGGTGCCTGCGTTTTCTTCAACTGAAACGCTAACAAACAAAATATTTGCGTCTCTTTTGCCTTTTGGTGTCTACTCATTTATGTGTTTTCATACTCATTTCGTGTGCTTACCCGATGCCCTTGGTATTTTTCTCCACCAAAATAATATTTTTATTTATATTTTCTATTTTTTTATGCCTTTTATTACTTTTTTATTATTTAAATATTAAATATTTTTCTAAATTTACATAATTTAATCATGCTACAACCATTTGTAGCTTTCTATAATGATTTACAATATTTTTTATATTTTTTTGATATTTTTTGATACTTTTTTATATTTATTTAATATTTAATATAATTATTTATGCATTTTATTAAAAAAAATATAATTTGTAATATTTTGTACTATTTTTATAGTTTGGAAGTCATTTTTTAATGCTTTGGGGTGGTTGTACTTGAGATTGTGCACATTGGTGTTGTACACGTCCAGTATGATTCTCTGGCCAAAGCATGTCTACTCCTGAGACTTGGGTTTTTTTTTTAAGGACATATATAGGGAGGGGTGAGGTG
>JARKIP010000417.1:20000-22500 GCA_029990175.1 Petunia secreta
GCAAACGGTGGGCTAAACGTAGGCATGTCAAGCCGTGCCGAGGTTGGCCTTGAGGCTGCCCAAGCGGCCAAACGGTGGGCTAAACGTAGCCACCTCAAGCCGTTCCAAGGTTGCCTTGAGGCTGCCCAAGCGGGCAAACGGTGGGCTAAACGTAGGCATGTCAAGCCGTGCCGAGGTTGGCCTTGAGGCTGCCCAAGCGGCCAAACGGTGGGCTAAACATAGGCACCTCGAGCCGTTCCAAGGTTGCCTTGAGGCTGCCCAAGCGGGCAAACGGTGGGCTAAACGTAGGCATGTCAAGCCGTGCCGAGGTTGGCCTTGAGGCTGCCCAAGCGGCCAAACGGTGGGCTAAACATAGGCACCTCGAGCCGTTCCAAGGTTGCCTTGAGGCTGCCCAAGCGGGCAAACGGTGGGCTAAACGTAGGCATGTCAAGCCGTGCCGAGGTTGGCCTTGAGGCTGCCCAAGCGGCCAAACGGTGGGCTAAACGTAGGCACCTCAAGTCGTTCCAAGGTTGCCTTGAGGCTGCCCAAGCGGGCAAACGGTGGGCTAAACGTAGGCATGTCAAGCCGTGCCAAGGTTGGCCTTGAGGCTGCCCAAGCGGCCAAACGGTGGGCTAAACGTAGCCACCTCAAGCCGTTCCAAGGTTGCCTTGAGGCTGCCCAAGCGGGCAAACGGTGGGCTAAACGTAGGCATGTCAAGCCGTGCCGAGGTTGGCCTTGAGGCTGCCCAAGCGGCCAAACGGTGGGCTAAACATAGGCACCTCGAGCCGTTCCAAGGTTGCCTTGAGGCTGCCCAAGCGGGCAAACGGTGGGCTAAACGTAGGCATGTCAAGCCGTGCCGAGGTTGGCCTTGAGGCTGCCCAAGCGGCCAAACGGTGGGCTAAACATAGGCACCTCGAGCCGTTCCAAGGTTGCCTTGAGGCTGCCCAAGCGGGCAAACGGTGGGCTAAACGTAGGCATGTCAAGCCGTGCCGAGGTTGGCCTTGAGGCTGCCCAAGCGGCCAAACGGTGGGCTAAACGTAGGCACCTCAAGTCGTTCCAAGGTTGCCTTGAGCCTGCCCAAGCGGGCAAACGGTGGGCTAAACGTAGGCATGTCAAGCCGTGCCAAGGTTGGCCTTGAGGCTGCCCAAGCGGCCAAACGGTGGGCTAAACGTAGGCACCTCAAGTCGTTCCAAGGTTGCCTTGAGCCTGCCCAAGCGGGCAAACGGTGGGCTAAACGTAGGCATGTCAAGCCGTGCCAAGGTTGGTCTTGAGGCTGCCCAAGCGGTCAAACGGTGGGCTAAACGTAGGCATGTCAAGCCGTGCCAAGGTTGGCCTTGAGGGTGGCAAGGCCGGCCCACGGTGAGCAAACGAGTACGCAAACGCGGACACGATGTCAAGGTTTGCTTTGAGGGTGGCAAAACGGTGGCCTAGCGACTAAGCCGTAGCGGCCGAGCTACTAAGCCGTTGCGGCCGAGCGACTAAGCCGTAGCGGCCGTGCTACTAAGCCGTAGCAGCCGAGCTACTAAGCCGTAGCAGCCGAGCTACTAAGCCGTAGCGGCCGAGCGACTATGCCGTGTGGTGCACGGTTTCGATGATGTTGTCGTGGTGCTCGGTTTCGGTGTTGTCATGGTGGACTAAGCCGTAACGGCCGTGCTACTAAGCCGTTGCGGCCGAGCGACTAAGCCGTAGCGGCCGAACGACTAAGCCGTAGCGGCCGAGCGACTATGTCGTGTGGTGCACGGTTTCGGTGTTGTCGTGGTGCTCGGTTTCGGTGTTGTCGTGGTTCTCGATTTCGGTGTTCTCGTATTTGCACGGTCTCTCTATGTTCAAAAAAGAAGTTCGATATGTACCGTGGTGCACGGTTGAATACGTACGATATATAATGTGGTGCCTGCGTTTTCTTCAACTGAAACGCTAACAAACAAAATATTTGCGTCTCTTTTGCCTTTTGGTGTCTACTCATTTATGTGTTTTCATACTCATTTCGGTGTGCTTACCCGATGCCCTTGGTATTTTTCTCCACCAAAATAATATTTTTATTTATATTTTCTATTTTTTTATGCCTTTTATTACTTTTTTATTATTTAAATATTAAATATTTTTCTAAATTTACATAATTTAATCATGCTACAACCATTTGTAGCTTTCTATAATGATTTACAATATTTTTTATATTTTTTTGATATTTTTTGATACTTTTTTATATTTATTTAATATTTAATATAATTATTTATGCATTTTATTAAAAAAAATATAATTTGTAATATTTTGTACTATTTTTATAGTTTGGAAGTCATTTTTTAATGCTTTGGGGTGGTTGTACTTGAGATTGTGCACATTGGTGTTGTACACGTCCAGTATGATTCTCTGGCCAAAGCATGTCTACTCCTGAGACTTGGGTTTTTTTTTTAAGGACATATATAGGGAGGGGTGAGGTGTTGAGCAGGCTTGGTCGCCTGTTGCCGGCCCAAAGGCAGGCACATGTCGGCCATGCCGGCACGCAGCGTGGGCAACGATAGCA
>JARKIP010000417.1:90000-92500 GCA_029990175.1 Petunia secreta
GTGGGCTAAACGTAGCCACCTCAAGCCGTTCCAAGGTTGCCTTGAGGCTGCCCAAGCGGGCAAACGGTGGGCTAAACGTAGGCATGTCAAGCCGTGCCGAGGTTGGCCTTGAGGCTGCCCAAGCGGCCAAACGGTGGGCTAAACATAGGCACCTCGAGCCGTTCCAAGGTTGCCTTGAGGCTGCCCAAGCGGGCAAACGGTGGGCTAAACGTAGGCATGTCAAGCCGTGCCGAGGTTGGCCTTGAGGCTGCCCAAGCGGCCAAACGGTGGGCTAAACATAGGCACCTCGAGCCGTTCCAAGGTTGCCTTGAGGCTGCCCAAGCGGGCAAACGGTGGGCTAAACGTAGGCATGTCAAGCCGTGCCGAGGTTGGCCTTGAGGCTGCCCAAGCGGCCAAACGGTGGGCTAAACGTAGGCACCTCGAGCCGTTCCAAGGTTGCCTTGAGGCTGCCCAAGCGGGCAAACGGTGGGCTAAACGTAGGCATGTCAAGCCGTGCCGAGGTTGGCCTTGAGGCTGCCCAAGCGGCCAAACGGTGGGCTAAACGTAGCCACCTCAAGCCGTTCCAAGGTTGCCTTGAGGCTGCCCAAGCGGGCAAACGGTGGGCTAAACGTAGGCATGTCAAGCCGTGCCGAGGTTGGCCTTGAGGCTGCCCAAGCGGCCAAACGGTGGGCTAAACATAGGCACCTCGAGCCGTTCCAAGGTTGCCTTGAGGCTGCCCAAGCGGGCAAACGGTGGGCTAAACGTAGGCATGTCAAGCCGTGCCGAGGTTGGCCTTGAGGCTGCCCAAGCGGCCAAACGGTGGGCTAAACATAGGCACCTCGAGCCGTTCCAAGGTTGCCTTGAGGCTGCCCAAGCGGGCAAACGGTGGGCTAAACGTAGGCATGTCAAGCCGTGCCGAGGTTGGCCTTGAGGCTGCCCAAGCGGCCAAACGGTGGGCTAAACGTAGGCACCTCAAGTCGTTCCAAGGTTGCCTTGAGCCTGCCCAAGCGGGCAAACGGTGGGCTAAACGTAGGCATGTCAAGCCGTGCCAAGGTTGGCCTTGAGGCTGCCCAAGCGGCCAAACGGTGGGCTAAACGTAGGCACCTCAAGTCGTTCCAAGGTTGCCTTGAGCCTGCCCAAGCGGGCAAACGGTGGGCTAAACGTAGGCATGTCAAGCCGTGCCAAGGTTGGTCTTGAGGCTGCCCAAGCGGTCAAACGGTGGGCTAAACGTAGGCATGTCAAGCCGTGCCAAGGTTGGCCTTGAGGGTGGCAAGGCCGGCCCACGGTGAGCAAACGAGTACGCAAACGCGGACACGATGTCAAGGTTTGCTTTGAGGGTGGCAAAACGGTGGCCTAGCGACTAAGCCGTAGCGGCCGAGCTACTAAGCCGTTGCGGCCGAGCGACTAAGCCGTAGCGGCCGTGCTACTAAGCCGTAGCAGCCGAGCTACTAAGCCGTAGCAGCCGAGCTACTAAGCCGTAGCGGCCGAGCGACTATGCCGTGTGGTGCACGGTTTCGATGATGTTGTCGTGGTGCTCGGTTTCGGTGTTGTCATGGTGGACTAAGCCGTAACGGCCGTGCTACTAAGCCGTTGCGGCCGAGCGACTAAGCCGTAGCGGCCGAACGACTAAGCCGTAGCGGCCGAGCGACTATGTCGTGTGGTGCACGGTTTCGGTGTTGTCGTGGTGCTCGGTTTCGGTGTTGTCGTGGTTCTCGATTTCGGTGTTCTCGTATTTGCACGGTCTCTCTATGTTCAAAAAAGAAGTTCGATATGTACCGTGGTGCACGGTTGAATACGTACGATATATAATGTGGTGCCTGCGTTTTCTTCAACTGAAACGCTAACAAACAAAATATTTGCGTCTCTTTTGCCTTTTGGTGTCTACTCATTTATGTGTTTTCATACTCATTTCGTGTGCTTACCCGATGCCCTTGGTATTTTTCTCCACCAAAATAATATTTTTATTTATATTTTCTATTTTTTTATGCCTTTTATTACTTTTTTATTATTTAAATATTAAATATTTTTCTAAATTTACATAATTTAATCATGCTACAACCATTTGTAGCTTTCTATAATGATTTACAATATTTTTTATATTTTTTTGATATTTTTTGATACTTTTTTATATTTATTTAATATTTAATATAATTATTTATGCATTTTATTAAAAAAAATATAATTTGTAATATTTTGTACTATTTTTATAGTTTGGAAGTCATTTTTTAATGCTTTGGGGTGGTTGTACTTGAGATTGTGCACATTGGTGTTGTACACGTCCAGTATGATTCTCTGGCCAAAGCATGTCTACTCCTGAGACTTGGGTTTTTTTTTTAAGGACATATATAGGGAGGGGTGAGGTGTTGAGCAGGCTTGGTCGCCTGTTGCCGGCCCAAAGGCAGGCACATGTCGGCCATGCCGGCACGCAGCGTGGGCAACGATAGCACGCATGGCCTTGGCCGTGCAACGCTACCGGTGGCCACAAAGCGTGCCGGCCGGTCGGGGTGGGTCCGCTGGCCGG
>JARKIP010000417.1:260000-261092 GCA_029990175.1 Petunia secreta
ATATAATTATTTATGCATTTTATTAAAAAAAATATAATTTGTAATATTTTGTACTATTTTTATAGTTTGGAAGTCATTTTTTAATGCTTTGGGGTGGTTGTACTTGAGATTGTGCACATTGGTGTTGTACACGTCCAGTATGATTCTCTGGCCAAAGCATGTCTACTCCTGAGACTTGGGTTTTTTTTTTAAGGACATATATAGGGAGGGGTGAGGTGTTGAGCAGGCTTGGTCGCCTGTTGCCGGCCCAAAGGCAGGCACATGTCGGCCATGCCGGCACGCAGCGTGGGCAACGATAGCACGCATGGCCTTGGCCGTGCAACGCTACCGGTGGCCACAAAGCGTGCCGGCCGGTCGGGGTGGGTCCGCTGGCCGGACGGTAGTGGGCAACGTGGGCGTGGTCGGCACCTCAAAAACGGTGGGAAACGGCACAGCAACCTCCTCACCCGAGTGCTTGCTACCAACGTCGTGCTTGCACGGCTTTGGTGGCCACTCTTGGGTTGTGCCACAAGGCGGGCTAAAGGCACCAATTGAAAAGAGCACGTAACGGGCATGTCGTGCACGCAGCGTGGGCATTGGTTTCGATGATGTATGGCTACGTCCCAGCTATGTTTCCAATGTCCACAAAGCGTGCCGGCCGAACGGTGCTTGCTTCTAGTAGGTTGGTGGTGGGATCGGTTGTGTTGATTTCGTGTCTATCCGGTGCTTGTTTTGGCTTTGCATCAAAGTCATCGGCAGCAACGCGAGGTGCGCTTCGCGTTGGGGTTGATGATGGCGGGCATTGGTAGAGCAAGCGTACGTACGACGCGTGAGTGGTGTTCGGTTTGTGTGGCTAGGTTGGATCCCTGCTTGCGCAGCGACGTCCTATCCCGCATGCCATCTCAATCTTGTCGCAAGTGCCGGTTGGGCTTGTGAGGAAGTCGGTTTTCTGTGCTGCATACCCAATGCATAGGCATTGTCACGTACAATCGGTTGCCTTTCGCCCCTCGCATTCCATGTGCGGGGTGAACCATAAGCGGCAGTCGTGTCCCACGTCTTCCAAGCATCGTCTTGTGATGGCGTGGTCCATGATCAACCTGCTCGGACTCTCGG
>JARKIP010000418.1:15000-17500 GCA_029990175.1 Petunia secreta
GTTTTAGCAGAGTTCCAATGAAAAAAAGAAAACCACCCAATTGAAATTGAAGGAAATGCCCGAATTTTCTATTTTAGATTTAGAGGATCAATAAAATAAGAGGTTTTGTCGTTATACAACACGGAATTCAATGGAAGCAATGATAAAAAAATACAAATAGAAAAGGAAAGGGAGGAAATACAAAAAAATAGAAGAGAAAAGTAATATAAAGTTATATACAAATCACTACCCCCCCCTTTTTGTATTTCCTTAATTTATTTCCTTAATTGAATTTCGGTTGATTAGAACGAAGTTCCTTAAAAACCTCCGCCTTCTTTAAAATATCCTGAACAGTTCCTGTAGGTTGAGCCCCTTTTTCAAGGAAATATAAAATAGCAGGAACATTTAAATAAGTTTGATTCTTTATCGGATCATAAAAGCCCACTTTCCGAAGATCTTTTCCTTCTCTTCGGGATCGAACATCAATTGCAACGATTCGATAGACGGCTCATTGGGATAGATGTAGATGAACAACACCCCCCCTAGAAACGTATAGGAAGCTTTCTCCTCGTACGGCTCGAGAAAAATGATTGATTCGAGGTTTTGTCTCTGTATGGAATTCTATCTAAGAAATGACAAATGGGTCCATAAAATGATCAAATCAATTAAAGATTTAAGTCTTTTTTTCTTCTTTCTTCCTGAAAATGAAAAAAAAACCATCCGTAGTCTCATAACTCAAGTTGGATAACTTTCAAATAGTTCAAAGGAAAATCTTTCGGCAATTTCATTTATTGAGTGGTCTTTCCTCCTTTTATGTTTGTCTCGTTTAAAATCGATTTGGATTCTTCAGTCTGATCCAGTTATTAAGACAATTTAAAAGGCCTTTTCTTGTTCTGGGATCCTTTATCTTTGTTTTATTTTAAATCATTGGGTTTAGACATTACTTCGGTGCTTTTTAATCCTTTCAAAACGGCAGCAACATACCCTTTTTTGTGATTTCTATGAAAGAATCCTACAGACGATGGATTCCCGCGTGAAACACTTTGGATCGAAAAAGTTTGATCAATTCCAAGAAATTTTTGAAGTGGAAACTTGCTCGAATTGGATTCTTTCGATTTCCATACCGAAGATATATTTACGAAGTTGTTCCAATTTTTTTATTGATTGGCATTAACCCTAGACCCTTGCCCCGAGAAATAAATTAATACTTTCTACTCGAGCTCCATCATGGACTATTTACATTCCAAGCCAAAGGGGTTCTAATGAAACAGAACCAATGATGTCGAGCCAAGAGCACCTTCATTCCTACATAAAATGGTGGATGTACAAATCCACAACGGATCGTGTCCTTCAAGTCGCACGTTGCTTTCTACCACATCGTTTCAAACGAAGTTTTACCATAACATTCCTCTAAGAACCGGTATGGAATTGATTCAATTATGGAATCATGAATAGTCATTGGTTCGGCTGATGTATAAACACCATAATCTATAGTATTATCTATACTATAGATATAGGTTACTATAGAGATAAGTGGATAAAAGATTTTTCTGAAGAAGTCTTAGTAAGACCCCATCGCTAATATTAATTTATCTAACATATTCAAAAATATTTAAAATATCAATTATTTATATAAATAATAATAAATAAGACGAATAAATGAGTTCTTTTTTATTCTGCATCTTCACGTGACTCAATAGGAAAGATTTACCTATTTCATACTTCTTCAAATAGCATTCAAATAGCAAAGATTCCGCTTCTAAGGCTAAGGAATGATTAAAACTATTTATATTTCTAATGTAGAATAAATTGAAAAACGACATCATTTTTTGAAGAAAATTTGATAGTTAAAGACCACTTTTGATCATCTTAGGAAAGAAGATAAGTCTTTCTTTTTTTTTTTAATTGAATCATCAACGATTTCAATGATTTAAAATAGCTAAAATAGATAACTAGACCAAACAACAAATCCAATATTTTTATGAGATGGATAAAAAAAGATTAATGTAAGGTAAGATTTTAATTCTTATTCTTTTTTTCATCTGATTGATAAAACCCAAAGAAATGGGGAGGTTTTCGTATCTATCAATTCGATCAAATAGACTGAGTAATTGTCGCCGTTTATAGATATTGAAATGAATGCCTTCCCATTACTTATTAACTCCTGTCTACCCCATTCTATGGGACTGATGCAGCATAAATCAAAAGAAGGGGGTGTCCTAGTCTTTTTTACGAAATGCGAGCTTGTCTAGGCACAAAGCCAAACAAGTAGAGGTTAAGTAAAGTTTTTGCTCCTATTTTTTGATATTTTAGCCTAACTCATTGATTAAAAATTAAGAGACTTAGTGAATTTAATTAGTACCAAAAAACCCCTCTTGGCGAAAAGTAAAGTAAAGAAATCCATAAAAAAGAAAATTGAATCTAATTAGGCTAATTTAGGGGATAGAGAATATACATTCTTTCGCATCTCGATTCAGTTTTTGAAAAAAAAAAAGATTCATCGAAGAAAAAAATCAGAAAC
>JARKIP010000418.1:22500-25000 GCA_029990175.1 Petunia secreta
CAAAATCTTATAAGTTGAATTAATCAAATTCAATTTTTCTCGTTCTATCTCGGAGTATCCATTCACTCGAAACTGCTCGGCTTCTGTTTCTACTTTCCGTAAGCGAGAACGAGCTTTTTCGAGTTGTTCAATAGCCCCCCCCACGCAGTTCTTCTGAATTTCGAATAGTATTCAAGATCCTCTGTTTTCGATTATCTAATAAATCACTTAATGAAAGTAGATTATTTTTCCATTCCTTTCCAAAATCCCATAATCCCTTCCCGAACCAAACATGAATCTTTCGATTCATTTGGCTCTCACGCTCAATTACTTAATTACTTAAGGTAAATTCTCATATCTTTTTTTATGAATGTAATGAGCCTATCTTCTCTTCTTTGTTCATATTCCAAAAAGATATCGAAACTAATGTAAAACCAAAATATTCGGAGGACTCTTCTGACAAAATAAAAAATATGTAATTGTCAGCAAAGTTGTTTCTTTTTTTTTTTCAAATCCAAAAAGCTCTTCTTACTTAGAATAGGTCGTCGATTCAGCATTAGATATAAGGGGGTAAAATCCCCGTTTTTACAATTTACAAAATAAGCGGTTCAAATCATTTGATCAATATGAGTATCCTATATCGATCAAATATTTATTTTGAAACCACTTCTATATTAACATAGTGGTAGAAAGAGTACCATGCTGCGTCTAGACTTCAAACAGTTTGTTTTAACCATGTTAATAGTTCCACATTATTGGTTAATAGAGAATCAAAATTGATTTACCAATGAATCGCGAAATGCTATGGTTCTTACATATAATTTCTGAATTTATTCATAAGTAATTCGCGAGATCATGCACCTCTCTTTCCTAGTTATAACGGAAAAGGGTACAGCTGGTTGGTCCAGCCTATTCTTGAAATAAACAACTCGCACACACTCCCTTTCCAAAAAAAATCAATACACCAAGCACTACACTTAGATTTATTGGATTTGTTGCTAAAATATCGGTATTAAACCCGAAACTCCCGGCAGATGGCCAGTGGCCCAAAGAAACGAAAGAATCGGTTACGTTTTTCATATGATCTCCTCTTATAGATAGACTAAAAAATCGAACAGAGTTCTTTTTGTAGCACTTCGCCCCTCTTTTTATTTATTCTTTTATTTTTTCTGAAATTGAGTCAAAAAAGAAAAAATATTCGAGTTAGTTATAAATTATGAACTAATGAACTAGCCCTTTTATTGGTTATTGGAACACTAACACTTACTAAAAAGAGTTTCCCTTGGTCTATGAACGGGAAGGATGAAAGCGAGCCAGTATGCTAATTCCTCATCCGCAAATCAGCCCTTCCCGTAGGTTCTTTTCTCAAAGAATAAAGAATTGGAGGAGGGAAATCTTGATAGAATTTGAAAAAGCAAACGACAAGTCGAAGGCAATAAAATATGAAAAATGTATTTATTTTTCATATTTCTAAGCTAAGATTAAACAAAAGGATTCGCAAATAATAGTGCTAATGCTACAACCAGTCCATAAATTGTTAAAGCTTCCATAAAAGCTAGACTAAGCAATAGAGTACCTCGTATTTTTCCCTCTGCCTCAGGCTGTCTCGCGATACCCTCTACAGCTTGACCCGCAGCAGTCCCTTGACCAACCCCAGGTCCAATAGAAGCAAGCCCTACGGCCAATCCAGCAGCAATAACGGAAGCGGCAGAAATCAGTGGATTCATGATAAGTTCCTCGTACCAAAAAAAAGAAATGGTTAATGATACAATCAACCAATGAATTATGACTTAATTATTCCCCTCGCTAGGACTCATCCAGTCGAAGTAACTAAGAACTTCGGATTGAAGTAATAAGATTATTGAATCATCAGAACTACGTCGAGATCTCTTTCTTACTTTTTAGCCACAGAGTCTTTGTGAGCCCATACGACTTTCGTTCTTCCATTTCTTGGTTCGAACTGTTAGTTGATTTATTTCTTGATTTCATCCGTTTATTCATTCAATTCACAGTCACAAGGGGCCGGAAGGACTTCTAGTCTATTAGAATCCCTAGAGTAGTAGGGAAAATGAAATATATCCTTAGTTCATTTCATATATAACTAGCACTAGTCAATATCTAATATCACATATACATGTCTTTCTTCCATAACGTAAACCAAGCATTCATCTTAGATTCAATCCTATTCGAGAATCAAGCGTCGAAAGATCTAGAAGGGTTGGCTTATAGTTATTCAATGACAGATACCTCCCTCTCCTAACCGATCCTTTCTAAAATACTAAAAAAAATCCCTTTTTTGTAAATTCTTTTGAACCTTACCTTTTCTTATTATTCCACCTAGATAAATCTAAATGGACAAATTTATTAGGCCGAATAATTCCATATGTATAGAAATATCATTATTTGATTGATCTAAGTTCATGCAATTTTTTAATTAATAATAAATTTATTAATTATTAATATTTTGGTCAATCGTTGAATAAAATCAACTGAAAGGGAAATCATTTCGCCTTTTTTTTTA
>JARKIP010000418.1:30000-32500 GCA_029990175.1 Petunia secreta
GCCCTCCTAATAATATCCATAAATGACTTGTTTTTGGTAATAGATGAACATTACCATATGTAAATTCGGGTGCATGATAGACATCGGTACTCCAGTGCATTTCTCCGTCTGAATCAGAATAAATACTGTTTTCGAACCTTCTCTTTAAAATTCAAAGTGGATATTCCTGCGCGAATCTCAGCAATTACTTGTTCTGATTCTACATATTGATCGTTTTGAACTAAAAGCAAACTTTTGGGTGGAATATTCACATTATGTAGAATATCTTCACTCTCAATAGTTACATACAAGTCTATAGAACATAGAAAGGCGGGATGCCCATGACGTGTACGTGTCGGATGAACCAAATCCTCATTGAATTTTATTTTTCCATTAGATGGGGCTCGCACATGTTCTGCAGTACCCCCCGTGAATACTCCTCCGGTATGAAAAGTTCTTAATGTTAATTGAGTACCTGGTTCTCCAATCGATTGACCTGCAATAATACCTACAGCTTCCCCCAATTCAACCAGGTCGCCATGAGTTGGACTCCGGCCATAACATAATCGACAAATCCAAGATGTACTCCTACAAGTAAAGGGAGTTCGGATAGAGATTGGTTGTGCCCGAAAGGTTATGAATCGATTTACAAGTCCAATACCAATGTCTTTATTTCGAGTGGCAATACATCGCGGACCCATGTATATATCATCTGCTAATACACGACCAATTAATGTTTGGATAAAAATCCTTTCCGGCATCATCCCATTCCGAGGACTCACAGAAATACCCCGGACGGTTCCACAATCCGTTCGACGTACAACAATGTGTTGAACTACTTCAACAAGTCTGCGAGTGAGATATCCAGCGTCTGATGTTCGTACAGCAGTATCCACAACTCCTTTACGGGCTCCGTAGCAAGAAATGATGTATTCTGTTAAAGAAAGTCCTTCGCGTAAATTGCTTTGAATAGGTAAATCAATCATTTGTCCTTGAGGATCCGACATTAATCCTCTCATACCTACTAATTGATGTACCTGAGATGCATTTCCTCTAGCTCCCGAGAAAGACATTATATGAACTGGATTAAAAGGGTCAGTCATCCTAAAATTAGGATTCATTTCTTGTCGCAAATATTCACTTGTAGCATACCATATCTCAATGGATTGACGTAATTTTTCTACCGCGTGTACATTCCCATAATGATGGTGTTTTTCCAAAATCAAACTTTGTTGTTCAGCATCTTGAACGAGCCATCCCTTAGAAGGTATTGTTAAAAGATCATCAATTCCTAATGAAATGGATGTAGCAGTAGCTTGTTGGAACCCCAGAGTTTTTACTTGATCCAGGATATGTGATGTATATGCCATTCCGAAGTGATCTATTAATCTACTAATAAGTCGTTTCATGGCAGTTCCGTCTATCGCTTTATTGTGAAAGACCAGATTGGCCCGTTCTGCCATAAGTACCTCCATATTCCGCTGAGTAGGATTCGACAATGGGTTTGAGTCGGTGATTGTAAAACTTCCTTTTATCGATCTTGATTCGCGTATAAATTCCGGAACTATGGACCTAGTTGAACCGGAGAGTCCCGAAGTCCTACTGGTATCATAGAATTACGTTAGGTACCATATGAATAGGCCCGAGAAAACCCCTGTATAGCTTCTTCGATTTCTCGATAAAGAGCAATATGACCAACAGTGGTTCGAATGTATATAAAAAGAATTTTTTTTTTTAGACTTCTTACTATTAGATAGTGTCCAAAAATCTCATAAAAAGTACCTAAAGATTCATAGTGAACTTCGATGGGGGTTTCTCTTGAAGCAATAACCCGTTGATCTAGTCGCCACCGGAGCCACAAAGGACTATCTAAATTGATTCGTTTCTGCCGATAAGCTCCAATTGCATCATAGGAATTAGAAAAAAAGGGTTCTTTCGTATACTTATAGTGACTATTGTCACTTCTTTTTTGATTTTGATAGTTTCTTCGATTACATGGATTATATCTATTTACACAAATACCTCGATGATTTCCGCTCGTTAATACATAGAGTCCAATAAGCATATCTTGTGTTGGTACGGAAATGGGATCCCCAATAGCCGGAGACAAAAGATTCATATGAGAAAACATAAGTAAACGGGCCTCTACTTGAGCCTCCAAGGATAAAGGTACATGAACAGCCATTTGATCTCCATCAAAATCAGCATTGAATCCCTTACAAACTAATGGATGTAAACAAATAGCGCGCCCCTCCACTAAAACGGGCTGGAACGCCTGTATGCCTAATCTATGCAGAGTGGGTGCCCTATTCAGCAATACAGGATGTCCCTGCATAACTTCTTGAAGGATTTCCCATACAATCGGCTCTTTTTCTCGAATTTTACTCTTAGCAACTCCTATGTTCGAAGCAAGATGTTGTCTAATTAGACCACGAATTACAAATGTCTGGAAAAGTTCTATTGCTATTTCACGAGGCAATCCACATCGATGTAATGAAAGTGAAGGACCCACGACAATGAC
>JARKIP010000418.1:40000-42499 GCA_029990175.1 Petunia secreta
TTCCCAGGTGATACTGAGGAGGGCCGGACCCTTTTTTATTTGTTTCTCTCTTTACTGTTCAAAGAAGAAGTGGTTTTGTTAAGTGTATACGCACTTTGTATGAGAAAGGATATAAACATAGTGGTTGTCTAACGAGATACTATGCAGAATAAGATCTTCAGGTGAGTCACATATTGCGCATTTACCGCTTTCGAATTTTTGAAATTTAATTTTTTTATGCTTTATCGACTTATTTCATATCATGGTTCAGGCGTTAAAAATCTGTGAGGTTTACTCTTCCTTTTCGATGCCCGTCGAACTACTGTCAATGGTTCACTCAATTACTTCTTGGGAATGTTAAAAAAAAGATTACTACGTGATTTTTTGAATATGCCTATATCTATCGCTTTTCCTTCATTGATTTGATTCTTTCAATAGATACCGAGATTCAGATTGGAAATCAAAAATCTAGTAATTCAAACTATAAGACATAAGAGTAATTCAGATTGATCAGAACAAATAGATATAGCAAATAAATGGAATTGGATGCTATGTCAATTCCATATATGGAATTGATATTCACATATATCAAGATAATATTGTAGATTGATCTATAGATCCATATCAAATGCAGTCTCTATCTTTATTTTATTCCAGGGGACAGCTTTATAACTACAATCTAACTAATAGATAGTATGGTAGAAAGAAATAGATGAATCTTTCTTTCTACCATACTATCTATCTATTAGAATACTGCCGATTCTAGTCCACTCATTTCATTTAAGACATGAAATTGGAATCTTTTTCATTTTATTTCGTCAATGTTGGCTAAGAACTCAGAAGTCAAGTTTGATTCAAATTAGTTAATAATTAATTGTTTTGACTGACTGTTTTTACGTAAATGATAAGTAGAAAAGCGGTAGGAACTAGAATAAATAGTGCAGTAGCAATAAATGCAAGAATATTTACTTCCATAATCTCATCGGTTTTTTACTTCGCAATAACTCGGGATTTAATCCCATAGAGATGATAAATCTTTGGCCTGTAAATTCAATGAATGAATATTACCTCGCGATGATCTTGAATCGGATCAATATCATGAATAACAATATCTGAACTATCAAATCAATTCGTCGTCGAGAATTGAATAGTATAACATAGGAAGTTCTTTTATCCATACCGCCCCAAACTTGGATTCCTGACCCAATCAAAAATTCCTTTATTTATTTATCATTATCATTTTTTATCATCTGTTCTTTTTTTCTCTCTAATCTATCTAGTTCCTTCTTGTACAATCATCTGATGAAGTCTCATCAAATAGCTCTTCCACTTCCAGTGGTCACATAGTTACAAACCCAAACAAACAACAAAAGCTAAGTGGAAAAAGAAAGGAGTTTAGAACTAAACTATTTTTGACTTGGAAGACAAAGAAGTGTGATAAAGATGAGACCGTATAAAATGAATATTCATCAAATTGACTATTTTCCGGTTTGTTCTTTCGTCGACGGGGCCTTAAAACAAAAGGAAAAATCGGAAAAATGATTAATTCCCCTTTCTAAGAGGAGTAGGATCTTTGGTTGATCTGACCTTTCCCCTCCTTTCGTCGTAGATTATTAGCCCCGGGACACCTATACCAAAAACTCAGTGTTCAATTTGTATGAAATCCATTTTTCAACTTCAAACAAGTAAGTGAGGTTACATAAATCCGTAGCCAGAAAAATAAATTGTTTTTTATGGAAAGTATTTTCTTATATTCAATTTTGTATTGGACAAGAAAGGAATTCCCTTTGTGTATGCGCGCCTCAAAAAGGTATAGTACTCGATTCCATTACATGCATAGGGGGCAATCGAAAAAGCCAGCATTTCTTGGAATACTGACTAGACTATAATGTTACCAATAATTGTACTAATCTAACCGCATATGTCTTTCTCCTACCAAAAGGAAAGAAAAAAGAAAGTAAGAATTTTCCCTTTGCTTTGACAATGAAATTCTGCCCCCGGTCCCCTTCATAAAAAGGGAGAGATTAATTGATATATTTATTGGATCCGTCGGGACTGACGGGGCTCGAACCCGCAGCTTCCGCCTTGACAGGGCGGTGCTCTGACCAATTGAACTACAATCCCAGGGAAATACGGGATCTAGCAGAAAACTTGATTCTTTTTTATCTCTGGATCGTGTATTTCTGAAGTACAAAGGGGGTTATATCATCTCATGGCGGATTGGCGAATTATTGGGCCGAGCTGGATTTGAACCAGCGTAGACATATTGCCAACGAATTTACAGTCCGTCCCCATTAACCGCTCGGGCATCGACCCAGGAAGAATCTATTTTAGACTTATTGGTAATCCATGATCAACTTCCTTTCGTAGTACCCTACCCCCAGGGGAATTCGAATCCCCGCTGCCTCCTTGAAAGAGAGATGTCCTAAACCACTAGACGATGGGGGCCTGCTTGACCAACCGCCATCATACTATGATCATAGTATGATCAGTTTTTTGAAATTGTCAATATAATCGAAT
>JARKIP010000419.1:0-268475 GCA_029990175.1 Petunia secreta
AGACGTGCCTTGCACCATTCGCGGATTTACGACCCCGCCCGCCGTTATTTTGGCAAAAAGAGGGATGCAACACGAGGACTTCCCGGAGGGTCACCCATTCCAGTACTACTCTCGCCCAAGCACGCTTAACTTCGGAGTTCTGATGGGATCCGGTGCGTTAGTGCTGGTATGATCGCATCCGTCATTCTTTGCGCTCTAACTTCTCTTATCCGTTCCGTGCCCCCGCTAATCTTTTAAACCTTTAAACCGTCATAACTTTACGCTCGTTCATCCGTTTCGTGCGATTCTTTTTTTCAATTCGAGTAATCTTTCAAGATCTACCTCCACAAGCTGCCGTAGTCCCGCTTACTAAGACGTGCCTTGCACCATTCGCGGATTTACGACCCCGCCCGCCGTTATTTTGGCAAAAAGAGGGATGCAACACGAGGACTTCCCGGAGGGTCACCCATTCCAGTACTACTCTCGCCCAAGCACGCTTAACTTCGGAGTTCTGATGGGATCCGGTGCGTTAGTGCTGGTATGATCGCATCCGTCATTCTTTGCGCTCTAACTTCTCTTATCCGTTCCGTGCCCCCGCTAATCTTTTAAACCTTTAAACCGTCATAACTTTACGCTCGTTCATCCGTTTCGTGCGATTCTTTTTTTCAATTCGAGTAATCTTTCAAGATCTACCTCCACAAGCTGCCGTAGTCCCGCTTACTAAGACGTGCCTTGCACCATTCGCGGATTTACGACCCCGCCCGCCGTTATTTTGGCAAAAAGAGGGATGCAACACGAGGACTTCCCGGAGGGTCACCCATTCCAGTACTACTCTCGCCCAAGCACGCTTAACTTCGGAGTTCTGATGGGATCCGGTGCGTTAGTGCTGGTATGATCGCATCCGTCATTCTTTGCGCTCTAACTTCTCTTATCCGTTCCGTGCCCCCGCTAATCTTTTAAACCTTTAAACCGTCATAACTTTACGCTCGTTCATCCGTTTCGTGCGATTCTTTTTTTCAATTCGAGTAATCTTTCAAGATCTACCTCCACAAGCTGCCGTAGTCCCGCTTACTAAGACGTGCCTTGCACCATTCGCGGATTTACGACCCCGCCCGCCGTTATTTTGGCAAAAAGAGGGATGCAACACGAGGACTTCCCGGAGGGTCACCCATTCCAGTACTACTCTCGCCCAAGCACGCTTAACTTCGGAGTTCTGATGGGATCCGGTGCGTTAGTGCTGGTATGATCGCATCCGTCATTCTTTGCGCTCTAACTTCTCTTATCCGTTCCGTGCCCCCGCTAATCTTTTAAACCTTTAAACCGTCATAACTTTACGCTCGTTCATCCGTTTCGTGCGATTCTTTTTTTCAATTCGAGTAATCTTTCAAGATCTACCTCCACAAGCTGCCGTAGTCCCGCTTACTAAGACGTGCCTTGCACCATTCGCGGATTTACGACCCCGCCCGCCGTTATTTTGGCAAAAAGAGGGATGCAACACGAGGACTTCCCGGAGGGTCACCCATTCCAGTACTACTCTCGCCCAAGCACGCTTAACTTCGGAGTTCTGATGGGATCCGGTGCGTTAGTGCTGGTATGATCGCATCCGTCATTCTTTGCGCTCTAACTTCTCTTATCCGTTCCGTGCCCCCGCTAATCTTTTAAACCTTTAAACCGTCATAACTTTACGCTCGTTCATCCGTTTCGTGCGATTCTTTTTTTCAATTCGAGTAATCTTTCAAGATCTACCTCCACAAGCTGCCGTAGTCCCGCTTACTAAGACGTGCCTTGCACCATTCGCGGATTTACGACCCCGCCCGCCGTTATTTTGGCAAAAAGAGGGATGCAACACGAGGACTTCCCGGAGGGTCACCCATTCCAGTACTACTCTCGCCCAAGCACGCTTAACTTCGGAGTTCTGATGGGATCCGGTGCGTTAGTGCTGGTATGATCGCATCCGTCATTCTTTGCGCTCTAACTTCTCTTATCCGTTCCGTGCCCCCGCTAATCTTTTAAACCTTTAAACCGTCATAACTTTACGCTCGTTCATCCGTTTCGTGCGATTCTTTTTTTCAATTCGAGTAATCTTTCAAGATCTACCTCCACAAGCTGCCGTAGTCCCGCTTACTAAGACGTGCCTTGCACCATTCGCGGATTTACGACCCCGCCCGCCGTTATTTTGGCAAAAAGAGGGATGCAACACGAGGACTTCCCGGAGGGTCACCCATTCCAGTACTACTCTCGCCCAAGCACGCTTAACTTCGGAGTTCTGATGGGATCCGGTGCGTTAGTGCTGGTATGATCGCATCCGTCATTCTTTGCGCTCTAACTTCTCTTATCCGTTCCGTGCCCCCGCTAATCTTTTAAACCTTTAAACCGTCATAACTTTACGCTCGTTCATCCGTTTCGTGCGATTCTTTTTTTCAATTCGAGTAATCTTTCAAGATCTACCTCCACAAGCTGCCGTAGTCCCGCTTACTAAGACGTGCCTTGCACCATTCGCGGATTTACGACCCCGCCCGCCGTTATTTTGGCAAAAAGAGGGATGCAACACGAGGACTTCCCGGAGGGTCACCCATTCCAGTACTACTCTCGCCCAAGCACGCTTAACTTCGGAGTTCTGATGGGATCCGGTGCGTTAGTGCTGGTATGATCGCATCCGTCATTCTTTGCGCTCTAACTTCTCTTATCCGTTCCGTGCCCCCGCTAATCTTTTAAACCTTTAAACCGTCATAACTTTACGCTCGTTCATCCGTTTCGTGCGATTCTTTTTTTCAATTCGAGTAATCTTTCAAGATCTACCTCCACAAGCTGCCGTAGTCCCGCTTACTAAGACGTGCCTTGCACCATTCGCGGATTTACGACCCCGCCCGCCGTTATTTTGGCAAAAAGAGGGATGCAACACGAGGACTTCCCGGAGGGTCACCCATTCCAGTACTACTCTCGCCCAAGCACGCTTAACTTCGGAGTTCTGATGGGATCCGGTGCGTTAGTGCTGGTATGATCGCATCCGTCATTCTTTGCGCTCTAACTTCTCTTATCCGTTCCGTGCCCCCGCTAATCTTTTAAACCTTTAAACCGTCATAACTTTACGCTCGTTCATCCGTTTCGTGCGATTCTTTTTTTCAATTCGAGTAATCTTTCAAGATCTACCTCCACAAGCTGCCGTAGTCCCGCTTACTAAGACGTGCCTTGCACCATTCGCGGATTTACGACCCCGCCCGCCGTTATTTTGGCAAAAAGAGGGATGCAACACGAGGACTTCCCGGAGGGTCACCCATTCCAGTACTACTCTCGCCCAAGCACGCTTAACTTCGGAGTTCTGATGGGATCCGGTGCGTTAGTGCTGGTATGATCGCATCCGTCATTCTTTGCGCTCTAACTTCTCTTATCCGTTCCGTGCCCCCGCTAATCTTTTAAACCTTTAAACCGTCATAACTTTACGCTCGTTCATCCGTTTCGTGCGATTCTTTTTTTCAATTCGAGTAATCTTTCAAGATCTACCTCCACAAGCTGCCGTAGTCCCGCTTACTAAGACGTGCCTTGCACCATTCGCGGATTTACGACCCCGCCCGCCGTTATTTTGGCAAAAAGAGGGATGCAACACGAGGACTTCCCGGAGGGTCACCCATTCCAGTACTACTCTCGCCCAAGCACGCTTAACTTCGGAGTTCTGATGGGATCCGGTGCGTTAGTGCTGGTATGATCGCATCCGTCATTCTTTGCGCTCTAACTTCTCTTATCCGTTCCGTGCCCCCGCTAATCTTTTAAACCTTTAAACCGTCATAACTTTACGCTCGTTCATCCGTTTCGTGCGATTCTTTTTTTCAATTCGAGTAATCTTTCAAGATCTACCTCCACAAGCTGCCGTAGTCCCGCTTACTAAGACGTGCCTTGCACCATTCGCGGATTTACGACCCCGCCCGCCGTTATTTTGGCAAAAAGAGGGATGCAACACGAGGACTTCCCGGAGGGTCACCCATTCCAGTACTACTCTCGCCCAAGCACGCTTAACTTCGGAGTTCTGATGGGATCCGGTGCGTTAGTGCTGGTATGATCGCATCCGTCATTCTTTGCGCTCTAACTTCTCTTATCCGTTCCGTGCCCCCGCTAATCTTTTAAACCTTTAAACCGTCATAACTTTACGCTCGTTCATCCGTTTCGTGCGATTCTTTTTTTCAATTCGAGTAATCTTTCAAGATCTACCTCCACAAGCTGCCGTAGTCCCGCTTACTAAGACGTGCCTTGCACCATTCGCGGATTTACGACCCCGCCCGCCGTTATTTTGGCAAAAAGAGGGATGCAACACGAGGACTTCCCGGAGGGTCACCCATTCCAGTACTACTCTCGCCCAAGCACGCTTAACTTCGGAGTTCTGATGGGATCCGGTGCGTTAGTGCTGGTATGATCGCATCCGTCATTCTTTGCGCTCTAACTTCTCTTATCCGTTCCGTGCCCCCGCTAATCTTTTAAACCTTTAAACCGTCATAACTTTACGCTCGTTCATCCGTTTCGTGCGATTCTTTTTTTCAATTCGAGTAATCTTTCAAGATCTACCTCCACAAGCTGCCGTAGTCCCGCTTACTAAGACGTGCCTTGCACCATTCGCGGATTTACGACCCCGCCCGCCGTTATTTTGGCAAAAAGAGGGATGCAACACGAGGACTTCCCGGAGGGTCACCCATTCCAGTACTACTCTCGCCCAAGCACGCTTAACTTCGGAGTTCTGATGGGATCCGGTGCGTTAGTGCTGGTATGATCGCATCCGTCATTCTTTGCGCTCTAACTTCTCTTATCCGTTCCGTGCCCCCGCTAATCTTTTAAACCTTTAAACCGTCATAACTTTACGCTCGTTCATCCGTTTCGTGCGATTCTTTTTTTCAATTCGAGTAATCTTTCAAGATCTACCTCCACAAGCTGCCGTAGTCCCGCTTACTAAGACGTGCCTTGCACCATTCGCGGATTTACGACCCCGCCCGCCGTTATTTTGGCAAAAAGAGGGATGCAACACGAGGACTTCCCGGAGGGTCACCCATTCCAGTACTACTCTCGCCCAAGCACGCTTAACTTCGGAGTTCTGATGGGATCCGGTGCGTTAGTGCTGGTATGATCGCATCCGTCATTCTTTGCGCTCTAACTTCTCTTATCCGTTCCGTGCCCCCGCTAATCTTTTAAACCTTTAAACCGTCATAACTTTACGCTCGTTCATCCGTTTCGTGCGATTCTTTTTTTCAATTCGAGTAATCTTTCAAGATCTACCTCCACAAGCTGCCGTAGTCCCGCTTACTAAGACGTGCCTTGCACCATTCGCGGATTTACGACCCCGCCCGCCGTTATTTTGGCAAAAAGAGGGATGCAACACGAGGACTTCCCGGAGGGTCACCCATTCCAGTACTACTCTCGCCCAAGCACGCTTAACTTCGGAGTTCTGATGGGATCCGGTGCGTTAGTGCTGGTATGATCGCATCCGTCATTCTTTGCGCTCTAACTTCTCTTATCCGTTCCGTGCCCCCGCTAATCTTTTAAACCTTTAAACCGTCATAACTTTACGCTCGTTCATCCGTTTCGTGCGATTCTTTTTTTCAATTCGAGTAATCTTTCAAGATCTACCTCCACAAGCTGCCGTAGTCCCGCTTACTAAGACGTGCCTTGCACCATTCGCGGATTTACGACCCCGCCCGCCGTTATTTTGGCAAAAAGAGGGATGCAACACGAGGACTTCCCGGAGGGTCACCCATTCCAGTACTACTCTCGCCCAAGCACGCTTAACTTCGGAGTTCTGATGGGATCCGGTGCGTTAGTGCTGGTATGATCGCATCCGTCATTCTTTGCGCTCTAACTTCTCTTATCCGTTCCGTGCCCCCGCTAATCTTTTAAACCTTTAAACCGTCATAACTTTACGCTCGTTCATCCGTTTCGTGCGATTCTTTTTTTCAATTCGAGTAATCTTTCAAGATCTACCTCCACAAGCTGCCGTAGTCCCGCTTACTAAGACGTGCCTTGCACCATTCGCGGATTTACGACCCCGCCCGCCGTTATTTTGGCAAAAAGAGGGATGCAACACGAGGACTTCCCGGAGGGTCACCCATTCCAGTACTACTCTCGCCCAAGCACGCTTAACTTCGGAGTTCTGATGGGATCCGGTGCGTTAGTGCTGGTATGATCGCATCCGTCATTCTTTGCGCTCTAACTTCTCTTATCCGTTCCGTGCCCCCGCTAATCTTTTAAACCTTTAAACCGTCATAACTTTACGCTCGTTCATCCGTTTCGTGCGATTCTTTTTTTCAATTCGAGTAATCTTTCAAGATCTACCTCCACAAGCTGCCGTAGTCCCGCTTACTAAGACGTGCCTTGCACCATTCGCGGATTTACGACCCCGCCCGCCGTTATTTTGGCAAAAAGAGGGATGCAACACGAGGACTTCCCGGAGGGTCACCCATTCCAGTACTACTCTCGCCCAAGCACGCTTAACTTCGGAGTTCTGATGGGATCCGGTGCGTTAGTGCTGGTATGATCGCATCCGTCATTCTTTGCGCTCTAACTTCTCTTATCCGTTCCGTGCCCCCGCTAATCTTTTAAACCTTTAAACCGTCATAACTTTACGCTCGTTCATCCGTTTCGTGCGATTCTTTTTTTCAATTCGAGTAATCTTTCAAGATCTACCTCCACAAGCTGCCGTAGTCCCGCTTACTAAGACGTGCCTTGCACCATTCGCGGATTTACGACCCCGCCCGCCGTTATTTTGGCAAAAAGAGGGATGCAACACGAGGACTTCCCGGAGGGTCACCCATTCCAGTACTACTCTCGCCCAAGCACGCTTAACTTCGGAGTTCTGATGGGATCCGGTGCGTTAGTGCTGGTATGATCGCATCCGTCATTCTTTGCGCTCTAACTTCTCTTATCCGTTCCGTGCCCCCGCTAATCTTTTAAACCTTTAAACCGTCATAACTTTACGCTCGTTCATCCGTTTCGTGCGATTCTTTTTTTCAATTCGAGTAATCTTTCAAGATCTACCTCCACAAGCTGCCGTAGTCCCGCTTACTAAGACGTGCCTTGCACCATTCGCGGATTTACGACCCCGCCCGCCGTTATTTTGGCAAAAAGAGGGATGCAACACGAGGACTTCCCGGAGGGTCACCCATTCCAGTACTACTCTCGCCCAAGCACGCTTAACTTCGGAGTTCTGATGGGATCCGGTGCGTTAGTGCTGGTATGATCGCATCCGTCATTCTTTGCGCTCTAACTTCTCTTATCCGTTCCGTGCCCCCGCTAATCTTTTAAACCTTTAAACCGTCATAACTTTACGCTCGTTCATCCGTTTCGTGCGATTCTTTTTTTCAATTCGAGTAATCTTTCAAGATCTACCTCCACAAGCTGCCGTAGTCCCGCTTACTAAGACGTGCCTTGCACCATTCGCGGATTTACGACCCCGCCCGCCGTTATTTTGGCAAAAAGAGGGATGCAACACGAGGACTTCCCGGAGGGTCACCCATTCCAGTACTACTCTCGCCCAAGCACGCTTAACTTCGGAGTTCTGATGGGATCCGGTGCGTTAGTGCTGGTATGATCGCATCCGTCATTCTTTGCGCTCTAACTTCTCTTATCCGTTCCGTGCCCCCGCTAATCTTTTAAACCTTTAAACCGTCATAACTTTACGCTCGTTCATCCGTTTCGTGCGATTCTTTTTTTCAATTCGAGTAATCTTTCAAGATCTACCTCCACAAGCTGCCGTAGTCCCGCTTACTAAGACGTGCCTTGCACCATTCGCGGATTTACGACCCCGCCCGCCGTTATTTTGGCAAAAAGAGGGATGCAACACGAGGACTTCCCGGAGGGTCACCCATTCCAGTACTACTCTCGCCCAAGCACGCTTAACTTCGGAGTTCTGATGGGATCCGGTGCGTTAGTGCTGGTATGATCGCATCCGTCATTCTTTGCGCTCTAACTTCTCTTATCCGTTCCGTGCCCCCGCTAATCTTTTAAACCTTTAAACCGTCATAACTTTACGCTCGTTCATCCGTTTCGTGCGATTCTTTTTTTCAATTCGAGTAATCTTTCAAGATCTACCTCCACAAGCTGCCGTAGTCCCGCTTACTAAGACGTGCCTTGCACCATTCGCGGATTTACGACCCCGCCCGCCGTTATTTTGGCAAAAAGAGGGATGCAACACGAGGACTTCCCGGAGGGTCACCCATTCCAGTACTACTCTCTCGCCCAAGCACGCTTAACTTCGGAGTTCTGATGGGATCCGGTGCGTTAGTGCTGGTATGATCGCATCCGTCATTCTTTGCGCTCTAACTTCTCTTATCCGTTCCGTGCCCCCGCTAATCTTTTAAACCTTTAAACCGTCATAACTTTACGCTCGTTCATCCGTTTCGTGCGATTCTTTTTTTCAATTCGAGTAATCTTTCAAGATCTACCTCCACAAGCTGCCGTAGTCCCGCTTACTAAGACGTGCCTTGCACCATTCGCGGATTTACGACCCCGCCCGCCGTTATTTTGGCAAAAAGAGGGATGCAACACGAGGACTTCCCGGAGGGTCACCCATTCCAGTACTACTCTCGCCCAAGCACGCTTAACTTCGGAGTTCTGATGGGATCCGGTGCGTTAGTGCTGGTATGATCGCATCCGTCATTCTTTGCGCTCTAACTTCTCTTATCCGTTCCGTGCCCCCGCTAATCTTTTAAACCTTTAAACCGTCATAACTTTACGCTCGTTCATCCGTTTCGTGCGATTCTTTTTTTCAATTCGAGTAATCTTTCAAGATCTACCTCCACAAGCTGCCGTAGTCCCGCTTACTAAGACGTGCCTTGCACCATTCGCGGATTTACGACCCCGCCCGCCGTTATTTTGGCAAAAAGAGGGATGCAACACGAGGACTTCCCGGAGGGTCACCCATTCCAGTACTACTCTCGCCCAAGCACGCTTAACTTCGGAGTTCTGATGGGATCCGGTGCGTTAGTGCTGGTATGATCGCATCCGTCATTCTTTGCGCTCTAACTTCTCTTATCCGTTCCGTGCCCCCGCTAATCTTTTAAACCTTTAAACCGTCATAACTTTACGCTCGTTCATCCGTTTCGTGCGATTCTTTTTTTCAATTCGAGTAATCTTTCAAGATCTACCTCCACAAGCTGCCGTAGTCCCGCTTACTAAGACGTGCCTTGCACCATTCGCGGATTTACGACCCCGCCCGCCGTTATTTTGGCAAAAAGAGGGATGCAACACGAGGACTTCCCGGAGGGTCACCCATTCCAGTACTACTCTCGCCCAAGCACGCTTAACTTCGGAGTTCTGATGGGATCCGGTGCGTTAGTGCTGGTATGATCGCATCCGTCATTCTTTGCGCTCTAACTTCTCTTATCCGTTCCGTGCCCCCGCTAATCTTTTAAACCTTTAAACCGTCATAACTTTACGCTCGTTCATCCGTTTCGTGCGATTCTTTTTTTCAATTCGAGTAATCTTTCAAGATCTACCTCCACAAGCTGCCGTAGTCCCGCTTACTAAGACGTGCCTTGCACCATTCGCGGATTTACGACCCCGCCCGCCGTTATTTTGGCAAAAAGAGGGATGCAACACGAGGACTTCCCGGAGGGTCACCCATTCCAGTACTACTCTCGCCCAAGCACGCTTAACTTCGGAGTTCTGATGGGATCCGGTGCGTTAGTGCTGGTATGATCGCATCCGTCATTCTTTGCGCTCTAACTTCTCTTATCCGTTCCGTGCCCCCGCTAATCTTTTAAACCTTTAAACCGTCATAACTTTACGCTCGTTCATCCGTTTCGTGCGATTCTTTTTTTCAATTCGAGTAATCTTTCAAGATCTACCTCCACAAGCTGCCGTAGTCCGCTTACTAAGACGTGCCTTGCACCATTCGCGGATTTACGACCCCGCCCGCCGTTATTTTGGCAAAAAGAGGGATGCAACACGAGGACTTCCCGGAGGGTCACCCATTCCAGTACTACTCTCGCCCAAGCACGCTTAACTTCGGAGTTCTGATGGGATCCGGTGCGTTAGTGCTGGTATGATCGCATCCGTCATTCTTTGCGCTCTAACTTCTCTTATCCGTTCCGTGCCCCCGCTAATCTTTTAAACCTTTAAACCGTCATAACTTTACGCTCGTTCATCCGTTTCGTGCGATTCTTTTTTTCAATTCGAGTAATCTTTCAAGATCTACCTCCACAAGCTGCCGTAGTCCCGCTTACTAAGACGTGCCTTGCACCATTCGCGGATTTACGACCCCGCCCGCCGTTATTTTGGCAAAAAGAGGGATGCAACACGAGGACTTCCCGGAGGGTCACCCATTCCAGTACTACTCTCGCCCAAGCACGCTTAACTTCGGAGTTCTGATGGGATCCGGTGCGTTAGTGCTGGTATGATCGCATCCGTCATTCTTTGCGCTCTAACTTCTCTTATCCGTTCCGTGCCCCCGCTAATCTTTTAAACCTTTAAACCGTCATAACTTTACGCTCGTTCATCCGTTTCGTGCGATTCTTTTTTTCAATTCGAGTAATCTTTCAAGATCTACCTCCACAAGCTGCCGTAGTCCCGCTTACTAAGACGTGCCTTGCACCATTCGCGGATTTACGACCCCGCCCGCCGTTATTTTGGCAAAAAGAGGGATGCAACACGAGGACTTCCCGGAGGGTCACCCATTCCAGTACTACTCTCGCCCAAGCACGCTTAACTTCGGAGTTCTGATGGGATCCGGTGCGTTAGTGCTGGTATGATCGCATCCGTCATTCTTTGCGCTCTAACTTCTCTTATCCGTTCCGTGCCCCCGCTAATCTTTTAAACCTTTAAACCGTCATAACTTTACGCTCGTTCATCCGTTTCGTGCGATTCTTTTTTTCAATTCGAGTAATCTTTCAAGATCTACCTCCACAAGCTGCCGTAGTCCCGCTTACTAAGACGTGCCTTGCACCATTCGCGGATTTACGACCCCGCCCGCCGTTATTTTGGCAAAAAGAGGGATGCAACACGAGGACTTCCCGGAGGGTCACCCATTCCAGTACTACTCTCGCCCAAGCACGCTTAACTTCGGAGTTCTGATGGGATCCGGTGCGTTAGTGCTGGTATGATCGCATCCGTCATTCTTTGCGCTCTAACTTCTCTTATCCGTTCCGTGCCCCCGCTAATCTTTTAAACCTTTAAACCGTCATAACTTTACGCTCGTTCATCCGTTTCGTGCGATTCTTTTTTTCAATTCGAGTAATCTTTCAAGATCTACCTCCACAAGCTGCCGTAGTCCCGCTTACTAAGACGTGCCTTGCACCATTCGCGGATTTACGACCCCGCCCGCCGTTATTTTGGCAAAAAGAGGGATGCAACACGAGGACTTCCCGGAGGGTCACCCATTCCAGTACTACTCTCGCCCAAGCACGCTTAACTTCGGAGTTCTGATGGGATCCGGTGCGTTAGTGCTGGTATGATCGCATCCGTCATTCTTTGCGCTCTAACTTCTCTTATCCGTTCCGTGCCCCCGCTAATCTTTTAAACCTTTAAACCGTCATAACTTTACGCTCGTTCATCCGTTTCGTGCGATTCTTTTTTTCAATTCGAGTAATCTTTCAAGATCTACCTCCACAAGCTGCCGTAGTCCCGCTTACTAAGACGTGCCTTGCACCATTCGCGGATTTACGACCCCGCCCGCCGTTATTTTGGCAAAAAGAGGGATGCAACACGAGGACTTCCCGGAGGGTCACCCATTCCAGTACTACTCTCGCCCAAGCACGCTTAACTTCGGAGTTCTGATGGGATCCGGTGCGTTAGTGCTGGTATGATCGCATCCGTCATTCTTTGCGCTCTAACTTCTCTTATCCGTTCCGTGCCCCCGCTAATCTTTTAAACCTTTAAACCGTCATAACTTTACGCTCGTTCATCCGTTTCGTGCGATTCTTTTTTTCAATTCGAGTAATCTTTCAAGATCTACCTCCACAAGCTGCCGTAGTCCCGCTTACTAAGACGTGCCTTGCACCATTCGCGGATTTACGACCCCGCCCGCCGTTATTTTGGCAAAAAGAGGGATGCAACACGAGGACTTCCCGGAGGGTCACCCATTCCAGTACTACTCTCGCCCAAGCACGCTTAACTTCGGAGTTCTGATGGGATCCGGTGCGTTAGTGCTGGTATGATCGCATCCGTCATTCTTTGCGCTCTAACTTCTCTTATCCGTTCCGTGCCCCCGCTAATCTTTTAAACCTTTAAAACCGTCATAACTTTACGCTCGTTCATCCGTTTCGTGCGATTCTTTTTTTCAATTCGAGTAATCTTTCAAGATCTACCTCCACAAGCTGCCGTAGTCCCGCTTACTAAGACGTGCCTTGCACCATTCGCGGATTTACGACCCCGCCCGCCGTTATTTTGGCAAAAAGAGGGATGCAACACGAGGACTTCCCGGAGGGTCACCCATTCCAGTACTACTCTCGCCCAAGCACGCTTAACTTCGGAGTTCTGATGGGATCCGGTGCGTTAGTGCTGGTATGATCGCATCCGTCATTCTTTGCGCTCTAACTTCTCTTATCCGTTCCGTGCCCCCGCTAATCTTTTAAACCTTTAAACCGTCATAACTTTACGCTCGTTCATCCGTTTCGTGCGATTCTTTTTTTCAATTCGAGTAATCTTTCAAGATCTACCTCCACAAGCTGCCGTAGTCCCGCTTACTAAGACGTGCCTTGCACCATTCGCGGATTTACGACCCCGCCCGCCGTTATTTTGGCAAAAAGAGGGATGCAACACGAGGACTTCCCGGAGGGTCACCCATTCCAGTACTACTCTCGCCCAAGCACGCTTAACTTCGGAGTTCTGATGGGATCCGGTGCGTTAGTGCTGGTATGATCGCATCCGTCATTCTTTGCGCTCTAACTTCTCTTATCCGTTCCGTGCCCCCGCTAATCTTTTAAACCTTTAAACCGTCATAACTTTACGCTCGTTCATCCGTTTCGTGCGATTCTTTTTTTCAATTCGAGTAATCTTTCAAGATCTACCTCCACAAGCTGCCGTAGTCCCGCTTACTAAGACGTGCCTTGCACCATTCGCGGATTTACGACCCCGCCCGCCGTTATTTTGGCAAAAAGAGGGATGCAACACGAGGACTTCCCGGAGGGTCACCCATTCCAGTACTACTCTCGCCCAAGCACGCTTAACTTCGGAGTTCTGATGGGATCCGGTGCGTTAGTGCTGGTATGATCGCATCCGTCATTCTTTGCGCTCTAACTTCTCTTATCCGTTCCGTGCCCCCGCTAATCTTTTAAACCTTTAAACCGTCATAACTTTACGCTCGTTCATCCGTTTCGTGCGATTCTTTTTTTCAATTCGAGTAATCTTTCAAGATCTACCTCCACAAGCTGCCGTAGTCCCGCTTACTAAGACGTGCCTTGCACCATTCGCGGATTTACGACCCCGCCCGCCGTTATTTTGGCAAAAAGAGGGATGCAACACGAGGACTTCCCGGAGGGTCACCCATTCCAGTACTACTCTCGCCCAAGCACGCTTAACTTCGGAGTTCTGATGGGATCCGGTGCGTTAGTGCTGGTATGATCGCATCCGTCATTCTTTGCGCTCTAACTTCTCTTATCCGTTCCGTGCCCCCGCTAATCTTTTAAACCTTTAAACCGTCATAACTTTACGCTCGTTCATCCGTTTCGTGCGATTCTTTTTTTCAATTCGAGTAATCTTTCAAGATCTACCTCCACAAGCTGCCGTAGTCCCGCTTACTAAGACGTGCCTTGCACCATTCGCGGATTTACGACCCCGCCCGCCGTTATTTTGGCAAAAAGAGGGATGCAACACGAGGACTTCCCGGAGGGTCACCCATTCCAGTACTACTCTCGCCCAAGCACGCTTAACTTCGGAGTTCTGATGGGATCCGGTGCGTTAGTGCTGGTATGATCGCATCCGTCATTCTTTGCGCTCTAACTTCTCTTATCCGTTCCGTGCCCCCGCTAATCTTTTAAACCTTTAAACCGTCATAACTTTACGCTCGTTCATCCGTTTCGTGCGATTCTTTTTTTCAATTCGAGTAATCTTTCAAGATCTACCTCCACAAGCTGCCGTAGTCCCGCTTACTAAGACGTGCCTTGCACCATTCGCGGATTTACGACCCCGCCCGCCGTTATTTTGGCAAAAAGAGGGATGCAACACGAGGACTTCCCGGAGGGTCACCCATTCCAGTACTACTCTCGCCCAAGCACGCTTAACTTCGGAGTTCTGATGGGATCCGGTGCGTTAGTGCTGGTATGATCGCATCCGTCATTCTTTGCGCTCTAACTTCTCTTATCCGTTCCGTGCCCCCGCTAATCTTTTAAACCTTTAAACCGTCATAACTTTACGCTCGTTCATCCGTTTCGTGCGATTCTTTTTTTCAATTCGAGTAATCTTTCAAGATCTACCTCCACAAGCTGCCGTAGTCCCGCTTACTAAGACGTGCCTTGCACCATTCGCGGATTTACGACCCCGCCCGCCGTTATTTTGGCAAAAAGAGGGATGCAACACGAGGACTTCCCGGAGGGTCACCCATTCCAGTACTACTCTCGCCCAAGCACGCTTAACTTCGGAGTTCTGATGGGATCCGGTGCGTTAGTGCTGGTATGATCGCATCCGTCATTCTTTGCGCTCTAACTTCTCTTATCCGTTCCGTGCCCCCGCTAATCTTTTAAACCTTTAAACCGTCATAACTTTACGCTCGTTCATCCGTTTCGTGCGATTCTTTTTTTCAATTCGAGTAATCTTTCAAGATCTACCTCCACAAGCTGCCGTAGTCCCGCTTACTAAGACGTGCCTTGCACCATTCGCGGATTTACGACCCCGCCCGCCGTTATTTTGGCAAAAAGAGGGATGCAACACGAGGACTTCCCGGAGGGTCACCCATTCCAGTACTACTCTCGCCCAAGCACGCTTAACTTCGGAGTTCTGATGGGATCCGGTGCGTTAGTGCTGGTATGATCGCATCCGTCATTCTTTGCGCTCTAACTTCTCTTATCCGTTCCGTGCCCCCGCTAATCTTTTAAACCTTTAAACCGTCATAACTTTACGCTCGTTCATCCGTTTCGTGCGATTCTTTTTTTCAATTCGAGTAATCTTTCAAGATCTACCTCCACAAGCTGCCGTAGTCCCGCTTACTAAGACGTGCCTTGCACCATTCGCGGATTTACGACCCCGCCCGCCGTTATTTTGGCAAAAAGAGGGATGCAACACGAGGACTTCCCGGAGGGTCACCCATTCCAGTACTACTCTCGCCCAAGCACGCTTAACTTCGGAGTTCTGATGGGATCCGGTGCGTTAGTGCTGGTATGATCGCATCCGTCATTCTTTGCGCTCTAACTTCTCTTATCCGTTCCGTGCCCCCGCTAATCTTTTAAACCTTTAAACCGTCATAACTTTACGCTCGTTCATCCGTTTCGTGCGATTCTTTTTTTCAATTCGAGTAATCTTTCAAGATCTACCTCCACAAGCTGCCGTAGTCCCGCTTACTAAGACGTGCCTTGCACCATTCGCGGATTTACGACCCCGCCCGCCGTTATTTTGGCAAAAAGAGGGATGCAACACGAGGACTTCCCGGAGGGTCACCCATTCCAGTACTACTCTCGCCCAAGCACGCTTAACTTCGGAGTTCTGATGGGATCCGGTGCGTTAGTGCTGGTATGATCGCATCCGTCATTCTTTGCGCTCTAACTTCTCTTATCCGTTCCGTGCCCCCGCTAATCTTTTAAACCTTTAAACCGTCATAACTTTACGCTCGTTCATCCGTTTCGTGCGATTCTTTTTTTCAATTCGAGTAATCTTTCAAGATCTACCTCCACAAGCTGCCGTAGTCCCGCTTACTAAGACGTGCCTTGCACCATTCGCGGATTTACGACCCCGCCCGCCGTTATTTTGGCAAAAAGAGGGATGCAACACGAGGACTTCCCGGAGGGTCACCCATTCCAGTACTACTCTCGCCCAAGCACGCTTAACTTCGGAGTTCTGATGGGATCCGGTGCGTTAGTGCTGGTATGATCGCATCCGTCATTCTTTGCGCTCTAACTTCTCTTATCCGTTCCGTGCCCCCGCTAATCTTTTAAACCTTTAAACCGTCATAACTTTACGCTCGTTCATCCGTTTCGTGCGATTCTTTTTTTCAATTCGAGTAATCTTTCAAGATCTACCTCCACAAGCTGCCGTAGTCCCGCTTACTAAGACGTGCCTTGCACCATTCGCGGATTTACGACCCCGCCCGCCGTTATTTTGGCAAAAAGAGGGATGCAACACGAGGACTTCCCGGAGGGTCACCCATTCCAGTACTACTCTCGCCCAAGCACGCTTAACTTCGGAGTTCTGATGGGATCCGGTGCGTTAGTGCTGGTATGATCGCATCCGTCATTCTTTGCGCTCTAACTTCTCTTATCCGTTCCGTGCCCCCGCTAATCTTTTAAACCTTTAAACCGTCATAACTTTACGCTCGTTCATCCGTTTCGTGCGATTCTTTTTTTCAATTCGAGTAATCTTTCAAGATCTACCTCCACAAGCTGCCGTAGTCCCGCTTACTAAGACGTGCCTTGCACCATTCGCGGATTTACGACCCCGCCCGCCGTTATTTTGGCAAAAAGAGGGATGCAACACGAGGACTTCCCGGAGGGTCACCCATTCCAGTACTACTCTCGCCCAAGCACGCTTAACTTCGGAGTTCTGATGGGATCCGGTGCGTTAGTGCTGGTATGATCGCATCCGTCATTCTTTGCGCTCTAACTTCTCTTATCCGTTCCGTGCCCCCGCTAATCTTTTAAACCTTTAAACCGTCATAACTTTACGCTCGTTCATCCGTTTCGTGCGATTCTTTTTTTCAATTCGAGTAATCTTTCAAGATCTACCTCCACAAGCTGCCGTAGTCCCGCTTACTAAGACGTGCCTTGCACCATTCGCGGATTTACGACCCCGCCCGCCGTTATTTTGGCAAAAAGAGGGATGCAACACGAGGACTTCCCGGAGGGTCACCCATTCCAGTACTACTCTCGCCCAAGCACGCTTAACTTCGGAGTTCTGATGGGATCCGGTGCGTTAGTGCTGGTATGATCGCATCCGTCATTCTTTGCGCTCTAACTTCTCTTATCCGTTCCGTGCCCCCGCTAATCTTTTAAACCTTTAAACCGTCATAACTTTACGCTCGTTCATCCGTTTCGTGCGATTCTTTTTTTCAATTCGAGTAATCTTTCAAGATCTACCTCCACAAGCTGCCGTAGTCCCGCTTACTAAGACGTGCCTTGCACCATTCGCGGATTTACGACCCCGCCCGCCGTTATTTTGGCAAAAAGAGGGATGCAACACGAGGACTTCCCGGAGGGTCACCCATTCCAGTACTACTCTCGCCCAAGCACGCTTAACTTCGGAGTTCTGATGGGATCCGGTGCGTTAGTGCTGGTATGATCGCATCCGTCATTCTTTGCGCTCTAACTTCTCTTATCCGTTCCGTGCCCCCGCTAATCTTTTAAACCTTTAAACCGTCATAACTTTACGCTCGTTCATCCGTTTCGTGCGATTCTTTTTTTCAATTCGAGTAATCTTTCAAGATCTACCTCCACAAGCTGCCGTAGTCCCGCTTACTAAGACGTGCCTTGCACCATTCGCGGATTTACGACCCCGCCCGCCGTTATTTTGGCAAAAAGAGGGATGCAACACGAGGACTTCCCGGAGGGTCACCCATTCCAGTACTACTCTCGCCCAAGCACGCTTAACTTCGGAGTTCTGATGGGATCCGGTGCGTTAGTGCTGGTATGATCGCATCCGTCATTCTTTGCGCTCTAACTTCTCTTATCCGTTCCGTGCCCCCGCTAATCTTTTAAACCTTTAAACCGTCATAACTTTACGCTCGTTCATCCGTTTCGTGCGATTCTTTTTTTCAATTCGAGTAATCTTTCAAGATCTACCTCCACAAGCTGCCGTAGTCCCGCTTACTAAGACGTGCCTTGCACCATTCGCGGATTTACGACCCCGCCCGCCGTTATTTTGGCAAAAAGAGGGATGCAACACGAGGACTTCCCGGAGGGTCACCCATTCCAGTACTACTCTCGCCCAAGCACGCTTAACTTCGGAGTTCTGATGGGATCCGGTGCGTTAGTGCTGGTATGATCGCATCCGTCATTCTTTGCGCTCTAACTTCTCTTATCCGTTCCGTGCCCCCGCTAATCTTTTAAACCTTTAAACCGTCATAACTTTACGCTCGTTCATCCGTTTCGTGCGATTCTTTTTTTCAATTCGAGTAATCTTTCAAGATCTACCTCCACAAGCTGCCGTAGTCCCGCTTACTAAGACGTGCCTTGCACCATTCGCGGATTTACGACCCCGCCCGCCGTTATTTTGGCAAAAAGAGGGATGCAACACGAGGACTTCCCGGAGGGTCACCCATTCCAGTACTACTCTCGCCCAAGCACGCTTAACTTCGGAGTTCTGATGGGATCCGGTGCGTTAGTGCTGGTATGATCGCATCCGTCATTCTTTGCGCTCTAACTTCTCTTATCCGTTCCGTGCCCCCGCTAATCTTTTAAACCTTTAAACCGTCATAACTTTACGCTCGTTCATCCGTTTCGTGCGATTCTTTTTTTCAATTCGAGTAATCTTTCAAGATCTACCTCCACAAGCTGCCGTAGTCCCGCTTACTAAGACGTGCCTTGCACCATTCGCGGATTTACGACCCCGCCCGCCGTTATTTTGGCAAAAAGAGGGATGCAACACGAGGACTTCCCGGAGGGTCACCCATTCCAGTACTACTCTCGCCCAAGCACGCTTAACTTCGGAGTTCTGATGGGATCCGGTGCGTTAGTGCTGGTATGATCGCATCCGTCATTCTTTGCGCTCTAACTTCTCTTATCCGTTCCGTGCCCCCGCTAATCTTTTAAACCTTTAAACCGTCATAACTTTACGCTCGTTCATCCGTTTCGTGCGATTCTTTTTTTCAATTCGAGTAATCTTTCAAGATCTACCTCCACAAGCTGCCGTAGTCCCGCTTACTAAGACGTGCCTTGCACCATTCGCGGATTTACGACCCCGCCCGCCGTTATTTTGGCAAAAAGAGGGATGCAACACGAGGACTTCCCGGAGGGTCACCCATTCCAGTACTACTCTCGCCCAAGCACGCTTAACTTCGGAGTTCTGATGGGATCCGGTGCGTTAGTGCTGGTATGATCGCATCCGTCATTCTTTGCGCTCTAACTTCTCTTATCCGTTCCGTGCCCCCGCTAATCTTTTAAACCTTTAAACCGTCATAACTTTACGCTCGTTCATCCGTTTCGTGCGATTCTTTTTTTCAATTCGAGTAATCTTTCAAGATCTACCTCCACAAGCTGCCGTAGTCCCGCTTACTAAGACGTGCCTTGCACCATTCGCGGATTTACGACCCCGCCCGCCGTTATTTTGGCAAAAAGAGGGATGCAACACGAGGACTTCCCGGAGGGTCACCCATTCCAGTACTACTCTCGCCCAAGCACGCTTAACTTCGGAGTTCTGATGGGATCCGGTGCGTTAGTGCTGGTATGATCGCATCCGTCATTCTTTGCGCTCTAACTTCTCTTATCCGTTCCGTGCCCCCGCTAATCTTTTAAACCTTTAAACCGTCATAACTTTACGCTCGTTCATCCGTTTCGTGCGATTCTTTTTTTCAATTCGAGTAATCTTTCAAGATCTACCTCCACAAGCTGCCGTAGTCCCGCTTACTAAGACGTGCCTTGCACCATTCGCGGATTTACGACCCCGCCCGCCGTTATTTTGGCAAAAAGAGGGATGCAACACGAGGACTTCCCGGAGGGTCACCCATTCCAGTACTACTCTCGCCCAAGCACGCTTAACTTCGGAGTTCTGATGGGATCCGGTGCGTTAGTGCTGGTATGATCGCATCCGTCATTCTTTGCGCTCTAACTTCTCTTATCCGTTCCGTGCCCCCGCTAATCTTTTAAACCTTTAAACCGTCATAACTTTACGCTCGTTCATCCGTTTCGTGCGATTCTTTTTTTCAATTCGAGTAATCTTTCAAGATCTACCTCCACAAGCTGCCGTAGTCCCGCTTACTAAGACGTGCCTTGCACCATTCGCGGATTTACGACCCCGCCCGCCGTTATTTTGGCAAAAAGAGGGATGCAACACGAGGACTTCCCGGAGGGTCACCCATTCCAGTACTACTCTCGCCCAAGCACGCTTAACTTCGGAGTTCTGATGGGATCCGGTGCGTTAGTGCTGGTATGATCGCATCCGTCATTCTTTGCGCTCTAACTTCTCTTATCCGTTCCGTGCCCCCGCTAATCTTTTAAACCTTTAAACCGTCATAACTTTACGCTCGTTCATCCGTTTCGTGCGATTCTTTTTTTCAATTCGAGTAATCTTTCAAGATCTACCTCCACAAGCTGCCGTAGTCCCGCTTACTAAGACGTGCCTTGCACCATTCGCGGATTTACGACCCCGCCCGCCGTTATTTTGGCAAAAAGAGGGATGCAACACGAGGACTTCCCGGAGGGTCACCCATTCCAGTACTACTCTCGCCCAAGCACGCTTAACTTCGGAGTTCTGATGGGATCCGGTGCGTTAGTGCTGGTATGATCGCATCCGTCATTCTTTGCGCTCTAACTTCTCTTATCCGTTCCGTGCCCCCGCTAATCTTTTAAACCTTTAAACCGTCATAACTTTACGCTCGTTCATCCGTTTCGTGCGATTCTTTTTTTCAATTCGAGTAATCTTTCAAGATCTACCTCCACAAGCTGCCGTAGTCCCGCTTACTAAGACGTGCCTTGCACCATTCGCGGATTTACGACCCCGCCCGCCGTTATTTTGGCAAAAAGAGGGATGCAACACGAGGACTTCCCGGAGGGTCACCCATTCCAGTACTACTCTCGCCCAAGCACGCTTAACTTCGGAGTTCTGATGGGATCCGGTGCGTTAGTGCTGGTATGATCGCATCCGTCATTCTTTGCGCTCTAACTTCTCTTATCCGTTCCGTGCCCCCGCTAATCTTTTAAACCTTTAAACCGTCATAACTTTACGCTCGTTCATCCGTTTCGTGCGATTCTTTTTTTCAATTCGAGTAATCTTTCAAGATCTACCTCCACAAGCTGCCGTAGTCCCGCTTACTAAGACGTGCCTTGCACCATTCGCGGATTTACGACCCCGCCCGCCGTTATTTTGGCAAAAAGAGGGATGCAACACGAGGACTTCCCGGAGGGTCACCCATTCCAGTACTACTCTCGCCCAAGCACGCTTAACTTCGGAGTTCTGATGGGATCCGGTGCGTTAGTGCTGGTATGATCGCATCCGTCATTCTTTGCGCTCTAACTTCTCTTATCCGTTCCGTGCCCCCGCTAATCTTTTAAACCTTTAAACCGTCATAACTTTACGCTCGTTCATCCGTTTCGTGCGATTCTTTTTTTCAATTCGAGTAATCTTTCAAGATCTACCTCCACAAGCTGCCGTAGTCCCGCTTACTAAGACGTGCCTTGCACCATTCGCGGATTTACGACCCCGCCCGCCGTTATTTTGGCAAAAAGAGGGATGCAACACGAGGACTTCCCGGAGGGTCACCCATTCCAGTACTACTCTCGCCCAAGCACGCTTAACTTCGGAGTTCTGATGGGATCCGGTGCGTTAGTGCTGGTATGATCGCATCCGTCATTCTTTGCGCTCTAACTTCTCTTATCCGTTCCGTGCCCCCGCTAATCTTTTAAACCTTTAAACCGTCATAACTTTACGCTCGTTCATCCGTTTCGTGCGATTCTTTTTTTCAATTCGAGTAATCTTTCAAGATCTACCTCCACAAGCTGCCGTAGTCCCGCTTACTAAGACGTGCCTTGCACCATTCGCGGATTTACGACCCCGCCCGCCGTTATTTTGGCAAAAAGAGGGATGCAACACGAGGACTTCCCGGAGGGTCACCCATTCCAGTACTACTCTCGCCCAAGCACGCTTAACTTCGGAGTTCTGATGGGATCCGGTGCGTTAGTGCTGGTATGATCGCATCCGTCATTCTTTGCGCTCTAACTTCTCTTATCCGTTCCGTGCCCCCGCTAATCTTTTAAACCTTTAAACCGTCATAACTTTACGCTCGTTCATCCGTTTCGTGCGATTCTTTTTTTCAATTCGAGTAATCTTTCAAGATCTACCTCCACAAGCTGCCGTAGTCCCGCTTACTAAGACGTGCCTTGCACCATTCGCGGATTTACGACCCCGCCCGCCGTTATTTTGGCAAAAAGAGGGATGCAACACGAGGACTTCCCGGAGGGTCACCCATTCCAGTACTACTCTCGCCCAAGCACGCTTAACTTCGGAGTTCTGATGGGATCCGGTGCGTTAGTGCTGGTATGATCGCATCCGTCATTCTTTGCGCTCTAACTTCTCTTATCCGTTCCGTGCCCCCGCTAATCTTTTAAACCTTTAAACCGTCATAACTTTACGCTCGTTCATCCGTTTCGTGCGATTCTTTTTTTCAATTCGAGTAATCTTTCAAGATCTACCTCCACAAGCTGCCGTAGTCCCGCTTACTAAGACGTGCCTTGCACCATTCGCGGATTTACGACCCCGCCCGCCGTTATTTTGGCAAAAAGAGGGATGCAACACGAGGACTTCCCGGAGGGTCACCCATTCCAGTACTACTCTCGCCCAAGCACGCTTAACTTCGGAGTTCTGATGGGATCCGGTGCGTTAGTGCTGGTATGATCGCATCCGTCATTCTTTGCGCTCTAACTTCTCTTATCCGTTCCGTGCCCCCGCTAATCTTTTAAACCTTTAAACCGTCATAACTTTACGCTCGTTCATCCGTTTCGTGCGATTCTTTTTTTCAATTCGAGTAATCTTTCAAGATCTACCTCCACAAGCTGCCGTAGTCCCGCTTACTAAGACGTGCCTTGCACCATTCGCGGATTTACGACCCCGCCCGCCGTTATTTTGGCAAAAAGAGGGATGCAACACGAGGACTTCCCGGAGGGTCACCCATTCCAGTACTACTCTCGCCCAAGCACGCTTAACTTCGGAGTTCTGATGGGATCCGGTGCGTTAGTGCTGGTATGATCGCATCCGTCATTCTTTGCGCTCTAACTTCTCTTATCCGTTCCGTGCCCCCGCTAATCTTTTAAACCTTTAAACCGTCATAACTTTACGCTCGTTCATCCGTTTCGTGCGATTCTTTTTTTCAATTCGAGTAATCTTTCAAGATCTACCTCCACAAGCTGCCGTAGTCCCGCTTACTAAGACGTGCCTTGCACCATTCGCGGATTTACGACCCCGCCCGCCGTTATTTTGGCAAAAAGAGGGATGCAACACGAGGACTTCCCGGAGGGT
This sequence comes from Petunia secreta, assembly GCA_029990175.1. NCBI lineage: Eukaryota > Viridiplantae > Streptophyta > Magnoliopsida > Solanales > Solanaceae > Petunia > Petunia secreta. Next base: position 23,260 of record JARKIP010000419.1, read on the forward strand.
CACCCATTCCAGTACTACTCTCGCCCAAGCACGCTTAACTTCGGAGTTCTGATGGGATCCGGTGCGTTAGTGCTGGTATGATCGCATCCGTCATTCTTTGCGCTCTAACTTCTCTTATCCGTTCCGTGCCCCCGCTAATCTTTTAAACCTTTAAACCGTCATAACTTTACGCTCGTTCATCCGTTTCGTGCGATTCTTTTTTTCAATTCGAGTAATCTTTCAAGATCTACCTCCACAAGCTGCCGTAGTCCCGCTTACTAAGACGTGCCTTGCACCATTCGCGGATTTACGACCCCGCCCGCCGTTATTTTGGCAAAAAGAGGGATGCAACACGAGGACTTCCCGGAGGGTCACCCATTCCAGTACTACTCTCGCCCAAGCACGCTTAACTTCGGAGTTCTGATGGGATCCGGTGCGTTAGTGCTGGTATGATCGCATCCGTCATTCTTTGCGCTCTAACTTCTCTTATCCGTTCCGTGCCCCCGCTAATCTTTTAAACCTTTAAACCGTCATAACTTTACGCTCGTTCATCCGTTTCGTGCGATTCTTTTTTTCAATTCGAGTAATCTTTCAAGATCTACCTCCACAAGCTGCCGTAGTCCCGCTTACTAAGACGTGCCTTGCACCATTCGCGGATTTACGACCCCGCCCGCCGTTATTTTGGCAAAAAGAGGGATGCAACACGAGGACTTCCCGGAGGGTCACCCATTCCAGTACTACTCTCGCCCAAGCACGCTTAACTTCGGAGTTCTGATGGGATCCGGTGCGTTAGTGCTGGTATGATCGCATCCGTCATTCTTTGCGCTCTAACTTCTCTTATCCGTTCCGTGCCCCCGCTAATCTTTTAAACCTTTAAACCGTCATAACTTTACGCTCGTTCATCCGTTTCGTGCGATTCTTTTTTTCAATTCGAGTAATCTTTCAAGATCTACCTCCACAAGCTGCCGTAGTCCCGCTTACTAAGACGTGCCTTGCACCATTCGCGGATTTACGACCCCGCCCGCCGTTATTTTGGCAAAAAGAGGGATGCAACACGAGGACTTCCCGGAGGGTCACCCATTCCAGTACTACTCTCGCCCAAGCACGCTTAACTTCGGAGTTCTGATGGGATCCGGTGCGTTAGTGCTGGTATGATCGCATCCGTCATTCTTTGCGCTCTAACTTCTCTTATCCGTTCCGTGCCCCCGCTAATCTTTTAAACCTTTAAACCGTCATAACTTTACGCTCGTTCATCCGTTTCGTGCGATTCTTTTTTTCAATTCGAGTAATCTTTCAAGATCTACCTCCACAAGCTGCCGTAGTCCCGCTTACTAAGACGTGCCTTGCACCATTCGCGGATTTACGACCCCGCCCGCCGTTATTTTGGCAAAAAGAGGGATGCAACACGAGGACTTCCCGGAGGGTCACCCATTCCAGTACTACTCTCGCCCAAGCACGCTTAACTTCGGAGTTCTGATGGGATCCGGTGCGTTAGTGCTGGTATGATCGCATCCGTCATTCTTTGCGCTCTAACTTCTCTTATCCGTTCCGTGCCCCCGCTAATCTTTTAAACCTTTAAACCGTCATAACTTTACGCTCGTTCATCCGTTTCGTGCGATTCTTTTTTTCAATTCGAGTAATCTTTCAAGATCTACCTCCGCAAGCTGCCGTAGTCCCGCTTACTAAGACGTGCCTTGCACCATTCGCGGATTTACGACCCCGCCCGCCGTTATTTTGGCAAAAAGAGGGATGCAACACGAGGACTTCCCGGAGGGTCACCCATTCCAGTACTACTCTCGCCCAAGCACGCTTAACTTCGGAGTTCTGATGGGATCCGGTGCGTTAGTGCTGGTATGATCGCATCCGTCATTCTTTGCGCTCTAACTTCTCTTATCCGTTCCGTGCCCCCGCTAATCTTTTAAACCTTTAAACCGTCATAACTTTACGCTCGTTCATCCGTTTCGTGCGATTCTTTTTTTCAATTCGAGTAATCTTTCAAGATCTACCTCCACAAGCTGCCGTAGTCCCGCTTACTAAGACGTGCCTTGCACCATTCGCGGATTTACGACCCCGCCCGCCGTTATTTTGGCAAAAAGAGGGATGCAACACGAGGACTTCCCGGAGGGTCACCCATTCCAGTACTACTCTCGCCCAAGCACGCTTAACTTCGGAGTTCTGATGGGATCCGGTGCGTTAGTGCTGGTATGATCGCATCCGTCATTCTTTGCGCTCTAACTTCTCTTATCCGTTCCGTGCCCCCGCTAATCTTTTAAACCTTTAAACCGTCATAACTTTACGCTCGTTCATCCGTTTCGTGCGATTCTTTTTTTCAATTCGAGTAATCTTTCAAGATCTACCTCCGCAAGCTGCCGTAGTCCCGCTTACTAAGACGTGCCTTGCACCATTCGCGGATTTACGACCCCGCCCGCCGTTATTTTGGCAAAAAGAGGGATGCAACACGAGGACTTCCCGGAGGGTCACCCATTCCAGTACTACTCTCGCCCAAGCACGCTTAACTTCGGAGTTCTGATGGGATCCGGTGCGTTAGTGCTGGTATGATCGCATCCGTCATTCTTTGCGCTCTAACTTCTCTTATCCGTTCCGTGCCCCCGCTAATCTTTTAAACCTTTAAACCGTCATAACTTTACGCTCGTTCATCCGTTTCGTGCGATTCTTTTTTTCAATTCGAGTAATCTTTCAAGATCTACCTCCACAAGCTGCCGTAGTCCCGCTTACTAAGACGTGCCTTGCACCATTCGCGGATTTACGACCCCGCCCGCCGTTATTTTGGCAAAAAGAGGGATGCAACACGAGGACTTCCCGGAGGGTCACCCATTCCAGTACTACTCTCGCCCAAGCACGCTTAACTTCGGAGTTCTGATGGGATCCGGTGCGTTAGTGCTGGTATGATCGCATCCGTCATTCTTTGCGCTCTAACTTCTCTTATCCGTTCCGTGCCCCCGCTAATCTTTTAAACCTTTAAACCGTCATAACTTTACGCTCGTTCATCCGTTTCGTGCGATTCTTTTTTTCAATTCGAGTAATCTTTCAAGATCTACCTCCGCAAGCTGCCGTAGTCCCGCTTACTAAGACGTGCCTTGCACCATTCGCGGATTTACGACCCCGCCCGCCGTTATTTTGGCAAAAAGAGGGATGCAACACGAGGACTTCCCGGAGGGTCACCCATTCCAGTACTACTCTCGCCCAAGCACGCTTAACTTCGGAGTTCTGATGGGATCCGGTGCGTTAGTGCTGGTATGATCGCATCCGTCATTCTTTGCGCTCTAACTTCTCTTATCCGTTCCGTGCCCCCGCTAATCTTTTAAACCTTTAAACCGTCATAACTTTACGCTCGTTCATCCGTTTCGTGCGATTCTTTTTTTCAATTCGAGTAATCTTTCAAGATCTACCTCCACAAGCTGCCGTAGTCCCGCTTACTAAGACGTGCCTTGCACCATTCGCGGATTTACGACCCCGCCCGCCGTTATTTTGGCAAAAAGAGGGATGCAACACGAGGACTTCCCGGAGGGTCACCCATTCCAGTACTACTCTCGCCCAAGCACGCTTAACTTCGGAGTTCTGATGGGATCCGGTGCGTTAGTGCTGGTATGATCGCATCCGTCATTCTTTGCGCTCTAACTTCTCTTATCCGTTCCGTGCCCCCGCTAATCTTTTAAACCTTTAAACCGTCATAACTTTACGCTCGTTCATCCGTTTCGTGCGATTCTTTTTTTCAATTCGAGTAATCTTTCAAGATCTACCTCCACAAGCTGCCGTAGTCCCGCTTACTAAGACGTGCCTTGCACCATTCGCGGATTTACGACCCCGCCCGCCGTTATTTTGGCAAAAAGAGGGATGCAACACGAGGACTTCCCGGAGGGTCACCCATTCCAGTACTACTCTCGCCCAAGCACGCTTAACTTCGGAGTTCTGATGGGATCCGGTGCGTTAGTGCTGGTATGATCGCATCCGTCATTCTTTGCGCTCTAACTTCTCTTATCCGTTCCGTGCCCCCGCTAATCTTTTAAACCTTTAAACCGTCATAACTTTACGCTCGTTCATCCGTTTCGTGCGATTCTTTTTTTCAATTCGAGTAATCTTTCAAGATCTACCTCCACAAGCTGCCGTAGTCCCGCTTACTAAGACGTGCCTTGCACCATTCGCGGATTTACGACCCCGCCCGCCGTTATTTTGGCAAAAAGAGGGATGCAACACGAGGACTTCCCGGAGGGTCACCCATTCCAGTACTACTCTCGCCCAAGCACGCTTAACTTCGGAGTTCTGATGGGATCCGGTGCGTTAGTGCTGGTATGATCGCATCCGTCATTCTTTGCGCTCTAACTTCTCTTATCCGTTCCGTGCCCCCGCTAATCTTTTAAACCTTTAAACCGTCATAACTTTACGCTCGTTCATCCGTTTCGTGCGATTCTTTTTTTCAATTCGAGTAATCTTTCAAGATCTACCTCCACAAGCTGCCGTAGTCCCGCTTACTAAGACGTGCCTTGCACCATTCGCGGATTTACGACCCCGCCCGCCGTTATTTTGGCAAAAAGAGGGATGCAACACGAGGACTTCCCGGAGGGTCACCCATTCCAGTACTACTCTCGCCCAAGCACGCTTAACTTCGGAGTTCTGATGGGATCCGGTGCGTTAGTGCTGGTATGATCGCATCCGTCATTCTTTGCGCTCTAACTTCTCTTATCCGTTCCGTGCCCCCGCTAATCTTTTAAACCTTTAAACCGTCATAACTTTACGCTCGTTCATCCGTTTCGTGCGATTCTTTTTTTCAATTCGAGTAATCTTTCAAGATCTACCTCCACAAGCTGCCGTAGTCCCGCTTACTAAGACGTGCCTTGCACCATTCGCGGATTTACGACCCCGCCCGCCGTTATTTTGGCAAAAAGAGGGATGCAACACGAGGACTTCCCGGAGGGTCACCCATTCCAGTACTACTCTCGCCCAAGCACGCTTAACTTCGGAGTTCTGATGGGATCCGGTGCGTTAGTGCTGGTATGATCGCATCCGTCATTCTTTGCGCTCTAACTTCTCTTATCCGTTCCGTGCCCCCGCTAATCTTTTAAACCTTTAAACCGTCATAACTTTACGCTCGTTCATCCGTTTCGTGCGATTCTTTTTTTCAATTCGAGTAATCTTTCAAGATCTACCTCCACAAGCTGCCGTAGTCCCGCTTACTAAGACGTGCCTTGCACCATTCGCGGATTTACGACCCCGCCCGCCGTTATTTTGGCAAAAAGAGGGATGCAACACGAGGACTTCCCGGAGGGTCACCCATTCCAGTACTACTCTCGCCCAAGCACGCTTAACTTTGGAGTTCTGATGGGATCCGGTGCGTTAGTGCTGGTATGATCGCATCCGTCATTCTTTGCGCTCTAACTTCTCTTATCCGTTCCGTGCCCCCGCTAATCTTTTAAACCTTTAAACCGTCATAACTTTACGCTCGTTCATCCGTTTCGTGCGATTCTTTTTTTCAATTCGAGTAATCTTTCAAGATCTACCTCCACAAGCTGCCGTAGTCCCGCTTGCTAAGACGTGCCTTGCACCATTCGCGGATTTACGACCCCGCCCGCCGTTATTTTGGCAAAAAGAGGGATGCAACACGAGGACTTCCCGGAGGGTCACCCATTCCAGTACTACTCTCGCCCAAGCACGCTTAACTTCGGAGTTCTGATGGGATCCGGTGCGTTAGTGCTGGTATGATCGCATCCGTCATTCTTTGCGCTCTAACTTCTCTTATCCGTTCCGTGCCCCCGCTAATCTTTTAAACCTTTAAACCGTCATAACTTTACGCTCGTTCATCCGTTTCGTGCGATTCTTTTTTTCAATTCGAGTAATCTTTCAAGATCTACCTCCACAAGCTGCCGTAGTCCCGCTTACTAAGACGTGCCTTGCACCATTCGCGGATTTACGACCCCGCCCGCCGTTATTTTGGCAAAAAGAGGGATGCAACACGAGGACTTCCCGGAGGGTCACCCATTCCAGTACTACTCTCGCCCAAGCACGCTTAACTTCGGAGTTCTGATGGGATCCGGTGCGTTAGTGCTGGTATGATCGCATCCGTCATTCTTTGCGCTCTAACTTCTCTTATCCGTTCCGTGCCCCCGCTAATCTTTTAAACCTTTAAACCGTCATAACTTTACGCTCGTTCATCCGTTTCGTGCGATTCTTTTTTTCAATTCGAGTAATCTTTCAAGATCTACCTCCACAAGCTGCCGTAGTCCCGCTTGCTAAGACGTGCCTTGCACCATTCGCGGATTTACGACCCCGCCCGCCGTTATTTTGGCAAAAAGAGGGATGCAACACGAGGACTTCCCGGAGGGTCACCCATTCCAGTACTACTCTCGCCCAAGCACGCTTAACTTCGGAGTTCTGATGGGATCCGGTGCGTTAGTGCTGGTATGATCGCATCCGTCATTCTTTGCGCTCTAACTTCTCTTATCCGTTCCGTGCCCCCGCTAATCTTTTAAACCTTTAAACCGTTATAACTTTACGCTCGTTCATCCGTTTCGTGCGATTCTTTTTTTCAATTCGAGTAATCTTTCAAGATCTACCTCCACAAGCTGCCGTAGTCCCGCTTACTAAGACGTGCCTTGCACCATTCGCGGATTTACGACCCCGCCCGCCGTTATTTTGGCAAAAAGAGGGATGCAACACGAGGACTTCCCGGAGGGTCACCCATTCCAGTACTACTCTCGCCCAAGCACGCTTAACTTCGGAGTTCTGATGGGATCCGGTGCGTTAGTGCTGGTATGATCGCATCCGTCATTCTTTGCGCTCTAACTTCTCTTATCCGTTCCGTGCCCCCGCTAATCTTTTAAACCTTTAAACCGTCATAACTTTACGCTCGTTCATCCGTTTCGTGCGATTCTTTTTTTCAATTCGAGTAATCTTTCAAGATCTACCTCCACAAGCTGCCGTAGTCCCGCTTACTAAGACGTGCCTTGCACCATTCGCGGATTTACGACCCCGCCCGCCGTTATTTTGGCAAAAAGAGGGATGCAACACGAGGACTTCCCGGAGGGTCACCCATTCCAGTACTACTCTCGCCCAAGCACGCTTAACTTCGGAGTTCTGATGGGATCCGGTGCGTTAGTGCTGGTATGATCGCATCCGTCATTCTTTGCGCTCTAACTTCTCTTATCCGTTCCGTGCCCCCGCTAATCTTTTAAACCTTTAAACCGTCATAACTTTACGCTCGTTCATCCGTTTCGTGCGATTCTTTTTTTCAATTCGAGTAATCTTTCAAGATCTACCTCCACAAGCTGCCGTAGTCCCGCTTACTAAGACGTGCCTTGCACCATTCGCGGATTTACGACCCCGCCCGCCGTTATTTTGGCAAAAAGAGGGATGCAACACGAGGACTTCCCGGAGGGTCACCCATTCCAGTACTACTCTCGCCCAAGCACGCTTAACTTCGGAGTTCTGATGGGATCCGGTGCGTTAGTGCTGGTATGATCGCATCCGTCATTCTTTGCGCTCTAACTTCTCTTATCCGTTCCGTGCCCCCGCTAATCTTTTAAACCTTTAAACCGTCATAACTTTACGCTCGTTCATCCGTTTCGTGCGATTCTTTTTTTCAATTCGAGTAATCTTTCAAGATCTACCTCCACAAGCTGCCGTAGTCCCGCTTACTAAGACGTGCCTTGCACCATTCGCGGATTTACGACCCCGCCCGCCGTTATTTTGGCAAAAAGAGGGATGCAACACGAGGACTTCCCGGAGGGTCACCCATTCCAGTACTACTCTCGCCCAAGCACGCTTAACTTCGGAGTTCTGATGGGATCCGGTGCGTTAGTGCTGGTATGATCGCATCCGTCATTCTTTGCGCTCTAACTTCTCTTATCCGTTCCGTGCCCCCGCTAATCTTTTAAACCTTTAAACCGTCATAACTTTACGCTCGTTCATCCGTTTCGTGCGATTCTTTTTTTCAATTCGAGTAATCTTTCAAGATCTACCTCCACAAGCTGCCGTAGTCCCGCTTACTAAGACGTGCCTTGCACCATTCGCGGATTTACGACCCCGCCCGCCGTTATTTTGGCAAAAAGAGGGATGCAACACGAGGACTTCCCGGAGGGTCACCCATTCCAGTACTACTCTCGCCCAAGCACGCTTAACTTCGGAGTTCTGATGGGATCCGGTGCGTTAGTGCTGGTATGATCGCATCCGTCATTCTTTGCGCTCTAACTTCTCTTATCCGTTCCGTGCCCCCGCTAATCTTTTAAACCTTTAAACCGTCATAACTTTACGCTCGTTCATCCGTTTCGTGCGATTCTTTTTTTCAATTCGAGTAATCTTTCAAGATCTACCTCCACAAGCTGCCGTAGTCCCGCTTACTAAGACGTGCCTTGCACCATTCGCGGATTTACGACCCCGCCCGCCGTTATTTTGGCAAAAAGAGGGATGCAACACGAGGACTTCCCGGAGGGTCACCCATTCCAGTACTACTCTCGCCCAAGCACGCTTAACTTCGGAGTTCTGATGGGATCCGGTGCGTTAGTGCTGGTATGATCGCATCCGTCATTCTTTGCGCTCTAACTTCTCTTATCCGTTCCGTGCCCCCGCTAATCTTTTAAACCTTTAAACCGTCATAACTTTACGCTCGTTCATCCGTTTCGTGCGATTCTTTTTTTCAATTCGAGTAATCTTTCAAGATCTACCTCCACAAGCTGCCGTAGTCCCGCTTACTAAGACGTGCCTTGCACCATTCGCGGATTTACGACCCCGCCCGCCGTTATTTTGGCAAAAAGAGGGATGCAACACGAGGACTTCCCGGAGGGTCACCCATTCCAGTACTACTCTCGCCCAAGCACGCTTAACTTCGGAGTTCTGATGGGATCCGGTGCGTTAGTGCTGGTATGATCGCATCCGTCATTCTTTGCGCTCTAACTTCTCTTATCCGTTCCGTGCCCCCGCTAATCTTTTAAACCTTTAAACCGTCATAACTTTACGCTCGTTCATCCGTTTCGTGCGATTCTTTTTTTCAATTCGAGTAATCTTTCAAGATCTACCTCCACAAGCTGCCGTAGTCCCGCTTACTAAGACGTGCCTTGCACCATTCGCGGATTTACGACCCCGCCCGCCGTTATTTTGGCAAAAAGAGGGATGCAACACGAGGACTTCCCGGAGGGTCACCCATTCCAGTACTACTCTCGCCCAAGCACGCTTAACTTCGGAGTTCTGATGGGATCCGGTGCGTTAGTGCTGGTATGATCGCATCCGTCATTCTTTGCGCTCTAACTTCTCTTATCCGTTCCGTGCCCCCGCTAATCTTTTAAACCTTTAAACCGTCATAACTTTACGCTCGTTCATCCGTTTCGTGCGATTCTTTTTTTCAATTCGAGTAATCTTTCAAGATCTACCTCCACAAGCTGCCGTAGTCCCGCTTACTAAGACGTGCCTTGCACCATTCGCGGATTTACGACCCCGCCCGCCGTTATTTTGGCAAAAAGAGGGATGCAACACGAGGACTTCCCGGAGGGTCACCCATTCCAGTACTACTCTCGCCCAAGCACGCTTAACTTCGGAGTTCTGATGGGATCCGGTGCGTTAGTGCTGGTATGATCGCATCCGTCATTCTTTGCGCTCTAACTTCTCTTATCCGTTCCGTGCCCCCGCTAATCTTTTAAACCTTTAAACCGTCATAACTTTACGCTCGTTCATCCGTTTCGTGCGATTCTTTTTTTCAATTCGAGTAATCTTTCAAGATCTACCTCCACAAGCTGCCGTAGTCCCGCTTGCTAAGACGTGCCTTGCACCATTCGCGGATTTACGACCCCGCCCGCCGTTATTTTGGCAAAAAGAGGGATGCAACACGAGGACTTCCCGGAGGGTCACCCATTCCAGTACTACTCTCGCCCAAGCACGCTTAACTTCGGAGTTCTGATGGGATCCGGTGCGTTAGTGCTGGTATGATCGCATCCGTCATTCTTTGCGCTCTAACTTCTCTTATCCGTTCCGTGCCCCCGCTAATCTTTTAAACCTTTAAACCGTCATAACTTTACGCTCGTTCATCCGTTTCGTGCGATTCTTTTTTTCAATTCGAGTAATCTTTCAAGATCTACCTCCACAAGCTGCCGTAGTCCCGCTTACTAAGACGTGCCTTGCACCATTCGCGGATTTACGACCCCGCCCGCCGTTATTTTGGCAAAAAGAGGGATGCAACACGAGGACTTCCCGGAGGGTCACCCATTCCAGTACTACTCTCGCCCAAGCACGCTTAACTTCGGAGTTCTGATGGGATCCGGTGCGTTAGTGCTGGTATGATCGCATCCGTCATTCTTTGCGCTCTAACTTCTCTTATCCGTTCCGTGCCCCCGCTAATCTTTTAAACCTTTAAACCGTCATAACTTTACGCTCGTTCATCCGTTTCGTGCGATTCTTTTTTTCAATTCGAGTAATCTTTCAAGATCTACCTCCACAAGCTGCCGTAGTCCCGCTTACTAAGACGTGCCTTGCACCATTCGCGGATTTACGACCCCGCCCGCCGTTATTTTGGCAAAAAGAGGGATGCAACACGAGGACTTCCCGGAGGGTCACCCATTCCAGTACTACTCTCGCCCAAGCACGCTTAACTTCGGAGTTCTGATGGGATCCGGTGCGTTAGTGCTGGTATGATCGCATCCGTCATTCTTTGCGCTCTAACTTCTCTTATCCGTTCCGTGCCCCCGCTAATCTTTTAAACCTTTAAACCGTCATAACTTTACGCTCGTTCATCCGTTTCGTGCGATTCTTTTTTTCAATTCGAGTAATCTTTCAAGATCTACCTCCACAAGCTGCCGTAGTCCCGCTTACTAAGACGTGCCTTGCACCATTCGCGGATTTACGACCCCGCCCGCCGTTATTTTGGCAAAAAGAGGGATGCAACACGAGGACTTCCCGGAGGGTCACCCATTCCAGTACTACTCTCGCCCAAGCACGCTTAACTTCGGAGTTCTGATGGGATCCGGTGCGTTAGTGCTGGTATGATCGCATCCGTCATTCTTTGCGCTCTAACTTCTCTTATCCGTTCCGTGCCCCCGCTAATCTTTTAAACCTTTAAACCGTCATAACTTTACGCTCGTTCATCCGTTTCGTGCGATTCTTTTTTTCAATTCGAGTAATCTTTCAAGATCTACCTCCACAAGCTGCCGTAGTCCCGCTTACTAAGACGTGCCTTGCACCATTCGCGGATTTACGACCCCGCCCGCCGTTATTTTGGCAAAAAGAGGGATGCAACACGAGGACTTCCCGGAGGGTCACCCATTCCAGTACTACTCTCGCCCAAGCACGCTTAACTTCGGAGTTCTGATGGGATCCGGTGCGTTAGTGCTGGTATGATCGCATCCGTCATTCTTTGCGCTCTAACTTCTCTTATCCGTTCCGTGCCCCCGCTAATCTTTTAAACCTTTAAACCGTCATAACTTTACGCTCGTTCATCCGTTTCGTGCGATTCTTTTTTTCAATTCGAGTAATCTTTCAAGATCTACCTCCACAAGCTGCCGTAGTCCCGCTTACTAAGACGTGCCTTGCACCATTCGCGGATTTACGACCCCGCCCGCCGTTATTTTGGCAAAAAGAGGGATGCAACACGAGGACTTCCCGGAGGGTCACCCATTCCAGTACTACTCTCGCCCAAGCACGCTTAACTTCGGAGTTCTGATGGGATCCGGTGCGTTAGTGCTGGTATGATCGCATCCGTCATTCTTTGCGCTCTAACTTCTCTTATCCGTTCCGTGCCCCCGCTAATCTTTTAAACCTTTAAACCGTCATAACTTTACGCTCGTTCATCCGTTTCGTGCGATTCTTTTTTTCAATTCGAGTAATCTTTCAAGATCTACCTCCACAAGCTGCCGTAGTCCCGCTTACTAAGACGTGCCTTGCACCATTCGCGGATTTACGACCCCGCCCGCCGTTATTTTGGCAAAAAGAGGGATGCAACACGAGGACTTCCCGGAGGGTCACCCATTCCAGTACTACTCTCGCCCAAGCACGCTTAACTTCGGAGTTCTGATGGGATCCGGTGCGTTAGTGCTGGTATGATCGCATCCGTCATTCTTTGCGCTCTAACTTCTCTTATCCGTTCCGTGCCCCCGCTAATCTTTTAAACCTTTAAACCGTCATAACTTTACGCTCGTTCATCCGTTTCGTGCGATTCTTTTTTTCAATTCGAGTAATCTTTCAAGATCTACCTCCACAAGCTGCCGTAGTCCCGCTTACTAAGACGTGCCTTGCACCATTCGCGGATTTACGACCCCGCCCGCCGTTATTTTGGCAAAAAGAGGGATGCAACACGAGGACTTCCCGGAGGGTCACCCATTCCAGTACTACTCTCGCCCAAGCACGCTTAACTTCGGAGTTCTGATGGGATCCGGTGCGTTAGTGCTGGTATGATCGCATCCGTCATTCTTTGCGCTCTAACTTCTCTTATCCGTTCCGTGCCCCCGCTAATCTTTTAAACCTTTAAACCGTCATAACTTTACGCTCGTTCATCCGTTTCGTGCGATTCTTTTTTTCAATTCGAGTAATCTTTCAAGATCTACCTCCACAAGCTGCCGTAGTCCCGCTTACTAAGACGTGCCTTGCACCATTCGCGGATTTACGACCCCGCCCGCCGTTATTTTGGCAAAAAGAGGGATGCAACACGAGGACTTCCCGGAGGGTCACCCATTCCAGTACTACTCTCGCCCAAGCACGCTTAACTTCGGAGTTCTGATGGGATCCGGTGCGTTAGTGCTGGTATGATCGCATCCGTCATTCTTTGCGCTCTAACTTCTCTTATCCGTTCCGTGCCCCCGCTAATCTTTTAAACCTTTAAACCGTCATAACTTTACGCTCGTTCATCCGTTTCGTGCGATTCTTTTTTTCAATTCGAGTAATCTTTCAAGATCTACCTCCACAAGCTGCCGTAGTCCCGCTTACTAAGACGTGCCTTGCACCATTCGCGGATTTACGACCCCGCCCGCCGTTATTTTGGCAAAAAGAGGGATGCAACACGAGGACTTCCCGGAGGGTCACCCATTCCAGTACTACTCTCGCCCAAGCACGCTTAACTTCGGAGTTCTGATGGGATCCGGTGCGTTAGTGCTGGTATGATCGCATCCGTCATTCTTTGCGCTCTAACTTCTCTTATCCGTTCCGTGCCCCCGCTAATCTTTTAAACCTTTAAACCGTCATAACTTTACGCTCGTTCATCCGTTTCGTGCGATTCTTTTTTTCAATTCGAGTAATCTTTCAAGATCTACCTCCACAAGCTGCCGTAGTCCCGCTTACTAAGACGTGCCTTGCACCATTCGCGGATTTACGACCCCGCCCGCCGTTATTTTGGCAAAAAGAGGGATGCAACACGAGGACTTCCCGGAGGGTCACCCATTCCAGTACTACTCTCGCCCAAGCACGCTTAACTTCGGAGTTCTGATGGGATCCGGTGCGTTAGTGCTGGTATGATCGCATCCGTCATTCTTTGCGCTCTAACTTCTCTTATCCGTTCCGTGCCCCCGCTAATCTTTTAAACCTTTAAACCGTCATAACTTTACGCTCGTTCATCCGTTTCGTGCGATTCTTTTTTTCAATTCGAGTAATCTTTCAAGATCTACCTCCACAAGCTGCCGTAGTCCCGCTTACTAAGACGTGCCTTGCACCATTCGCGGATTTACGACCCCGCCCGCCGTTATTTTGGCAAAAAGAGGGATGCAACACGAGGACTTCCCGGAGGGTCACCCATTCCAGTACTACTCTCGCCCAAGCACGCTTAACTTCGGAGTTCTGATGGGATCCGGTGCGTTAGTGCTGGTATGATCGCATCCGTCATTCTTTGCGCTCTAACTTCTCTTATCCGTTCCGTGCCCCCGCTAATCTTTTAAACCTTTAAACCGTCATAACTTTACGCTCGTTCATCCGTTTCGTGCGATTCTTTTTTTCAATTCGAGTAATCTTTCAAGATCTACCTCCACAAGCTGCCGTAGTCCCGCTTACTAAGACGTGCCTTGCACCATTCGCGGATTTACGACCCCGCCCGCCGTTATTTTGGCAAAAAGAGGGATGCAACACGAGGACTTCCCGGAGGGTCACCCATTCCAGTACTACTCTCGCCCAAGCACGCTTAACTTCGGAGTTCTGATGGGATCCGGTGCGTTAGTGCTGGTATGATCGCATCCGTCATTCTTTGCGCTCTAACTTCTCTTATCCGTTCCGTGCCCCCGCTAATCTTTTAAACCTTTAAACCGTCATAACTTTACGCTCGTTCATCCGTTTCGTGCGATTCTTTTTTTCAATTCGAGTAATCTTTCAAGATCTACCTCCACAAGCTGCCGTAGTCCCGCTTACTAAGACGTGCCTTGCACCATTCGCGGATTTACGACCCCGCCCGCCGTTATTTTGGCAAAAAGAGGGATGCAACACGAGGACTTCCCGGAGGGTCACCCATTCCAGTACTACTCTCGCCCAAGCACGCTTAACTTCGGAGTTCTGATGGGATCCGGTGCGTTAGTGCTGGTATGATCGCATCCGTCATTCTTTGCGCTCTAACTTCTCTTATCCGTTCCGTGCCCCCGCTAATCTTTTAAACCTTTAAACCGTCATAACTTTACGCTCGTTCATCCGTTTCGTGCGATTCTTTTTTTCAATTCGAGTAATCTTTCAAGATCTACCTCCACAAGCTGCCGTAGTCCCGCTTACTAAGACGTGCCTTGCACCATTCGCGGATTTACGACCCCGCCCGCCGTTATTTTGGCAAAAAGAGGGATGCAACACGAGGACTTCCCGGAGGGTCACCCATTCCAGTACTACTCTCGCCCAAGCACGCTTAACTTCGGAGTTCTGATGGGATCCGGTGCGTTAGTGCTGGTATGATCGCATCCGTCATTCTTTGCGCTCTAACTTCTCTTATCCGTTCCGTGCCCCCGCTAATCTTTTAAACCTTTAAACCGTCATAACTTTACGCTCGTTCATCCGTTTCGTGCGATTCTTTTTTTCAATTCGAGTAATCTTTCAAGATCTACCTCCACAAGCTGCCGTAGTCCCGCTTACTAAGACGTGCCTTGCACCATTCGCGGATTTACGACCCCGCCCGCCGTTATTTTGGCAAAAAGAGGGATGCAACACGAGGACTTCCCGGAGGGTCACCCATTCCAGTACTACTCTCGCCCAAGCACGCTTAACTTCGGAGTTCTGATGGGATCCGGTGCGTTAGTGCTGGTATGATCGCATCCGTCATTCTTTGCGCTCTAACTTCTCTTATCCGTTCCGTGCCCCCGCTAATCTTTTAAACCTTTAAACCGTCATAACTTTACGCTCGTTCATCCGTTTCGTGCGATTCTTTTTTTCAATTCGAGTAATCTTTCAAGATCTACCTCCACAAGCTGCCGTAGTCCCGCTTACTAAGACGTGCCTTGCACCATTCGCGGATTTACGACCCCGCCCGCCGTTATTTTGGCAAAAAGAGGGATGCAACACGAGGACTTCCCGGAGGGTCACCCATTCCAGTACTACTCTCGCCCAAGCACGCTTAACTTCGGAGTTCTGATGGGATCCGGTGCGTTAGTGCTGGTATGATCGCATCCGTCATTCTTTGCGCTCTAACTTCTCTTATCCGTTCCGTGCCCCCGCTAATCTTTTAAACCTTTAAACCGTCATAACTTTACGCTCGTTCATCCGTTTCGTGCGATTCTTTTTTTCAATTCGAGTAATCTTTCAAGATCTACCTCCACAAGCTGCCGTAGTCCCGCTTACTAAGACGTGCCTTGCACCATTCGCGGATTTACGACCCCGCCCGCCGTTATTTTGGCAAAAAGAGGGATGCAACACGAGGACTTCCCGGAGGGTCACCCATTCCAGTACTACTCTCGCCCAAGCACGCTTAACTTCGGAGTTCTGATGGGATCCGGTGCGTTAGTGCTGGTATGATCGCATCCGTCATTCTTTGCGCTCTAACTTCTCTTATCCGTTCCGTGCCCCCGCTAATCTTTTAAACCTTTAAACCGTCATAACTTTACGCTCGTTCATCCGTTTCGTGCGATTCTTTTTTTCAATTCGAGTAATCTTTCAAGATCTACCTCCACAAGCTGCCGTAGTCCCGCTTACTAAGACGTGCCTTGCACCATTCGCGGATTTACGACCCCGCCCGCCGTTATTTTGGCAAAAAGAGGGATGCAACACGAGGACTTCCCGGAGGGTCACCCATTCCAGTACTACTCTCGCCCAAGCACGCTTAACTTCGGAGTTCTGATGGGATCCGGTGCGTTAGTGCTGGTATGATCGCATCCGTCATTCTTTGCGCTCTAACTTCTCTTATCCGTTCCGTGCCCCCGCTAATCTTTTAAACCTTTAAACCGTCATAACTTTACGCTCGTTCATCCGTTTCGTGCGATTCTTTTTTTCAATTCGAGTAATCTTTCAAGATCTACCTCCACAAGCTGCCGTAGTCCCGCTTACTAAGACGTGCCTTGCACCATTCGCGGATTTACGACCCCGCCCGCCGTTATTTTGGCAAAAAGAGGGATGCAACACGAGGACTTCCCGGAGGGTCACCCATTCCAGTACTACTCTCGCCCAAGCACGCTTAACTTCGGAGTTCTGATGGGATCCGGTGCGTTAGTGCTGGTATGATCGCATCCGTCATTCTTTGCGCTCTAACTTCTCTTATCCGTTCCGTGCCCCCGCTAATCTTTTAAACCTTTAAACCGTCATAACTTTACGCTCGTTCATCCGTTTCGTGCGATTCTTTTTTTCAATTCGAGTAATCTTTCAAGATCTACCTCCACAAGCTGCCGTAGTCCCGCTTACTAAGACGTGCCTTGCACCATTCGCGGATTTACGACCCCGCCCGCCGTTATTTTGGCAAAAAGAGGGATGCAACACGAGGACTTCCCGGAGGGTCACCCATTCCAGTACTACTCTCGCCCAAGCACGCTTAACTTCGGAGTTCTGATGGGATCCGGTGCGTTAGTGCTGGTATGATCGCATCCGTCATTCTTTGCGCTCTAACTTCTCTTATCCGTTCCGTGCCCCCGCTAATCTTTTAAACCTTTAAACCGTCATAACTTTACGCTCGTTCATCCGTTTCGTGCGATTCTTTTTTTCAATTCGAGTAATCTTTCAAGATCTACCTCCACAAGCTGCCGTAGTCCCGCTTACTAAGACGTGCCTTGCACCATTCGCGGATTTACGACCCCGCCCGCCGTTATTTTGGCAAAAAGAGGGATGCAACACGAGGACTTCCCGGAGGGTCACCCATTCCAGTACTACTCTCGCCCAAGCACGCTTAACTTCGGAGTTCTGATGGGATCCGGTGCGTTAGTGCTGGTATGATCGCATCCGTCATTCTTTGCGCTCTAACTTCTCTTATCCGTTCCGTGCCCCCGCTAATCTTTTAAACCTTTAAACCGTCATAACTTTACGCTCGTTCATCCGTTTCGTGCGATTCTTTTTTTCAATTCGAGTAATCTTTCAAGATCTACCTCCACAAGCTGCCGTAGTCCCGCTTACTAAGACGTGCCTTGCACCATTCGCGGATTTACGACCCCGCCCGCCGTTATTTTGGCAAAAAGAGGGATGCAACACGAGGACTTCCCGGAGGGTCACCCATTCCAGTACTACTCTCGCCCAAGCACGCTTAACTTCGGAGTTCTGATGGGATCCGGTGCGTTAGTGCTGGTATGATCGCATCCGTCATTCTTTGCGCTCTAACTTCTCTTATCCGTTCCGTGCCCCCGCTAATCTTTTAAACCTTTAAACCGTCATAACTTTACGCTCGTTCATCCGTTTCGTGCGATTCTTTTTTTCAATTCGAGTAATCTTTCAAGATCTACCTCCACAAGCTGCCGTAGTCCCGCTTACTAAGACGTGCCTTGCACCATTCGCGGATTTACGACCCCGCCCGCCGTTATTTTGGCAAAAAGAGGGATGCAACACGAGGACTTCCCGGAGGGTCACCCATTCCAGTACTACTCTCGCCCAAGCACGCTTAACTTCGGAGTTCTGATGGGATCCGGTGCGTTAGTGCTGGTATGATCGCATCCGTCATTCTTTGCGCTCTAACTTCTCTTATCCGTTCCGTGCCCCCGCTAATCTTTTAAACCTTTAAACCGTCATAACTTTACGCTCGTTCATCCGTTTCGTGCGATTCTTTTTTTCAATTCGAGTAATCTTTCAAGATCTACCTCCACAAGCTGCCGTAGTCCCGCTTACTAAGACGTGCCTTGCACCATTCGCGGATTTACGACCCCGCCCGCCGTTATTTTGGCAAAAAGAGGGATGCAACACGAGGACTTCCCGGAGGGTCACCCATTCCAGTACTACTCTCGCCCAAGCACGCTTAACTTCGGAGTTCTGATGGGATCCGGTGCGTTAGTGCTGGTATGATCGCATCCGTCATTCTTTGCGCTCTAACTTCTCTTATCCGTTCCGTGCCCCCGCTAATCTTTTAAACCTTTAAACCGTCATAACTTTACGCTCGTTCATCCGTTTCGTGCGATTCTTTTTTTCAATTCGAGTAATCTTTCAAGATCTACCTCCACAAGCTGCCGTAGTCCCGCTTACTAAGACGTGCCTTGCACCATTCGCGGATTTACGACCCCGCCCGCCGTTATTTTGGCAAAAAGAGGGATGCAACACGAGGACTTCCCGGAGGGTCACCCATTCCAGTACTACTCTCGCCCAAGCACGCTTAACTTCGGAGTTCTGATGGGATCCGGTGCGTTAGTGCTGGTATGATCGCATCCGTCATTCTTTGCGCTCTAACTTCTCTTATCCGTTCCGTGCCCCCGCTAATCTTTTAAACCTTTAAACCGTCATAACTTTACGCTCGTTCATCCGTTTCGTGCGATTCTTTTTTTCAATTCGAGTAATCTTTCAAGATCTACCTCCACAAGCTGCCGTAGTCCCGCTTACTAAGACGTGCCTTGCACCATTCGCGGATTTACGACCCCGCCCGCCGTTATTTTGGCAAAAAGAGGGATGCAACACGAGGACTTCCCGGAGGGTCACCCATTCCAGTACTACTCTCGCCCAAGCACGCTTAACTTCGGAGTTCTGATGGGATCCGGTGCGTTAGTGCTGGTATGATCGCATCCGTCATTCTTTGCGCTCTAACTTCTCTTATCCGTTCCGTGCCCCCGCTAATCTTTTAAACCTTTAAACCGTCATAACTTTACGCTCGTTCATCCGTTTCGTGCGATTCTTTTTTTCAATTCGAGTAATCTTTCAAGATCTACCTCCACAAGCTGCCGTAGTCCCGCTTACTAAGACGTGCCTTGCACCATTCGCGGATTTACGACCCCGCCCGCCGTTATTTTGGCAAAAAGAGGGATGCAACACGAGGACTTCCCGGAGGGTCACCCATTCCAGTACTACTCTCGCCCAAGCACGCTTAACTTCGGAGTTCTGATGGGATCCGGTGCGTTAGTGCTGGTATGATCGCATCCGTCATTCTTTGCGCTCTAACTTCTCTTATCCGTTCCGTGCCCCCGCTAATCTTTTAAACCTTTAAACCGTCATAACTTTACGCTCGTTCATCCGTTTCGTGCGATTCTTTTTTTCAATTCGAGTAATCTTTCAAGATCTACCTCCACAAGCTGCCGTAGTCCCGCTTACTAAGACGTGCCTTGCACCATTCGCGGATTTACGACCCCGCCCGCCGTTATTTTGGCAAAAAGAGGGATGCAACACGAGGACTTCCCGGAGGGTCACCCATTCCAGTACTACTCTCGCCCAAGCACGCTTAACTTCGGAGTTCTGATGGGATCCGGTGCGTTAGTGCTGGTATGATCGCATCCGTCATTCTTTGCGCTCTAACTTCTCTTATCCGTTCCGTGCCCCCGCTAATCTTTTAAACCTTTAAACCGTCATAACTTTACGCTCGTTCATCCGTTTCGTGCGATTCTTTTTTTCAATTCGAGTAATCTTTCAAGATCTACCTCCACAAGCTGCCGTAGTCCCGCTTACTAAGACGTGCCTTGCACCATTCGCGGATTTACGACCCCGCCCGCCGTTATTTTGGCAAAAAGAGGGATGCAACACGAGGACTTCCCGGAGGGTCACCCATTCCAGTACTACTCTCGCCCAAGCACGCTTAACTTCGGAGTTCTGATGGGATCCGGTGCGTTAGTGCTGGTATGATCGCATCCGTCATTCTTTGCGCTCTAACTTCTCTTATCCGTTCCGTGCCCCCGCTAATCTTTTAAACCTTTAAACCGTCATAACTTTACGCTCGTTCATCCGTTTCGTGCGATTCTTTTTTTCAATTCGAGTAATCTTTCAAGATCTACCTCCACAAGCTGCCGTAGTCCCGCTTACTAAGACGTGCCTTGCACCATTCGCGGATTTACGACCCCGCCCGCCGTTATTTTGGCAAAAAGAGGGATGCAACACGAGGACTTCCCGGAGGGTCACCCATTCCAGTACTACTCTCGCCCAAGCACGCTTAACTTCGGAGTTCTGATGGGATCCGGTGCGTTAGTGCTGGTATGATCGCATCCGTCATTCTTTGCGCTCTAACTTCTCTTATCCGTTCCGTGCCCCCGCTAATCTTTTAAACCTTTAAACCGTCATAACTTTACGCTCGTTCATCCGTTTCGTGCGATTCTTTTTTTCAATTCGAGTAATCTTTCAAGATCTACCTCCACAAGCTGCCGTAGTCCCGCTTACTAAGACGTGCCTTGCACCATTCGCGGATTTACGACCCCGCCCGCCGTTATTTTGGCAAAAAGAGGGATGCAACACGAGGACTTCCCGGAGGGTCACCCATTCCAGTACTACTCTCGCCCAAGCACGCTTAACTTCGGAGTTCTGATGGGATCCGGTGCGTTAGTGCTGGTATGATCGCATCCGTCATTCTTTGCGCTCTAACTTCTCTTATCCGTTCCGTGCCCCCGCTAATCTTTTAAACCTTTAAACCGTCATAACTTTACGCTCGTTCATCCGTTTCGTGCGATTCTTTTTTTCAATTCGAGTAATCTTTCAAGATCTACCTCCACAAGCTGCCGTAGTCCCGCTTACTAAGACGTGCCTTGCACCATTCGCGGATTTACGACCCCGCCCGCCGTTATTTTGGCAAAAAGAGGGATGCAACACGAGGACTTCCCGGAGGGTCACCCATTCCAGTACTACTCTCGCCCAAGCACGCTTAACTTCGGAGTTCTGATGGGATCCGGTGCGTTAGTGCTGGTATGATCGCATCCGTCATTCTTTGCGCTCTAACTTCTCTTATCCGTTCCGTGCCCCCGCTAATCTTTTAAACCTTTAAACCGTCATAACTTTACGCTCGTTCATCCGTTTCGTGCGATTCTTTTTTTCAATTCGAGTAATCTTTCAAGATCTACCTCCACAAGCTGCCGTAGTCCCGCTTACTAAGACGTGCCTTGCACCATTCGCGGATTTACGACCCCGCCCGCCGTTATTTTGGCAAAAAGAGGGATGCAACACGAGGACTTCCCGGAGGGTCACCCATTCCAGTACTACTCTCGCCCAAGCACGCTTAACTTCGGAGTTCTGATGGGATCCGGTGCGTTAGTGCTGGTATGATCGCATCCGTCATTCTTTGCGCTCTAACTTCTCTTATCCGTTCCGTGCCCCCGCTAATCTTTTAAACCTTTAAACCGTCATAACTTTACGCTCGTTCATCCGTTTCGTGCGATTCTTTTTTTCAATTCGAGTAATCTTTCAAGATCTACCTCCACAAGCTGCCGTAGTCCCGCTTACTAAGACGTGCCTTGCACCATTCGCGGATTTACGACCCCGCCCGCCGTTATTTTGGCAAAAAGAGGGATGCAACACGAGGACTTCCCGGAGGGTCACCCATTCCAGTACTACTCTCGCCCAAGCACGCTTAACTTCGGAGTTCTGATGGGATCCGGTGCGTTAGTGCTGGTATGATCGCATCCGTCATTCTTTGCGCTCTAACTTCTCTTATCCGTTCCGTGCCCCCGCTAATCTTTTAAACCTTTAAACCGTCATAACTTTACGCTCGTTCATCCGTTTCGTGCGATTCTTTTTTTCAATTCGAGTAATCTTTCAAGATCTACCTCCACAAGCTGCCGTAGTCCCGTTTACTAAGACGTGCCTTGCACCATTCGCGGATTTACGACCCCGCCCGCCGTTATTTTGGCAAAAAGAGGGATGCAACACGAGGACTTCCCGGAGGGTCACCCATTCCAGTACTACTCTCGCCCAAGCACGCTTAACTTCGGAGTTCTGATGGGATCCGGTGCGTTAGTGCTGGTATGATCGCATCCGTCATTCTTTGCGCTCTAACTTCTCTTATCCGTTCCGTGCCCCCGCTAATCTTTTAAACCTTTAAACCGTCATAACTTTACGCTCGTTCATCCGTTTCGTGCGATTCTTTTTTTCAATTCGAGTAATCTTTCAAGATCTACCTCCACAAGCTGCCGTAGTCCCGCTTACTAAGACGTGCCTTGCACCATTCGCGGATTTACGACCCCGCCCGCCGTTATTTTGGCAAAAAGAGGGATGCAACACGAGGACTTCCCGGAGGGTCACCCATTCCAGTACTACTCTCGCCCAAGCACGCTTAACTTCGGAGTTCTGATGGGATCCGGTGCGTTAGTGCTGGTATGATCGCATCCGTCATTCTTTGCGCTCTAACTTCTCTTATCCGTTCCGTGCCCCCGCTAATCTTTTAAACCTTTAAACCGTCATAACTTTACGCTCGTTCATCCGTTTCGTGCGATTCTTTTTTTCAATTCGAGTAATCTTTCAAGATCTACCTCCACAAGCTGCCGTAGTCCCGCTTACTAAGACGTGCCTTGCACCATTCGCGGATTTACGACCCCGCCCGCCGTTATTTTGGCAAAAAGAGGGATGCAACACGAGGACTTCCCGGAGGGTCACCCATTCCAGTACTACTCTCGCCCAAGCACGCTTAACTTCGGAGTTCTGATGGGATCCGGTGCGTTAGTGCTGGTATGATCGCATCCGTCATTCTTTGCGCTCTAACTTCTCTTATCCGTTCCGTGCCCCCGCTAATCTTTTAAACCTTTAAACCGTCATAACTTTACGCTCGTTCATCCGTTTCGTGCGATTCTTTTTTTCAATTCGAGTAATCTTTCAAGATCTACCTCCACAAGCTGCCGTAGTCCCGCTTACTAAGACGTGCCTTGCACCATTCGCGGATTTACGACCCCGCCCGCCGTTATTTTGGCAAAAAGAGGGATGCAACACGAGGACTTCCCGGAGGGTCACCCATTCCAGTACTACTCTCGCCCAAGCACGCTTAACTTCGAAGTTCTGATGGGATCCGGTGCGTTAGTGCTGGTATGATCGCATCCGTCATTCTTTGCGCTCTAACTTCTCTTATCCGTTCCGTGCCCCCGCTAATCTTTTAAACCTTTAAACCGTCATAACTTTACGCTCGTTCATCCGTTTCGTGCGATTCTTTTTTTCAATTCGAGTAATCTTTCAAGATCTACCTCCACAAGCTGCCGTAGTCCCGCTTACTAAGACGTGCCTTGCACCATTCGCGGATTTACGACCCCGCCCGCCGTTATTTTGGCAAAAAGAGGGATGCAACACGAGGACTTCCCGGAGGGTCACCCATTCCAGTACTACTCTCGCCCAAGCACGCTTAATTTCGAAGTTCTGATGGGATCCGGTGCGTTAGTGCTGGTATGATCGCATCCGTCATTCTTTGCGCTCTAACTTCTCTTATCCGTTCCGTGCCCCCGCTAATCTTTTAAACCTTTAAACCGTCATAACTTTACGCTCGTTCATCCGTTTCGTGCGATTCTTTTTTTCAATTCGAGTAATCTTTCAAGATCTACCTCCACAAGCTGCCGTAGTCCCGCTTACTAAGACGTGCCTTGCACCATTCGCGGATTTACGACCCCGCCCGCCGTTATTTTGGCAAAAAGAGGGATGCAACACGAGGACTTCCCGGAGGGTCACCCATTCCAGTACTACTCTCGCCCAAGCACGCTTAACTTCGGAGTTCTGATGGGATCCGGTGCGTTAGTGCTGGTATGATCGCATCCGTCATTCTTTGCGCTCTAACTTCTCTTATCCGTTCCGTGCCCCCCGCTAATCTTTTAAACCTTTAAACCGTCATAACTTTACGCTCGTTCATCCGTTTCGTGCGATTCTTTTTTTCAATTCGAGTAATCTTTCAAGATCTACCTCCACAAGCTGCCGTAGTCCCGCTTACTAAGACGTGCCTTGCACCATTCGCGGATTTACGACCCCGCCCGCCGTTATTTTGGCAAAAAGAGGGATGCAACACGAGGACTTCCCGGAGGGTCACCCATTCCAGTACTACTCTCGCCCAAGCACGCTTAACTTCGGAGTTCTGATGGGATCCGGTGCGTTAGTGCTGGTATGATCGCATCCGTCATTCTTTGCGCTCTAACTTCTCTTATCCGTTCCGTGCCCCCGCTAATCTTTTAAACCTTTAAACCGTCATAACTTTACGCTCGTTCATCCGTTTCGTGCGATTCTTTTTTTCAATTCGAGTAATCTTTCAAGATCTACCTCCACAAGCTGCCGTAGTCCCGCTTACTAAGACGTGCCTTGCACCATTCGCGGATTTACGACCCCGCCCGCCGTTATTTTGGCAAAAAGAGGGATGCAACACGAGGACTTCCCGGAGGGTCACCCATTCCAGTACTACTCTCGCCCAAGCACGCTTAACTTCGGAGTTCTGATGGGATCCGGTGCGTTAGTGCTGGTATGATCGCATCCGTCATTCTTTGCGCTCTAACTTCTCTTATCCGTTCCGTGCCCCCGCTAATCTTTTAAACCTTTAAACCGTCATAACTTTACGCTCGTTCATCCGTTTCGTGCGATTCTTTTTTTCAATTCGAGTAATCTTTCAAGATCTACCTCCACAAGCTGCCGTAGTCCCGCTTACTAAGACGTGCCTTGCACCATTCGCGGATTTACGACCCCGCCCGCCGTTATTTTGGCAAAAAGAGGGATGCAACACGAGGACTTCCCGGAGGGTCACCCATTCCAGTACTACTCTCGCCCAAGCACGCTTAACTTCGGAGTTCTGATGGGATCCGGTGCGTTAGTGCTGGTATGATCGCATCCGTCATTCTTTGCGCTCTAACTTCTCTTATCCGTTCCGTGCCCCCGCTAATCTTTTAAACCTTTAAACCGTCATAACTTTACGCTCGTTCATCCGTTTCGTGCGATTCTTTTTTTCAATTCGAGTAATCTTTCAAGATCTACCTCCACAAGCTGCCGTAGTCCCGCTTACTAAGACGTGCCTTGCACCATTCGCGGATTTACGACCCCGCCCGCCGTTATTTTGGCAAAAAGAGGGATGCAACACGAGGACTTCCCGGAGGGTCACCCATTCCAGTACTACTCTCGCCCAAGCACGCTTAACTTCGGAGTTCTGATGGGATCCGGTGCGTTAGTGCTGGTATGATCGCATCCGTCATTCTTTGCGCTCTAACTTCTCTTATCCGTTCCGTGCCCCCGCTAATCTTTTAAACCTTTAAACCGTCATAACTTTACGCTCGTTCATCCGTTTCGTGCGATTCTTTTTTTCAATTCGAGTAATCTTTCAAGATCTACCTCCACAAGCTGCCGTAGTCCCGCTTACTAAGACGTGCCTTGCACCATTCGCGGATTTACGACCCCGCCCGCCGTTATTTTGGCAAAAAGAGGGATGCAACACGAGGACTTCCCGGAGGGTCACCCATTCCAGTACTACTCTCGCCCAAGCACGCTTAACTTCGGAGTTCTGATGGGATCCGGTGCGTTAGTGCTGGTATGATCGCATCCGTCATTCTTTGCGCTCTAACTTCTCTTATCCGTTCCGTGCCCCCGCTAATCTTTTAAACCTTTAAACCGTCATAACTTTACGCTCGTTCATCCGTTTCGTGCGATTCTTTTTTTCAATTCGAGTAATCTTTCAAGATCTACCTCCACAAGCTGCCGTAGTCCCGCTTACTAAGACGTGCCTTGCACCATTCGCGGATTTACGACCCCGCCCGCCGTTATTTTGGCAAAAAGAGGGATGCAACACGAGGACTTCCCGGAGGGTCACCCATTCCAGTACTACTCTCGCCCAAGCACGCTTAACTTCGGAGTTCTGATGGGATCCGGTGCGTTAGTGCTGGTATGATCGCATCCGTCATTCTTTGCGCTCTAACTTCTCTTATCCGTTCCGTGCCCCCGCTAATCTTTTAAACCTTTAAACCGTCATAACTTTACGCTCGTTCATCCGTTTCGTGCGATTCTTTTTTTCAATTCGAGTAATCTTTCAAGATCTACCTCCACAAGCTGCCGTAGTCCCGCTTACTAAGACGTGCCTTGCACCATTCGCGGATTTACGACCCCGCCCGCCGTTATTTTGGCAAAAAGAGGGATGCAACACGAGGACTTCCCGGAGGGTCACCCATTCCAGTACTACTCTCGCCCAAGCACGCTTAACTTCGGAGTTCTGATGGGATCCGGTGCGTTAGTGCTGGTATGATCGCATCCGTCATTCTTTGCGCTCTAACTTCTCTTATCCGTTCCGTGCCCCCGCTAATCTTTTAAACCTTTAAACCGTCATAACTTTACGCTCGTTCATCCGTTTCGTGCGATTCTTTTTTTCAATTCGAGTAATCTTTCAAGATCTACCTCCACAAGCTGCCGTAGTCCCGCTTACTAAGACGTGCCTTGCACCATTCGCGGATTTACGACCCCGCCCGCCGTTATTTTGGCAAAAAGAGGGATGCAACACGAGGACTTCCCGGAGGGTCACCCATTCCAGTACTACTCTCGCCCAAGCACGCTTAACTTCGGAGTTCTGATGGGATCCGGTGCGTTAGTGCTGGTATGATCGCATCCGTCATTCTTTGCGCTCTAACTTCTCTTATCCGTTCCGTGCCCCCGCTAATCTTTTAAACCTTTAAACCGTCATAACTTTACGCTCGTTCATCCGTTTCGTGCGATTCTTTTTTTCAATTCGAGTAATCTTTCAAGATCTACCTCCACAAGCTGCCGTAGTCCCGCTTACTAAGACGTGCCTTGCACCATTCGCGGATTTACGACCCCGCCCGCCGTTATTTTGGCAAAAAGAGGGATGCAACACGAGGACTTCCCGGAGGGTCACCCATTCCAGTACTACTCTCGCCCAAGCACGCTTAACTTCGGAGTTCTGATGGGATCCGGTGCGTTAGTGCTGGTATGATCGCATCCGTCATTCTTTGCGCTCTAACTTCTCTTATCCGTTCCGTGCCCCCGCTAATCTTTTAAACCTTTAAACCGTCATAACTTTACGCTCGTTCATCCGTTTCGTGCGATTCTTTTTTTCAATTCGAGTAATCTTTCAAGATCTACCTCCACAAGCTGCCGTAGTCCCGCTTACTAAGACGTGCCTTGCACCATTCGCGGATTTACGACCCCGCCCGCCGTTATTTTGGCAAAAAGAGGGATGCAACACGAGGACTTCCCGGAGGGTCACCCATTCCAGTACTACTCTCGCCCAAGCACGCTTAACTTCGGAGTTCTGATGGGATCCGGTGCGTTAGTGCTGGTATGATCGCATCCGTCATTCTTTGCGCTCTAACTTCTCTTATCCGTTCCGTGCCCCCGCTAATCTTTTAAACCTTTAAACCGTCATAACTTTACGCTCGTTCATCCGTTTCGTGCGATTCTTTTTTTCAATTCGAGTAATCTTTCAAGATCTACCTCCACAAGCTGCCGTAGTCCCGCTTACTAAGACGTGCCTTGCACCATTCGCGGATTTACGACCCCGCCCGCCGTTATTTTGGCAAAAAGAGGGATGCAACACGAGGACTTCCCGGAGGGTCACCCATTCCAGTACTACTCTCGCCCAAGCACGCTTAACTTCGGAGTTCTGATGGGATCCGGTGCGTTAGTGCTGGTATGATCGCATCCGTCATTCTTTGCGCTCTAACTTCTCTTATCCGTTCCGTGCCCCCGCTAATCTTTTAAACCTTTAAACCGTCATAACTTTACGCTCGTTCATCCGTTTCGTGCGATTCTTTTTTTCAATTCGAGTAATCTTTCAAGATCTACCTCCACAAGCTGCCGTAGTCCCGCTTACTAAGACGTGCCTTGCACCATTCGCGGATTTACGACCCCGCCCGCCGTTATTTTGGCAAAAAGAGGGATGCAACACGAGGACTTCCCGGAGGGTCACCCATTCCAGTACTACTCTCGCCCAAGCACGCTTAACTTCGGAGTTCTGATGGGATCCGGTGCGTTAGTGCTGGTATGATCGCATCCGTCATTCTTTGCGCTCTAACTTCTCTTATCCGTTCCGTGCCCCCGCTAATCTTTTAAACCTTTAAACCGTCATAACTTTACGCTCGTTCATCCGTTTCGTGCGATTCTTTTTTTCAATTCGAGTAATCTTTCAAGATCTACCTCCACAAGCTGCCGTAGTCCCGCTTACTAAGACGTGCCTTGCACCATTCGCGGATTTACGACCCCGCCCGCCGTTATTTTGGCAAAAAGAGGGATGCAACACGAGGACTTCCCGGAGGGTCACCCATTCCAGTACTACTCTCGCCCAAGCACGCTTAACTTCGGAGTTCTGATGGGATCCGGTGCGTTAGTGCTGGTATGATCGCATCCGTCATTCTTTGCGCTCTAACTTCTCTTATCCGTTCCGTGCCCCCGCTAATCTTTTAAACCTTTAAACCGTCATAACTTTACGCTCGTTCATCCGTTTCGTGCGATTCTTTTTTTCAATTCGAGTAATCTTTCAAGATCTACCTCCACAAGCTGCCGTAGTCCCGCTTACTAAGACGTGCCTTGCACCATTCGCGGATTTACGACCCCGCCCGCCGTTATTTTGGCAAAAAGAGGGATGCAACACGAGGACTTCCCGGAGGGTCACCCATTCCAGTACTACTCTCGCCCAAGCACGCTTAACTTCGGAGTTCTGATGGGATCCGGTGCGTTAGTGCTGGTATGATCGCATCCGTCATTCTTTGCGCTCTAACTTCTCTTATCCGTTCCGTGCCCCCGCTAATCTTTTAAACCTTTAAACCGTCATAACTTTACGCTCGTTCATCCGTTTCGTGCGATTCTTTTTTTCAATTCGAGTAATCTTTCAAGATCTACCTCCACAAGCTGCCGTAGTCCCGCTTACTAAGACGTGCCTTGCACCATTCGCGGATTTACGACCCCGCCCGCCGTTATTTTGGCAAAAAGAGGGATGCAACACGAGGACTTCCCGGAGGGTCACCCATTCCAGTACTACTCTCGCCCAAGCACGCTTAACTTCGGAGTTCTGATGGGATCCGGTGCGTTAGTGCTGGTATGATCGCATCCGTCATTCTTTGCGCTCTAACTTCTCTTATCCGTTCCGTGCCCCCGCTAATCTTTTAAACCTTTAAACCGTCATAACTTTACGCTCGTTCATCCGTTTCGTGCGATTCTTTTTTTCAATTCGAGTAATCTTTCAAGATCTACCTCCACAAGCTGCCGTAGTCCCGCTTACTAAGACGTGCCTTGCACCATTCGCGGATTTACGACCCCGCCCGCCGTTATTTTGGCAAAAAGAGGGATGCAACACGAGGACTTCCCGGAGGGTCACCCATTCCAGTACTACTCTCGCCCAAGCACGCTTAACTTCGGAGTTCTGATGGGATCCGGTGCGTTAGTGCTGGTATGATCGCATCCGTCATTCTTTGCGCTCTAACTTCTCTTATCCGTTCCGTGCCCCCGCTAATCTTTTAAACCTTTAAACCGTCATAACTTTACGCTCGTTCATCCGTTTCGTGCGATTCTTTTTTTCAATTCGAGTAATCTTTCAAGATCTACCTCCACAAGCTGCCGTAGTCCCGCTTACTAAGACGTGCCTTGCACCATTCGCGGATTTACGACCCCGCCCGCCGTTATTTTGGCAAAAAGAGGGATGCAACACGAGGACTTCCCGGAGGGTCACCCATTCCAGTACTACTCTCGCCCAAGCACGCTTAACTTCGGAGTTCTGATGGGATCCGGTGCGTTAGTGCTGGTATGATCGCATCCGTCATTCTTTGCGCTCTAACTTCTCTTATCCGTTCCGTGCCCCCGCTAATCTTTTAAACCTTTAAACCGTCATAACTTTACGCTCGTTCATCCGTTTCGTGCGATTCTTTTTTTCAATTCGAGTAATCTTTCAAGATCTACCTCCACAAGCTGCCGTAGTCCCGCTTACTAAGACGTGCCTTGCACCATTCGCGGATTTACGACCCCGCCCGCCGTTATTTTGGCAAAAAGAGGGATGCAACACGAGGACTTCCCGGAGGGTCACCCATTCCAGTACTACTCTCGCCCAAGCACGCTTAACTTCGGAGTTCTGATGGGATCCGGTGCGTTAGTGCTGGTATGATCGCATCCGTCATTCTTTGCGCTCTAACTTCTCTTATCCGTTCCGTGCCCCCGCTAATCTTTTAAACCTTTAAACCGTCATAACTTTACGCTCGTTCATCCGTTTCGTGCGATTCTTTTTTTCAATTCGAGTAATCTTTCAAGATCTACCTCCACAAGCTGCCGTAGTCCCGCTTACTAAGACGTGCCTTGCACCATTCGCGGATTTACGACCCCGCCCGCCGTTATTTTGGCAAAAAGAGGGATGCAACACGAGGACTTCCCGGAGGGTCACCCATTCCAGTACTACTCTCGCCCAAGCACGCTTAACTTCGGAGTTCTGATGGGATCCGGTGCGTTAGTGCTGGTATGATCGCATCCGTCATTCTTTGCGCTCTAACTTCTCTTATCCGTTCCGTGCCCCCGCTAATCTTTTAAACCTTTAAACCGTCATAACTTTACGCTCGTTCATCCGTTTCGTGCGATTCTTTTTTTCAATTCGAGTAATCTTTCAAGATCTACCTCCACAAGCTGCCGTAGTCCCGCTTACTAAGACGTGCCTTGCACCATTCGCGGATTTACGACCCCGCCCGCCGTTATTTTGGCAAAAAGAGGGATGCAACACGAGGACTTCCCGGAGGGTCACCCATTCCAGTACTACTCTCGCCCAAGCACGCTTAACTTCGGAGTTCTGATGGGATCCGGTGCGTTAGTGCTGGTATGATCGCATCCGTCATTCTTTGCGCTCTAACTTCTCTTATCCGTTCCGTGCCCCCGCTAATCTTTTAAACCTTTAAACCGTCATAACTTTACGCTCGTTCATCCGTTTCGTGCGATTCTTTTTTTCAATTCGAGTAATCTTTCAAGATCTACCTCCACAAGCTGCCGTAGTCCCGCTTACTAAGACGTGCCTTGCACCATTCGCGGATTTACGACCCCGCCCGCCGTTATTTTGGCAAAAAGAGGGATGCAACACGAGGACTTCCCGGAGGGTCACCCATTCCAGTACTACTCTCGCCCAAGCACGCTTAACTTCGGAGTTCTGATGGGATCCGGTGCGTTAGTGCTGGTATGATCGCATCCGTCATTCTTTGCGCTCTAACTTCTCTTATCCGTTCCGTGCCCCCGCTAATCTTTTAAACCTTTAAACCGTCATAACTTTACGCTCGTTCATCCGTTTCGTGCGATTCTTTTCTTTTTTTCAATTCGAGTAATCTTTCAAGATCTACCTCCACAAGCTGCCGTAGTCCCGCTTACTAAGACGTGCCTTGCACCATTCGCGGATTTACGACCCCGCCCGCCGTTATTTTGGCAAAAAGAGGGATGCAACACGAGGACTTCCCGGAGGGTCACCCATTCCAGTACTACTCTCGCCCAAGCACGCTTAACTTCGGAGTTCTGATGGGATCCGGTGCGTTAGTGCTGGTATGATCGCATCCGTCATTCTTTGCGCTCTAACTTCTCTTATCCGTTCCGTGCCCCCGCTAATCTTTTAAACCTTTAAACCGTCATAACTTTACGCTCGTTCATCCGTTTCGTGCGATTCTTTTTTTCAATTCGAGTAATCTTTCAAGATCTACCTCCACAAGCTGCCGTAGTCCCGCTTACTAAGACGTGCCTTGCACCATTCGCGGATTTACGACCCCGCCCGCCGTTATTTTGGCAAAAAGAGGGATGCAACACGAGGACTTCCCGGAGGGTCACCCATTCCAGTACTACTCTCGCCCAAGCACGCTTAACTTCGGAGTTCTGATGGGATCCGGTGCGTTAGTGCTGGTATGATCGCATCCGTCATTCTTTGCGCTCTAACTTCTCTTATCCGTTCCGTGCCCCCGCTAATCTTTTAAACCTTTAAACCGTCATAACTTTACGCTCGTTCATCCGTTTCGTGCGATTCTTTTTTTCAATTCGAGTAATCTTTCAAGATCTACCTCCACAAGCTGCCGTAGTCCCGCTTACTAAGACGTGCCTTGCACCATTCGCGGATTTACGACCCCGCCCGCCGTTATTTTGGCAAAAAGAGGGATGCAACACGAGGACTTCCCGGAGGGTCACCCATTCCAGTACTACTCTCGCCCAAGCACGCTTAACTTCGGAGTTCTGATGGGATCCGGTGCGTTAGTGCTGGTATGATCGCATCCGTCATTCTTTGCGCTCTAACTTCTCTTATCCGTTCCGTGCCCCCGCTAATCTTTTAAACCTTTAAACCGTCATAACTTTACGCTCGTTCATCCGTTTCGTGCGATTCTTTTTTTCAATTCGAGTAATCTTTCAAGATCTACCTCCACAAGCTGCCGTAGTCCCGCTTACTAAGACGTGCCTTGCACCATTCGCGGATTTACGACCCCGCCCGCCGTTATTTTGGCAAAAAGAGGGATGCAACACGAGGACTTCCCGGAGGGTCACCCATTCCAGTACTACTCTCGCCCAAGCACGCTTAACTTCGGAGTTCTGATGGGATCCGGTGCGTTAGTGCTGGTATGATCGCATCCGTCATTCTTTGCGCTCTAACTTCTCTTATCCGTTCCGTGCCCCCGCTAATCTTTTAAACCTTTAAACCGTCATAACTTTACGCTCGTTCATCCGTTTCGTGCGATTCTTTTTTTCAATTCGAGTAATCTTTCAAGATCTACCTCCACAAGCTGCCGTAGTCCCGCTTACTAAGACGTGCCTTGCACCATTCGCGGATTTACGACCCCGCCCGCCGTTATTTTGGCAAAAAGAGGGATGCAACACGAGGACTTCCCGGAGGGTCACCCATTCCAGTACTACTCTCGCCCAAGCACGCTTAACTTCGGAGTTCTGATGGGATCCGGTGCGTTAGTGCTGGTATGATCGCATCCGTCATTCTTTGCGCTCTAACTTCTCTTATCCGTTCCGTGCCCCCGCTAATCTTTTAAACCTTTAAACCGTCATAACTTTACGCTCGTTCATCCGTTTCGTGCGATTCTTTTTTTCAATTCGAGTAATCTTTCAAGATCTACCTCCACAAGCTGCCGTAGTCCCGCTTACTAAGACGTGCCTTGCACCATTCGCGGATTTACGACCCCGCCCGCCGTTATTTTGGCAAAAAGAGGGATGCAACACGAGGACTTCCCGGAGGGTCACCCATTCCAGTACTACTCTCGCCCAAGCACGCTTAACTTCGGAGTTCTGATGGGATCCGGTGCGTTAGTGCTGGTATGATCGCATCCGTCATTCTTTGCGCTCTAACTTCTCTTATCCGTTCCGTGCCCCCGCTAATCTTTTAAACCTTTAAACCGTCATAACTTTACGCTCGTTCATCCGTTTCGTGCGATTCTTTTTTTCAATTCGAGTAATCTTTCAAGATCTACCTCCACAAGCTGCCGTAGTCCCGCTTACTAAGACGTGCCTTGCACCATTCGCGGATTTACGACCCCGCCCGCCGTTATTTTGGCAAAAAGAGGGATGCAACACGAGGACTTCCCGGAGGGTCACCCATTCCAGTACTACTCTCGCCCAAGCACGCTTAACTTCGGAGTTCTGATGGGATCCGGTGCGTTAGTGCTGGTATGATCGCATCCGTCATTCTTTGCGCTCTAACTTCTCTTATCCGTTCCGTGCCCCCGCTAATCTTTTAAACCTTTAAACCGTCATAACTTTACGCTCGTTCATCCGTTTCGTGCGATTCTTTTTTTCAATTCGAGTAATCTTTCAAGATCTACCTCCACAAGCTGCCGTAGTCCCGCTTACTAAGACGTGCCTTGCACCATTCGCGGATTTACGACCCCGCCCGCCGTTATTTTGGCAAAAAGAGGGATGCAACACGAGGACTTCCCGGAGGGTCACCCATTCCAGTACTACTCTCGCCCAAGCACGCTTAACTTCGGAGTTCTGATGGGATCCGGTGCGTTAGTGCTGGTATGATCGCATCCGTCATTCTTTGCGCTCTAACTTCTCTTATCCGTTCCGTGCCCCCGCTAATCTTTTAAACCTTTAAACCGTCATAACTTTACGCTCGTTCATCCGTTTCGTGCGATTCTTTTTTTCAATTCGAGTAATCTTTCAAGATCTACCTCCACAAGCTGCCGTAGTCCCGCTTACTAAGACGTGCCTTGCACCATTCGCGGATTTACGACCCCGCCCGCCGTTATTTTGGCAAAAAGAGGGATGCAACACGAGGACTTCCCGGAGGGTCACCCATTCCAGTACTACTCTCGCCCAAGCACGCTTAACTTCGGAGTTCTGATGGGATCCGGTGCGTTAGTGCTGGTATGATCGCATCCGTCATTCTTTGCGCTCTAACTTCTCTTATCCGTTCCGTGCCCCCGCTAATCTTTTAAACCTTTAAACCGTCATAACTTTACGCTCGTTCATCCGTTTCGTGCGATTCTTTTTTTCAATTCGAGTAATCTTTCAAGATCTACCTCCACAAGCTGCCGTAGTCCCGCTTACTAAGACGTGCCTTGCACCATTCGCGGATTTACGACCCCGCCCGCCGTTATTTTGGCAAAAAGAGGGATGCAACACGAGGACTTCCCGGAGGGTCACCCATTCCAGTACTACTCTCGCCCAAGCACGCTTAACTTCGGAGTTCTGATGGGATCCGGTGCGTTAGTGCTGGTATGATCGCATCCGTCATTCTTTGCGCTCTAACTTCTCTTATCCGTTCCGTGCCCCCGCTAATCTTTTAAACCTTTAAACCGTCATAACTTTACGCTCGTTCATCCGTTTCGTGCGATTCTTTTTTTCAATTCGAGTAATCTTTCAAGATCTACCTCCACAAGCTGCCGTAGTCCCGCTTACTAAGACGTGCCTTGCACCATTCGCGGATTTACGACCCCGCCCGCCGTTATTTTGGCAAAAAGAGGGATGCAACACGAGGACTTCCCGGAGGGTCACCCATTCCAGTACTACTCTCGCCCAAGCACGCTTAACTTCGGAGTTCTGATGGGATCCGGTGCGTTAGTGCTGGTATGATCGCATCCGTCATTCTTTGCGCTCTAACTTCTCTTATCCGTTCCGTGCCCCCGCTAATCTTTTAAACCTTTAAACCGTCATAACTTTACGCTCGTTCATCCGTTTCGTGCGATTCTTTTTTTCAATTCGAGTAATCTTTCAAGATCTACCTCCACAAGCTGCCGTAGTCCCGCTTACTAAGACGTGCCTTGCACCATTCGCGGATTTACGACCCCGCCCGCCGTTATTTTGGCAAAAAGAGGGATGCAACACGAGGACTTCCCGGAGGGTCACCCATTCCAGTACTACTCTCGCCCAAGCACGCTTAACTTCGGAGTTCTGATGGGATCCGGTGCGTTAGTGCTGGTATGATCGCATCCGTCATTCTTTGCGCTCTAACTTCTCTTATCCGTTCCGTGCCCCCGCTAATCTTTTAAACCTTTAAACCGTCATAACTTTACGCTCGTTCATCCGTTTCGTGCGATTCTTTTTTTCAATTCGAGTAATCTTTCAAGATCTACCTCCACAAGCTGCCGTAGTCCCGCTTACTAAGACGTGCCTTGCACCATTCGCGGATTTACGACCCCGCCCGCCGTTATTTTGGCAAAAAGAGGGATGCAACACGAGGACTTCCCGGAGGGTCACCCATTCCAGTACTACTCTCGCCCAAGCACGCTTAACTTCGGAGTTCTGATGGGATCCGGTGCGTTAGTGCTGGTATGATCGCATCCGTCATTCTTTGCGCTCTAACTTCTCTTATCCGTTCCGTGCCCCCGCTAATCTTTTAAACCTTTAAACCGTCATAACTTTACGCTCGTTCATCCGTTTCGTGCGATTCTTTTTTTCAATTCGAGTAATCTTTCAAGATCTACCTCCACAAGCTGCCGTAGTCCCGCTTACTAAGACGTGCCTTGCACCATTCGCGGATTTACGACCCCGCCCGCCGTTATTTTGGCAAAAAGAGGGATGCAACACGAGGACTTCCCGGAGGGTCACCCATTCCAGTACTACTCTCGCCCAAGCACGCTTAACTTCGGAGTTCTGATGGGATCCGGTGCGTTAGTGCTGGTATGATCGCATCCGTCATTCTTTGCGCTCTAACTTCTCTTATCCGTTCCGTGCCCCCGCTAATCTTTTAAACCTTTAAACCGTCATAACTTTACGCTCGTTCATCCGTTTCGTGCGATTCTTTTTTTCAATTCGAGTAATCTTTCAAGATCTACCTCCACAAGCTGCCGTAGTCCCGCTTACTAAGACGTGCCTTGCACCATTCGCGGATTTACGACCCCGCCCGCCGTTATTTTGGCAAAAAGAGGGATGCAACACGAGGACTTCCCGGAGGGTCACCCATTCCAGTACTACTCTCGCCCAAGCACGCTTAACTTCGGAGTTCTGATGGGATCCGGTGCGTTAGTGCTGGTATGATCGCATCCGTCATTCTTTGCGCTCTAACTTCTCTTATCCGTTCCGTGCCCCCGCTAATCTTTTAAACCTTTAAACCGTCATAACTTTACGCTCGTTCATCCGTTTCGTGCGATTCTTTTTTTCAATTCGAGTAATCTTTCAAGATCTACCTCCACAAGCTGCCGTAGTCCCGCTTACTAAGACGTGCCTTGCACCATTCGCGGATTTACGACCCCGCCCGCCGTTATTTTGGCAAAAAGAGGGATGCAACACGAGGACTTCCCGGAGGGTCACCCATTCCAGTACTACTCTCGCCCAAGCACGCTTAACTTCGGAGTTCTGATGGGATCCGGTGCGTTAGTGCTGGTATGATCGCTTCCGTCATTCTTTGCGCTCTAACTTCTCTTATCCGTTCCGTGCCCCCGCTAATCTTTTAAACCTTTAAACCGTCATAACTTTACGCTCGTTCATCCGTTTCGTGCGATTCTTTTTTTCAATTCGAGTAATCTTTCAAGATCTACCTCCACAAGCTGCCGTAGTCCCGCTTACTAAGACGTGCCTTGCACCATTCGCGGATTTACGACCCCGCCCGCCGTTATTTTGGCAAAAAGAGGGATGCAACACGAGGACTTCCCGGAGGGTCACCCATTCCAGTACTACTCTCGCCCAAGCACGCTTAACTTCGGAGTTCTGATGGGATCCGGTGCGTTAGTGCTGGTATGATCGCATCCGTCATTCTTTGCGCTCTAACTTCTCTTATCCGTTCCGTGCCCCCGCTAATCTTTTAAACCTTTAAACCGTCATAACTTTACGCTCGTTCATCCGTTTCGTGCGATTCTTTTTTTCAATTCGAGTAATCTTTCAAGATCTACCTCCACAAGCTGCCGTAGTCCCGCTTACTAAGACGTGCCTTGCACCATTCGCGGATTTACGACCCCGCCCGCCGTTATTTTGGCAAAAAGAGGGATGCAACACGAGGACTTCCCGGAGGGTCACCCATTCCAGTACTACTCTCGCCCAAGCACGCTTAACTTCGGAGTTCTGATGGGATCCGGTGCGTTAGTGCTGGTATGATCGCATCCGTCATTCTTTGCGCTCTAACTTCTCTTATCCGTTCCGTGCCCCCGCTAATCTTTTAAACCTTTAAACCGTCATAACTTTACGCTCGTTCATCCGTTTCGTGCGATTCTTTTTTTCAATTCGAGTAATCTTTCAAGATCTACCTCCACAAGCTGCCGTAGTCCCGCTTACTAAGACGTGCCTTGCACCATTCGCGGATTTACGACCCCGCCCGCCGTTATTTTGGCAAAAAGAGGGATGCAACACGAGGACTTCCCGGAGGGTCACCCATTCCAGTACTACTCTCGCCCAAGCACGCTTAACTTCGGAGTTCTGATGGGATCCGGTGCGTTAGTGCTGGTATGATCGCGTCCGTCATTCTTTGCGCTCTAACTTCTCTTATCCGTTCCGTGCCCCCGCTAATCTTTTAAACCTTTAAACCGTCATAACTTTACGCTCGTTCATCCGTTTCGTGCGATTCTTTTTTTCAATTCGAGTAATCTTTCAAGATCTACCTCCACAAGCTGCCGTAGTCCCGCTTACTAAGACGTGCCTTGCACCATTCGCGGATTTACGACCCCGCCCGCCGTTATTTTGGCAAAAAGAGGGATGCAACACGAGGACTTCCCGGAGGGTCACCCATTCCAGTACTACTCTCGCCCAAGCACGCTTAACTTCGGAGTTCTGATGGGATCCGGTGCGTTAGTGCTGGTATGATCGCATCCGTCATTCTTTGCGCTCTAACTTCTCTTATCCGTTCCGTGCCCCCGCTAATCTTTTAAACCTTTAAACCGTCATAACTTTACGCTCGTTCATCCGTTTCGTGCGATTCTTTTTTTCAATTCGAGTAATCTTTCAAGATCTACCTCCACAAGCTGCCGTAGTCCCGCTTACTAAGACGTGCCTTGCACCATTCGCGGATTTACGACCCCGCCCGCCGTTATTTTGGCAAAAAGAGGGATGCAACACGAGGACTTCCCGGAGGGTCACCCATTCCAGTACTACTCTCGCCCAAGCACGCTTAACTTCGGAGTTCTGATGGGATCCGGTGCGTTAGTGCTGGTATGATCGCATCCGTCATTCTTTGCGCTCTAACTTCTCTTATCCGTTCCGTGCCCCCGCTAATCTTTTAAACCTTTAAACCGTCATAACTTTACGCTCGTTCATCCGTTTCGTGCGATTCTTTTTTTCAATTCGAGTAATCTTTCAAGATCTACCTCCACAAGCTGCCGTAGTCCCGCTTACTAAGACGTGCCTTGCACCATTCGCGGATTTACGACCCCGCCCGCCGTTATTTTGGCAAAAAGAGGGATGCAACACGAGGACTTCCCGGAGGGTCACCCATTCCAGTACTACTCTCGCCCAAGCACGCTTAACTTCGGAGTTCTGATGGGATCCGGTGCGTTAGTGCTGGTATGATCGCATCCGTCATTCTTTGCGCTCTAACTTCTCTTATCCGTTCCGTGCCCCCGCTAATCTTTTAAACCTTTAAACCGTCATAACTTTACGCTCGTTCATCCGTTTCGTGCGATTCTTTTTTTCAATTCGAGTAATCTTTCAAGATCTACCTCCACAAGCTGCCGTAGTCCCGCTTACTAAGACGTGCCTTGCACCATTCGCGGATTTACGACCCCCGCCCGCCGTTATTTTGGCAAAAAGAGGGATGCAACACGAGGACTTCCCGGAGGTCACCCATTCCAGTACTACTCTCGCCCAAGCACGCTTAACTTCGGAGTTCTGATGGGATCCGGTGCGTTAGTGCTGGTATGATCGCATCCGTCATTCTTTGCGCTCAACTTCTCTTATCCGTTCCGTGCCCCCGCTAATCTTTTAAACCTTTAAACCGTCATAACTTTACGCTCGTTCATCCGTTTCGTGCGATTCTTTTTTTCAATTCGAGTAATCTTTCAAGATCTACCTCCACAAGCTGCCGTAGTCCCGCTTACTAAGACGTGCCTTGCACCATTCGCGGATTTACGACCCCGCCCGCCGTTATTTTGGCAAAAAGAGGGATGCAACACGAGGACTTCCCGGAGGGTCACCCATTCCAGTACTACTCTCAGCCCAAGCACGCTTAACTTCGGAGTTCTGATGGGATCCGGTGCGTTAGTGCTGGTATGATCGCATCCGTCATTCTTTGCGCTCTAACTTCTCTTATCCGTTCCGTGCCCCCGCTAATCTTTTAAACCTTTAAACCGTCATAACTTTACGCTCGTTCATCCGTTTCGTGCGATTCTTTTTTTCAATTCGAGTAATCTTTCAAGATCTACCTCCACAAGCTGCCGTAGTCCCGCTTACTAAGACGTGCCTTGCACCATTCGCGGATTTACGACCCCGCCCGCCGTTATTTTGGCAAAAAGAGGGATGCAACACGAGGACTTCCCGGAGGGTCACCCATTCCAGTACTACTCTCGCCCAAGCACGCTTAACTTCGGAGTTCTGATGGGATCCGGTGCGTTAGTGCTGGTATGATCGCATCCGTCATTCTTTGCGCTCTAACTTCTCTTATCCGTTCCGTGCCCCCGCTAATCTTTTAAACCTTTAAACCGTCATAACTTTACGCTCGTTCATCCGTTTCGTGCGATTCTTTTTTTCAATTCGAGTAATCTTTCAAGATCTACCTCCACAAGCTGCCGTAGTCCCGCTTACTAAGACGTGCCTTGCACCATTCGCGGATTTACGACCCCGCCCGCCGTTATTTTGGCAAAAAGAGGGATGCAACACGAGGACTTCCCGGAGGGTCACCCATTCCAGTACTACTCTCGCCCAAGCACGCTTAACTTCGGAGTTCTGATGGGATCCGGTGCGTTAGTGCTGGTATGATCGCATCCGTCATTCTTTGCGCTCTAACTTCTCTTATCCGTTCCGTGCCCCCGCTAATCTTTTAAACCTTTAAACCGTCATAACTTTACGCTCGTTCATCCGTTTCGTGCGATTCTTTTTTTCAATTCGAGTAATCTTTCAAGATCTACCTCCACAAGCTGCCGTAGTCCCGCTTACTAAGACGTGCCTTGCACCATTCGCGGATTTACGACCCCGCCCGCCGTTATTTTGGCAAAAAGAGGGATGCAACACGAGGACTTCCCGGAGGGTCACCCATTCCAGTACTACTCTCGCCCAAGCACGCTTAACTTCGGAGTTCTGATGGGATCCGGTGCGTTAGTGCTGGTATGATCGCATCCGTCATTCTTTGCGCTCTAACTTCTCTTATCCGTTCCGTGCCCCCGCTAATCTTTTAAACCTTTAAACCGTCATAACTTTACGCTCGTTCATCCGTTTCGTGCGATTCTTTTTTTCAATTCGAGTAATCTTTCAAGATCTACCTCCACAAGCTGCCGTAGTCCCGCTTACTAAGACGTGCCTTGCACCATTCGCGGATTTACGACCCCGCCCGCCGTTATTTTGGCAAAAAGAGGGATGCAACACGAGGACTTCCCGGAGGGTCACCCATTCCAGTACTACTCTCGCCCAAGCACGCTTAACTTCGGAGTTCTGATGGGATCCGGTGCGTTAGTGCTGGTATGATCGCATCCGTCATTCTTTGCGCTCTAACTTCTCTTATCCGTTCCGTGCCCCCGCTAATCTTTTAAACCTTTAAACCGTCATAACTTTACGCTCGTTCATCCGTTTCGTGCGATTCTTTTTTTCAATTCGAGTAATCTTTCAAGATCTACCTCCACAAGCTGCCGTAGTCCCGCTTACTAAGACGTGCCTTGCACCATTCGCGGATTTACGACCCCGCCCGCCGTTATTTTGGCAAAAAGAGGGATGCAACACGAGGACTTCCCGGAGGGTCACCCATTCCAGTACTACTCTCGCCCAAGCACGCTTAACTTCGGAGTTCTGATGGGATCCGGTGCGTTAGTGCTGGTATGATCGCATCCGTCATTCTTTGCGCTCTAACTTCTCTTATCCGTTCCGTGCCCCCGCTAATCTTTTAAACCTTTAAACCGTCATAACTTTACGCTCGTTCATCCGTTTCGTGCGATTCTTTTTTTCAATTCGAGTAATCTTTCAAGATCTACCTCCACAAGCTGCCGTAGTCCCGCTTACTAAGACGTGCCTTGCACCATTCGCGGATTTACGACCCCGCCCGCCGTTATTTTGGCAAAAAGAGGGATGCAACACGAGGACTTCCCGGAGGGTCACCCATTCCAGTACTACTCTCGCCCAAGCACGCTTAACTTCGGAGTTCTGATGGGATCCGGTGCGTTAGTGCTGGTATGATCGCATCCGTCATTCTTTGCGCTCTAACTTCTCTTATCCGTTCCGTGCCCCCGCTAATCTTTTAAACCTTTAAACCGTCATAACTTTACGCTCGTTCATCCGTTTCGTGCGATTCTTTTTTTCAATTCGAGTAATCTTTCAAGATCTACCTCCACAAGCTGCCGTAGTCCCGCTTACTAAGACGTGCCTTGCACCATTCGCGGATTTACGACCCCGCCCGCCGTTATTTTGGCAAAAAGAGGGATGCAACACGAGGACTTCCCGGAGGGTCACCCATTCCAGTACTACTCTCGCCCAAGCACGCTTAACTTCGGAGTTCTGATGGGATCCGGTGCGTTAGTGCTGGTATGATCGCATCCGTCATTCTTTGCGCTCTAACTTCTCTTATCCGTTCCGTGCCCCCGCTAATCTTTTAAACCTTTAAACCGTCATAACTTTACGCTCGTTCATCCGTTTCGTGCGATTCTTTTTTTCAATTCGAGTAATCTTTCAAGATCTACCTCCACAAGCTGCCGTAGTCCCGCTTACTAAGACGTGCCTTGCACCATTCGCGGATTTACGACCCCGCCCGCCGTTATTTTGGCAAAAAGAGGGATGCAACACGAGGACTTCCCGGAGGGTCACCCATTCCAGTACTACTCTCGCCCAAGCACGCTTAACTTCGGAGTTCTGATGGGATCCGGTGCGTTAGTGCTGGTATGATCGCATCCGTCATTCTTTGCGCTCTAACTTCTCTTATCCGTTCCGTGCCCCCGCTAATCTTTTAAACCTTTAAACCGTCATAACTTTACGCTCGTTCATCCGTTTCGTGCGATTCTTTTTTTCAATTCGAGTAATCTTTCAAGATCTACCTCCACAAGCTGCCGTAGTCCCGCTTACTAAGACGTGCCTTGCACCATTCGCGGATTTACGACCCCGCCCGCCGTTATTTTGGCAAAAAGAGGGATGCAACACGAGGACTTCCCGGAGGGTCACCCATTCCAGTACTACTCTCGCCCAAGCACGCTTAACTTCGGAGTTCTGATGGGATCCGGTGCGTTAGTGCTGGTATGATCGCATCCGTCATTCTTT
Source organism: Petunia secreta (assembly GCA_029990175.1). NCBI lineage: Eukaryota > Viridiplantae > Streptophyta > Magnoliopsida > Solanales > Solanaceae > Petunia > Petunia secreta. Next base: position 66,187 of record JARKIP010000419.1, read on the forward strand.
GCGCTCTAACTTCTCTTATCCGTTCCGTGCCCCCGCTAATCTTTTAAACCTTTAAACCGTCATAACTTTACGCTCGTTCATCCGTTTCGTGCGATTCTTTTTTTCAATTCGAGTAATCTTTCAAGATCTACCTCCACAAGCTGCCGTAGTCCCGCTTACTAAGACGTGCCTTGCACCATTCGCGGATTTACGACCCCGCCCGCCGTTATTTTGGCAAAAAGAGGGATGCAACACGAGGACTTCCCGGAGGGTCACCCATTCCAGTACTACTCTCGCCCAAGCACGCTTAACTTCGGAGTTCTGATGGGATCCGGTGCGTTAGTGCTGGTATGATCGCATCCGTCATTCTTTGCGCTCTAACTTCTCTTATCCGTTCCGTGCCCCCGCTAATCTTTTAAACCTTTAAACCGTCATAACTTTACGCTCGTTCATCCGTTTCGTGCGATTCTTTTTTTCAATTCGAGTAATCTTTCAAGATCTACCTCCACAAGCTGCCGTAGTCCCGCTTACTAAGACGTGCCTTGCACCATTCGCGGATTTACGACCCCGCCCGCCGTTATTTTGGCAAAAAGAGGGATGCAACACGAGGACTTCCCGGAGGGTCACCCATTCCAGTACTACTCTCGCCCAAGCACGCTTAACTTCGGAGTTCTGATGGGATCCGGTGCGTTAGTGCTGGTATGATCGCATCCGTCATTCTTTGCGCTCTAACTTCTCTTATCCGTTCCGTGCCCCCGCTAATCTTTTAAACCTTTAAACCGTCATAACTTTACGCTCGTTCATCCGTTTCGTGCGATTCTTTTTTTCAATTCGAGTAATCTTTCAAGATCTACCTCCACAAGCTGCCGTAGTCCCGCTTACTAAGACGTGCCTTGCACCATTCGCGGATTTACGACCCCGCCCGCCGTTATTTTGGCAAAAAGAGGGATGCAACACGAGGACTTCCCGGAGGGTCACCCATTCCAGTACTACTCTCGCCCAAGCACGCTTAACTTCGGAGTTCTGATGGGATCCGGTGCGTTAGTGCTGGTATGATCGCATCCGTCATTCTTTGCGCTCTAACTTCTCTTATCCGTTCCGTGCCCCCGCTAATCTTTTAAACCTTTAAACCGTCATAACTTTACGCTCGTTCATCCGTTTCGTGCGATTCTTTTTTTCAATTCGAGTAATCTTTCAAGATCTACCTCCACAAGCTGCCGTAGTCCCGCTTACTAAGACGTGCCTTGCACCATTCGCGGATTTACGACCCCGCCCGCCGTTATTTTGGCAAAAAGAGGGATGCAACACGAGGACTTCCCGGAGGGTCACCCATTCCAGTACTACTCTCGCCCAAGCACGCTTAACTTCGGAGTTCTGATGGGATCCGGTGCGTTAGTGCTGGTATGATCGCATCCGTCATTCTTTGCGCTCTAACTTCTCTTATCCGTTCCGTGCCCCCGCTAATCTTTTAAACCTTTAAACCGTCATAACTTTACGCTCGTTCATCCGTTTCGTGCGATTCTTTTTTTCAATTCGAGTAATCTTTCAAGATCTACCTCCACAAGCTGCCGTAGTCCCGCTTACTAAGACGTGCCTTGCACCATTCGCGGATTTACGACCCCGCCCGCCGTTATTTTGGCAAAAAGAGGGATGCAACACGAGGACTTCCCGGAGGGTCACCCATTCCAGTACTACTCTCGCCCAAGCACGCTTAACTTCGGAGTTCTGATGGGATCCGGTGCGTTAGTGCTGGTATGATCGCATCCGTCATTCTTTGCGCTCTAACTTCTCTTATCCGTTCCGTGCCCCCGCTAATCTTTTAAACCTTTAAACCGTCATAACTTTACGCTCGTTCATCCGTTTCGTGCGATTCTTTTTTTCAATTCGAGTAATCTTTCAAGATCTACCTCCACAAGCTGCCGTAGTCCCGCTTACTAAGACGTGCCTTGCACCATTCGCGGATTTACGACCCCGCCCGCCGTTATTTTGGCAAAAAGAGGGATGCAACACGAGGACTTCCCGGAGGGTCACCCATTCCAGTACTACTCTCGCCCAAGCACGCTTAACTTCGGAGTTCTGATGGGATCCGGTGCGTTAGTGCTGGTATGATCGCATCCGTCATTCTTTGCGCTCTAACTTCTCTTATCCGTTCCGTGCCCCCGCTAATCTTTTAAACCTTTAAACCGTCATAACTTTACGCTCGTTCATCCGTTTCGTGCGATTCTTTTTTTCAATTCGAGTAATCTTTCAAGATCTACCTCCACAAGCTGCCGTAGTCCCGCTTACTAAGACGTGCCTTGCACCATTCGCGGATTTACGACCCCGCCCGCCGTTATTTTGGCAAAAAGAGGGATGCAACACGAGGACTTCCCGGAGGGTCACCCATTCCAGTACTACTCTCGCCCAAGCACGCTTAACTTCGGAGTTCTGATGGGATCCGGTGCGTTAGTGCTGGTATGATCGCATCCGTCATTCTTTGCGCTCTAACTTCTCTTATCCGTTCCGTGCCCCCGCTAATCTTTTAAACCTTTAAACCGTCATAACTTTACGCTCGTTCATCCGTTTCGTGCGATTCTTTTTTTCAATTCGAGTAATCTTTCAAGATCTACCTCCACAAGCTGCCGTAGTCCCGCTTACTAAGACGTGCCTTGCACCATTCGCGGATTTACGACCCCGCCCGCCGTTATTTTGGCAAAAAGAGGGATGCAACACGAGGACTTCCCGGAGGGTCACCCATTCCAGTACTACTCTCGCCCAAGCACGCTTAACTTCGGAGTTCTGATGGGATCCGGTGCGTTAGTGCTGGTATGATCGCATCCGTCATTCTTTGCGCTCTAACTTCTCTTATCCGTTCCGTGCCCCCGCTAATCTTTTAAACCTTTAAACCGTCATAACTTTACGCTCGTTCATCCGTTTCGTGCGATTCTTTTTTTCAATTCGAGTAATCTTTCAAGATCTACCTCCACAAGCTGCCGTAGTCCCGCTTACTAAGACGTGCCTTGCACCATTCGCGGATTTACGACCCCGCCCGCCGTTATTTTGGCAAAAAGAGGGATGCAACACGAGGACTTCCCGGAGGGTCACCCATTCCAGTACTACTCTCGCCCAAGCACGCTTAACTTCGGAGTTCTGATGGGATCCGGTGCGTTAGTGCTGGTATGATCGCATCCGTCATTCTTTGCGCTCTAACTTCTCTTATCCGTTCCGTGCCCCCGCTAATCTTTTAAACCTTTAAACCGTCATAACTTTACGCTCGTTCATCCGTTTCGTGCGATTCTTTTTTTCAATTCGAGTAATCTTTCAAGATCTACCTCCACAAGCTGCCGTAGTCCCGCTTACTAAGACGTGCCTTGCACCATTCGCGGATTTACGACCCCGCCCGCCGTTATTTTGGCAAAAAGAGGGATGCAACACGAGGACTTCCCGGAGGGTCACCCATTCCAGTACTACTCTCGCCCAAGCACGCTTAACTTCGGAGTTCTGATGGGATCCGGTGCGTTAGTGCTGGTATGATCGCATCCGTCATTCTTTGCGCTCTAACTTCTCTTATCCGTTCCGTGCCCCCGCTAATCTTTTAAACCTTTAAACCGTCATAACTTTACGCTCGTTCATCCGTTTCGTGCGATTCTTTTTTTCAATTCGAGTAATCTTTCAAGATCTACCTCCACAAGCTGCCGTAGTCCCGCTTACTAAGACGTGCCTTGCACCATTCGCGGATTTACGACCCCGCCCGCCGTTATTTTGGCAAAAAGAGGGATGCAACACGAGGACTTCCCGGAGGGTCACCCATTCCAGTACTACTCTCGCCCAAGCACGCTTAACTTCGGAGTTCTGATGGGATCCGGTGCGTTAGTGCTGGTATGATCGCATCCGTCATTCTTTGCGCTCTAACTTCTCTTATCCGTTCCGTGCCCCCGCTAATCTTTTAAACCTTTAAACCGTCATAACTTTACGCTCGTTCATCCGTTTCGTGCGATTCTTTTTTTCAATTCGAGTAATCTTTCAAGATCTACCTCCACAAGCTGCCGTAGTCCCGCTTACTAAGACGTGCCTTGCACCATTCGCGGATTTACGACCCCGCCCGCCGTTATTTTGGCAAAAAGAGGGATGCAACACGAGGACTTCCCGGAGGGTCACCCATTCCAGTACTACTCTCGCCCAAGCACGCTTAACTTCGGAGTTCTGATGGGATCCGGTGCGTTAGTGCTGGTATGATCGCATCCGTCATTCTTTGCGCTCTAACTTCTCTTATCCGTTCCGTGCCCCCGCTAATCTTTTAAACCTTTAAACCGTCATAACTTTACGCTCGTTCATCCGTTTCGTGCGATTCTTTTTTTCAATTCGAGTAATCTTTCAAGATCTACCTCCACAAGCTGCCGTAGTCCCGCTTACTAAGACGTGCCTTGCACCATTCGCGGATTTACGACCCCGCCCGCCGTTATTTTGGCAAAAAGAGGGATGCAACACGAGGACTTCCCGGAGGGTCACCCATTCCAGTACTACTCTCGCCCAAGCACGCTTAACTTCGGAGTTCTGATGGGATCCGGTGCGTTAGTGCTGGTATGATCGCATCCGTCATTCTTTGCGCTCTAACTTCTCTTATCCGTTCCGTGCCCCCGCTAATCTTTTAAACCTTTAAACCGTCATAACTTTACGCTCGTTCATCCGTTTCGTGCGATTCTTTTTTTCAATTCGAGTAATCTTTCAAGATCTACCTCCACAAGCTGCCGTAGTCCCGCTTACTAAGACGTGCCTTGCACCATTCGCGGATTTACGACCCCGCCCGCCGTTATTTTGGCAAAAAGAGGGATGCAACACGAGGACTTCCCGGAGGGTCACCCATTCCAGTACTACTCTCGCCCAAGCACGCTTAACTTCGGAGTTCTGATGGGATCCGGTGCGTTAGTGCTGGTATGATCGCATCCGTCATTCTTTGCGCTCTAACTTCTCTTATCCGTTCCGTGCCCCCGCTAATCTTTTAAACCTTTAAACCGTCATAACTTTACGCTCGTTCATCCGTTTCGTGCGATTCTTTTTTTCAATTCGAGTAATCTTTCAAGATCTACCTCCACAAGCTGCCGTAGTCCCGCTTACTAAGACGTGCCTTGCACCATTCGCGGATTTACGACCCCGCCCGCCGTTATTTTGGCAAAAAGAGGGATGCAACACGAGGACTTCCCGGAGGGTCACCCATTCCAGTACTACTCTCGCCCAAGCACGCTTAACTTCGGAGTTCTGATGGGATCCGGTGCGTTAGTGCTGGTATGATCGCATCCGTCATTCTTTGCGCTCTAACTTCTCTTATCCGTTCCGTGCCCCCGCTAATCTTTTAAACCTTTAAACCGTCATAACTTTACGCTCGTTCATCCGTTTCGTGCGATTCTTTTTTTCAATTCGAGTAATCTTTCAAGATCTACCTCCACAAGCTGCCGTAGTCCCGCTTACTAAGACGTGCCTTGCACCATTCGCGGATTTACGACCCCGCCCGCCGTTATTTTGGCAAAAAGAGGGATGCAACACGAGGACTTCCCGGAGGGTCACCCATTCCAGTACTACTCTCGCCCAAGCACGCTTAACTTCGGAGTTCTGATGGGATCCGGTGCGTTAGTGCTGGTATGATCGCATCCGTCATTCTTTGCGCTCTAACTTCTCTTATCCGTTCCGTGCCCCCGCTAATCTTTTAAACCTTTAAACCGTCATAACTTTACGCTCGTTCATCCGTTTCGTGCGATTCTTTTTTTCAATTCGAGTAATCTTTCAAGATCTACCTCCACAAGCTGCCGTAGTCCCGCTTACTAAGACGTGCCTTGCACCATTCGCGGATTTACGACCCCGCCCGCCGTTATTTTGGCAAAAAGAGGGATGCAACACGAGGACTTCCCGGAGGGTCACCCATTCCAGTACTACTCTCGCCCAAGCACGCTTAACTTCGGAGTTCTGATGGGATCCGGTGCGTTAGTGCTGGTATGATCGCATCCGTCATTCTTTGCGCTCTAACTTCTCTTATCCGTTCCGTGCCCCCGCTAATCTTTTAAACCTTTAAACCGTCATAACTTTACGCTCGTTCATCCGTTTCGTGCGATTCTTTTTTTCAATTCGAGTAATCTTTCAAGATCTACCTCCACAAGCTGCCGTAGTCCCGCTTACTAAGACGTGCCTTGCACCATTCGCGGATTTACGACCCCGCCCGCCGTTATTTTGGCAAAAAGAGGGATGCAACACGAGGACTTCCCGGAGGGTCACCCATTCCAGTACTACTCTCGCCCAAGCACGCTTAACTTCGGAGTTCTGATGGGATCCGGTGCGTTAGTGCTGGTATGATCGCATCCGTCATTCTTTGCGCTCTAACTTCTCTTATCCGTTCCGTGCCCCCGCTAATCTTTTAAACCTTTAAACCGTCATAACTTTACGCTCGTTCATCCGTTTCGTGCGATTCTTTTTTTCAATTCGAGTAATCTTTCAAGATCTACCTCCACAAGCTGCCGTAGTCCCGCTTACTAAGACGTGCCTTGCACCATTCGCGGATTTACGACCCCGCCCGCCGTTATTTTGGCAAAAAGAGGGATGCAACACGAGGACTTCCCGGAGGGTCACCCATTCCAGTACTACTCTCGCCCAAGCACGCTTAACTTCGGAGTTCTGATGGGATCCGGTGCGTTAGTGCTGGTATGATCGCATCCGTCATTCTTTGCGCTCTAACTTCTCTTATCCGTTCCGTGCCCCCGCTAATCTTTTAAACCTTTAAACCGTCATAACTTTACGCTCGTTCATCCGTTTCGTGCGATTCTTTTTTTCAATTCGAGTAATCTTTCAAGATCTACCTCCACAAGCTGCCGTAGTCCCGCTTACTAAGACGTGCCTTGCACCATTCGCGGATTTACGACCCCGCCCGCCGTTATTTTGGCAAAAAGAGGGATGCAACACGAGGACTTCCCGGAGGGTCACCCATTCCAGTACTACTCTCGCCCAAGCACGCTTAACTTCGGAGTTCTGATGGGATCCGGTGCGTTAGTGCTGGTATGATCGCATCCGTCATTCTTTGCGCTCTAACTTCTCTTATCCGTTCCGTGCCCCCGCTAATCTTTTAAACCTTTAAACCGTCATAACTTTACGCTCGTTCATCCGTTTCGTGCGATTCTTTTTTTCAATTCGAGTAATCTTTCAAGATCTACCTCCACAAGCTGCCGTAGTCCCGCTTACTAAGACGTGCCTTGCACCATTCGCGGATTTACGACCCCGCCCGCCGTTATTTTGGCAAAAAGAGGGATGCAACACGAGGACTTCCCGGAGGGTCACCCATTCCAGTACTACTCTCGCCCAAGCACGCTTAACTTCGGAGTTCTGATGGGATCCGGTGCGTTAGTGCTGGTATGATCGCATCCGTCATTCTTTGCGCTCTAACTTCTCTTATCCGTTCCGTGCCCCCGCTAATCTTTTAAACCTTTAAACCGTCATAACTTTACGCTCGTTCATCCGTTTCGTGCGATTCTTTTTTTCAATTCGAGTAATCTTTCAAGATCTACCTCCACAAGCTGCCGTAGTCCCGCTTACTAAGACGTGCCTTGCACCATTCGCGGATTTACGACCCCGCCCGCCGTTATTTTGGCAAAAAGAGGGATGCAACACGAGGACTTCCCGGAGGGTCACCCATTCCAGTACTACTCTCGCCCAAGCACGCTTAACTTCGGAGTTCTGATGGGATCCGGTGCGTTAGTGCTGGTATGATCGCATCCGTCATTCTTTGCGCTCTAACTTCTCTTATCCGTTCCGTGCCCCCGCTAATCTTTTAAACCTTTAAACCGTCATAACTTTACGCTCGTTCATCCGTTTCGTGCGATTCTTTTTTTCAATTCGAGTAATCTTTCAAGATCTACCTCCACAAGCTGCCGTAGTCCCGCTTACTAAGACGTGCCTTGCACCATTCGCGGATTTACGACCCCGCCCGCCGTTATTTTGGCAAAAAGAGGGATGCAACACGAGGACTTCCCGGAGGGTCACCCATTCCAGTACTACTCTCGCCCAAGCACGCTTAACTTCGGAGTTCTGATGGGATCCGGTGCGTTAGTGCTGGTATGATCGCATCCGTCATTCTTTGCGCTCTAACTTCTCTTATCCGTTCCGTGCCCCCGCTAATCTTTTAAACCTTTAAACCGTCATAACTTTACGCTCGTTCATCCGTTTCGTGCGATTCTTTTTTTCAATTCGAGTAATCTTTCAAGATCTACCTCCACAAGCTGCCGTAGTCCCGCTTACTAAGACGTGCCTTGCACCATTCGCGGATTTACGACCCCGCCCGCCGTTATTTTGGCAAAAAGAGGGATGCAACACGAGGACTTCCCGGAGGGTCACCCATTCCAGTACTACTCTCGCCCAAGCACGCTTAACTTCGGAGTTCTGATGGGATCCGGTGCGTTAGTGCTGGTATGATCGCATCCGTCATTCTTTGCGCTCTAACTTCTCTTATCCGTTCCGTGCCCCCGCTAATCTTTTAAACCTTTAAACCGTCATAACTTTACGCTCGTTCATCCGTTTCGTGCGATTCTTTTTTTCAATTCGAGTAATCTTTCAAGATCTACCTCCACAAGCTGCCGTAGTCCCGCTTACTAAGACGTGCCTTGCACCATTCGCGGATTTACGACCCCGCCCGCCGTTATTTTGGCAAAAAGAGGGATGCAACACGAGGACTTCCCGGAGGGTCACCCATTCCAGTACTACTCTCGCCCAAGCACGCTTAACTTCGGAGTTCTGATGGGATCCGGTGCGTTAGTGCTGGTATGATCGCATCCGTCATTCTTTGCGCTCTAACTTCTCTTATCCGTTCCGTGCCCCCGCTAATCTTTTAAACCTTTAAACCGTCATAACTTTACGCTCGTTCATCCGTTTCGTGCGATTCTTTTTTTCAATTCGAGTAATCTTTCAAGATCTACCTCCACAAGCTGCCGTAGTCCCGCTTACTAAGACGTGCCTTGCACCATTCGCGGATTTACGACCCCGCCCGCCGTTATTTTGGCAAAAAGAGGGATGCAACACGAGGACTTCCCGGAGGGTCACCCATTCCAGTACTACTCTCGCCCAAGCACGCTTAACTTCGGAGTTCTGATGGGATCCGGTGCGTTAGTGCTGGTATGATCGCATCCGTCATTCTTTGCGCTCTAACTTCTCTTATCCGTTCCGTGCCCCCGCTAATCTTTTAAACCTTTAAACCGTCATAACTTTACGCTCGTTCATCCGTTTCGTGCGATTCTTTTTTTCAATTCGAGTAATCTTTCAAGATCTACCTCCACAAGCTGCCGTAGTCCCGCTTACTAAGACGTGCCTTGCACCATTCGCGGATTTACGACCCCGCCCGCCGTTATTTTGGCAAAAAGAGGGATGCAACACGAGGACTTCCCGGAGGGTCACCCATTCCAGTACTACTCTCGCCCAAGCACGCTTAACTTCGGAGTTCTGATGGGATCCGGTGCGTTAGTGCTGGTATGATCGCATCCGTCATTCTTTGCGCTCTAACTTCTCTTATCCGTTCCGTGCCCCCGCTAATCTTTTAAACCTTTAAACCGTCATAACTTTACGCTCGTTCATCCGTTTCGTGCGATTCTTTTTTTCAATTCGAGTAATCTTTCAAGATCTACCTCCACAAGCTGCCGTAGTCCCGCTTACTAAGACGTGCCTTGCACCATTCGCGGATTTACGACCCCGCCCGCCGTTATTTTGGCAAAAAGAGGGATGCAACACGAGGACTTCCCGGAGGGTCACCCATTCCAGTACTACTCTCGCCCAAGCACGCTTAACTTCGGAGTTCTGATGGGATCCGGTGCGTTAGTGCTGGTATGATCGCATCCGTCATTCTTTGCGCTCTAACTTCTCTTATCCGTTCCGTGCCCCCGCTAATCTTTTAAACCTTTAAACCGTCATAACTTTACGCTCGTTCATCCGTTTCGTGCGATTCTTTTTTTCAATTCGAGTAATCTTTCAAGATCTACCTCCACAAGCTGCCGTAGTCCCGCTTACTAAGACGTGCCTTGCACCATTCGCGGATTTACGACCCCGCCCGCCGTTATTTTGGCAAAAAGAGGGATGCAACACGAGGACTTCCCGGAGGGTCACCCATTCCAGTACTACTCTCGCCCAAGCACGCTTAACTTCGGAGTTCTGATGGGATCCGGTGCGTTAGTGCTGGTATGATCGCATCCGTCATTCTTTGCGCTCTAACTTCTCTTATCCGTTCCGTGCCCCCGCTAATCTTTTAAACCTTTAAACCGTCATAACTTTACGCTCGTTCATCCGTTTCGTGCGATTCTTTTTTTCAATTCGAGTAATCTTTCAAGATCTACCTCCACAAGCTGCCGTAGTCCCGCTTACTAAGACGTGCCTTGCACCATTCGCGGATTTACGACCCCGCCCGCCGTTATTTTGGCAAAAAGAGGGATGCAACACGAGGACTTCCCGGAGGGTCACCCATTCCAGTACTACTCTCGCCCAAGCACGCTTAACTTCGGAGTTCTGATGGGATCCGGTGCGTTAGTGCTGGTATGATCGCATCCGTCATTCTTTGCGCTCTAACTTCTCTTATCCGTTCCGTGCCCCCGCTAATCTTTTAAACCTTTAAACCGTCATAACTTTACGCTCGTTCATCCGTTTCGTGCGATTCTTTTTTTCAATTCGAGTAATCTTTCAAGATCTACCTCCACAAGCTGCCGTAGTCCCGCTTACTAAGACGTGCCTTGCACCATTCGCGGATTTACGACCCCGCCCGCCGTTATTTTGGCAAAAAGAGGGATGCAACACGAGGACTTCCCGGAGGGTCACCCATTCCAGTACTACTCTCGCCCAAGCACGCTTAACTTCGGAGTTCTGATGGGATCCGGTGCGTTAGTGCTGGTATGATCGCATCCGTCATTCTTTGCGCTCTAACTTCTCTTATCCGTTCCGTGCCCCCGCTAATCTTTTAAACCTTTAAACCGTCATAACTTTACGCTCGTTCATCCGTTTCGTGCGATTCTTTTTTTCAATTCGAGTAATCTTTCAAGATCTACCTCCACAAGCTGCCGTAGTCCCGCTTACTAAGACGTGCCTTGCACCATTCGCGGATTTACGACCCCGCCCGCCGTTATTTTGGCAAAAAGAGGGATGCAACACGAGGACTTCCCGGAGGGTCACCCATTCCAGTACTACTCTCGCCCAAGCACGCTTAACTTCGGAGTTCTGATGGGATCCGGTGCGTTAGTGCTGGTATGATCGCATCCGTCATTCTTTGCGCTCTAACTTCTCTTATCCGTTCCGTGCCCCCGCTAATCTTTTAAACCTTTAAACCGTCATAACTTTACGCTCGTTCATCCGTTTCGTGCGATTCTTTTTTTCAATTCGAGTAATCTTTCAAGATCTACCTCCACAAGCTGCCGTAGTCCCGCTTACTAAGACGTGCCTTGCACCATTCGCGGATTTACGACCCCGCCCGCCGTTATTTTGGCAAAAAGAGGGATGCAACACGAGGACTTCCCGGAGGGTCACCCATTCCAGTACTACTCTCGCCCAAGCACGCTTAACTTCGGAGTTCTGATGGGATCCGGTGCGTTAGTGCTGGTATGATCGCATCCGTCATTCTTTGCGCTCTAACTTCTCTTATCCGTTCCGTGCCCCCGCTAATCTTTTAAACCTTTAAACCGTCATAACTTTACGCTCGTTCATCCGTTTCGTGCGATTCTTTTTTTCAATTCGAGTAATCTTTCAAGATCTACCTCCACAAGCTGCCGTAGTCCCGCTTACTAAGACGTGCCTTGCACCATTCGCGGATTTACGACCCCGCCCGCCGTTATTTTGGCAAAAAGAGGGATGCAACACGAGGACTTCCCGGAGGGTCACCCATTCCAGTACTACTCTCGCCCAAGCACGCTTAACTTCGGAGTTCTGATGGGATCCGGTGCGTTAGTGCTGGTATGATCGCATCCGTCATTCTTTGCGCTCTAACTTCTCTTATCCGTTCCGTGCCCCCGCTAATCTTTTAAACCTTTAAACCGTCATAACTTTACGCTCGTTCATCCGTTTCGTGCGATTCTTTTTTTCAATTCGAGTAATCTTTCAAGATCTACCTCCACAAGCTGCCGTAGTCCCGCTTACTAAGACGTGCCTTGCACCATTCGCGGATTTACGACCCCGCCCGCCGTTATTTTGGCAAAAAGAGGGATGCAACACGAGGACTTCCCGGAGGGTCACCCATTCCAGTACTACTCTCGCCCAAGCACGCTTAACTTCGGAGTTCTGATGGGATCCGGTGCGTTAGTGCTGGTATGATCGCATCCGTCATTCTTTGCGCTCTAACTTCTCTTATCCGTTCCGTGCCCCCGCTAATCTTTTAAACCTTTAAACCGTCATAACTTTACGCTCGTTCATCCGTTTCGTGCGATTCTTTTTTTCAATTCGAGTAATCTTTCAAGATCTACCTCCACAAGCTGCCGTAGTCCCGCTTACTAAGACGTGCCTTGCACCATTCGCGGATTTACGACCCCGCCCGCCGTTATTTTGGCAAAAAGAGGGATGCAACACGAGGACTTCCCGGAGGGTCACCCATTCCAGTACTACTCTCGCCCAAGCACGCTTAACTTCGGAGTTCTGATGGGATCCGGTGCGTTAGTGCTGGTATGATCGCATCCGTCATTCTTTGCGCTCTAACTTCTCTTATCCGTTCCGTGCCCCCGCTAATCTTTTAAACCTTTAAACCGTCATAACTTTACGCTCGTTCATCCGTTTCGTGCGATTCTTTTTTTCAATTCGAGTAATCTTTCAAGATCTACCTCCACAAGCTGCCGTAGTCCCGCTTACTAAGACGTGCCTTGCACCATTCGCGGATTTACGACCCCGCCCGCCGTTATTTTGGCAAAAAGAGGGATGCAACACGAGGACTTCCCGGAGGGTCACCCATTCCAGTACTACTCTCGCCCAAGCACGCTTAACTTCGGAGTTCTGATGGGATCCGGTGCGTTAGTGCTGGTATGATCGCATCCGTCATTCTTTGCGCTCTAACTTCTCTTATCCGTTCCGTGCCCCCGCTAATCTTTTAAACCTTTAAACCGTCATAACTTTACGCTCGTTCATCCGTTTCGTGCGATTCTTTTTTTCAATTCGAGTAATCTTTCAAGATCTACCTCCACAAGCTGCCGTAGTCCCGCTTACTAAGACGTGCCTTGCACCATTCGCGGATTTACGACCCCGCCCGCCGTTATTTTGGCAAAAAGAGGGATGCAACACGAGGACTTCCCGGAGGGTCACCCATTCCAGTACTACTCTCGCCCAAGCACGCTTAACTTCGGAGTTCTGATGGGATCCGGTGCGTTAGTGCTGGTATGATCGCATCCGTCATTCTTTGCGCTCTAACTTCTCTTATCCGTTCCGTGCCCCCGCTAATCTTTTAAACCTTTAAACCGTCATAACTTTACGCTCGTTCATCCGTTTCGTGCGATTCTTTTTTTCAATTCGAGTAATCTTTCAAGATCTACCTCCACAAGCTGCCGTAGTCCCGCTTACTAAGACGTGCCTTGCACCATTCGCGGATTTACGACCCCGCCCGCCGTTATTTTGGCAAAAAGAGGGATGCAACACGAGGACTTCCCGGAGGGTCACCCATTCCAGTACTACTCTCGCCCAAGCACGCTTAACTTCGGAGTTCTGATGGGATCCGGTGCGTTAGTGCTGGTATGATCGCATCCGTCATTCTTTGCGCTCTAACTTCTCTTATCCGTTCCGTGCCCCCGCTAATCTTTTAAACCTTTAAACCGTCATAACTTTACGCTCGTTCATCCGTTTCGTGCGATTCTTTTTTTCAATTCGAGTAATCTTTCAAGATCTACCTCCACAAGCTGCCGTAGTCCCGCTTACTAAGACGTGCCTTGCACCATTCGCGGATTTACGACCCCGCCCGCCGTTATTTTGGCAAAAAGAGGGATGCAACACGAGGACTTCCCGGAGGGTCACCCATTCCAGTACTACTCTCGCCCAAGCACGCTTAACTTCGGAGTTCTGATGGGATCCGGTGCGTTAGTGCTGGTATGATCGCATCCGTCATTCTTTGCGCTCTAACTTCTCTTATCCGTTCCGTGCCCCCGCTAATCTTTTAAACCTTTAAACCGTCATAACTTTACGCTCGTTCATCCGTTTCGTGCGATTCTTTTTTTCAATTCGAGTAATCTTTCAAGATCTACCTCCACAAGCTGCCGTAGTCCCGCTTACTAAGACGTGCCTTGCACCATTCGCGGATTTACGACCCCGCCCGCCGTTATTTTGGCAAAAAGAGGGATGCAACACGAGGACTTCCCGGAGGGTCACCCATTCCAGTACTACTCTCGCCCAAGCACGCTTAACTTCGGAGTTCTGATGGGATCCGGTGCGTTAGTGCTGGTATGATCGCATCCGTCATTCTTTGCGCTCTAACTTCTCTTATCCGTTCCGTGCCCCCGCTAATCTTTTAAACCTTTAAACCGTCATAACTTTACGCTCGTTCATCCGTTTCGTGCGATTCTTTTTTTCAATTCGAGTAATCTTTCAAGATCTACCTCCACAAGCTGCCGTAGTCCCGCTTACTAAGACGTGCCTTGCACCATTCGCGGATTTACGACCCCGCCCGCCGTTATTTTGGCAAAAAGAGGGATGCAACACGAGGACTTCCCGGAGGGTCACCCATTCCAGTACTACTCTCGCCCAAGCACGCTTAACTTCGGAGTTCTGATGGGATCCGGTGCGTTAGTGCTGGTATGATCGCATCCGTCATTCTTTGCGCTCTAACTTCTCTTATCCGTTCCGTGCCCCCGCTAATCTTTTAAACCTTTAAACCGTCATAACTTTACGCTCGTTCATCCGTTTCGTGCGATTCTTTTTTTCAATTCGAGTAATCTTTCAAGATCTACCTCCACAAGCTGCCGTAGTCCCGCTTACTAAGACGTGCCTTGCACCATTCGCGGATTTACGACCCCGCCCGCCGTTATTTTGGCAAAAAGAGGGATGCAACACGAGGACTTCCCGGAGGGTCACCCATTCCAGTACTACTCTCGCCCAAGCACGCTTAACTTCGGAGTTCTGATGGGATCCGGTGCGTTAGTGCTGGTATGATCGCATCCGTCATTCTTTGCGCTCTAACTTCTCTTATCCGTTCCGTGCCCCCGCTAATCTTTTAAACCTTTAAACCGTCATAACTTTACGCTCGTTCATCCGTTTCGTGCGATTCTTTTTTTCAATTCGAGTAATCTTTCAAGATCTACCTCCACAAGCTGCCGTAGTCCCGCTTACTAAGACGTGCCTTGCACCATTCGCGGATTTACGACCCCGCCCGCCGTTATTTTGGCAAAAAGAGGGATGCAACACGAGGACTTCCCGGAGGGTCACCCATTCCAGTACTACTCTCGCCCAAGCACGCTTAACTTCGGAGTTCTGATGGGATCCGGTGCGTTAGTGCTGGTATGATCGCATCCGTCATTCTTTGCGCTCTAACTTCTCTTATCCGTTCCGTGCCCCCGCTAATCTTTTAAACCTTTAAACCGTCATAACTTTACGCTCGTTCATCCGTTTCGTGCGATTCTTTTTTTCAATTCGAGTAATCTTTCAAGATCTACCTCCACAAGCTGCCGTAGTCCCGCTTACTAAGACGTGCCTTGCACCATTCGCGGATTTACGACCCCGCCCGCCGTTATTTTGGCAAAAAGAGGGATGCAACACGAGGACTTCCCGGAGGGTCACCCATTCCAGTACTACTCTCGCCCAAGCACGCTTAACTTCGGAGTTCTGATGGGATCCGGTGCGTTAGTGCTGGTATGATCGCATCCGTCATTCTTTGCGCTCTAACTTCTCTTATCCGTTCCGTGCCCCCGCTAATCTTTTAAACCTTTAAACCGTCATAACTTTACGCTCGTTCATCCGTTTCGTGCGATTCTTTTTTTCAATTCGAGTAATCTTTCAAGATCTACCTCCACAAGCTGCCGTAGTCCCGCTTACTAAGACGTGCCTTGCACCATTCGCGGATTTACGACCCCGCCCGCCGTTATTTTGGCAAAAAGAGGGATGCAACACGAGGACTTCCCGGAGGGTCACCCATTCCAGTACTACTCTCGCCCAAGCACGCTTAACTTCGGAGTTCTGATGGGATCCGGTGCGTTAGTGCTGGTATGATCGCATCCGTCATTCTTTGCGCTCTAACTTCTCTTATCCGTTCCGTGCCCCCGCTAATCTTTTAAACCTTTAAACCGTCATAACTTTACGCTCGTTCATCCGTTTCGTGCGATTCTTTTTTTCAATTCGAGTAATCTTTCAAGATCTACCTCCACAAGCTGCCGTAGTCCCGCTTACTAAGACGTGCCTTGCACCATTCGCGGATTTACGACCCCGCCCGCCGTTATTTTGGCAAAAAGAGGGATGCAACACGAGGACTTCCCGGAGGGTCACCCATTCCAGTACTACTCTCGCCCAAGCACGCTTAACTTCGGAGTTCTGATGGGATCCGGTGCGTTAGTGCTGGTATGATCGCATCCGTCATTCTTTGCGCTCTAACTTCTCTTATCCGTTCCGTGCCCCCGCTAATCTTTTAAACCTTTAAACCGTCATAACTTTACGCTCGTTCATCCGTTTCGTGCGATTCTTTTTTTCAATTCGAGTAATCTTTCAAGATCTACCTCCACAAGCTGCCGTAGTCCCGCTTACTAAGACGTGCCTTGCACCATTCGCGGATTTACGACCCCGCCCGCCGTTATTTTGGCAAAAAGAGGGATGCAACACGAGGACTTCCCGGAGGGTCACCCATTCCAGTACTACTCTCGCCCAAGCACGCTTAACTTCGGAGTTCTGATGGGATCCGGTGCGTTAGTGCTGGTATGATCGCATCCGTCATTCTTTGCGCTCTAACTTCTCTTATCCGTTCCGTGCCCCCGCTAATCTTTTAAACCTTTAAACCGTCATAACTTTACGCTCGTTCATCCGTTTCGTGCGATTCTTTTTTTCAATTCGAGTAATCTTTCAAGATCTACCTCCACAAGCTGCCGTAGTCCCGCTTACTAAGACGTGCCTTGCACCATTCGCGGATTTACGACCCCGCCCGCCGTTATTTTGGCAAAAAGAGGGATGCAACACGAGGACTTCCCGGAGGGTCACCCATTCCAGTACTACTCTCGCCCAAGCACGCTTAACTTCGGAGTTCTGATGGGATCCGGTGCGTTAGTGCTGGTATGATCGCATCCGTCATTCTTTGCGCTCTAACTTCTCTTATCCGTTCCGTGCCCCCGCTAATCTTTTAAACCTTTAAACCGTCATAACTTTACGCTCGTTCATCCGTTTCGTGCGATTCTTTTTTTCAATTCGAGTAATCTTTCAAGATCTACCTCCACAAGCTGCCGTAGTCCCGCTTACTAAGACGTGCCTTGCACCATTCGCGGATTTACGACCCCGCCCGCCGTTATTTTGGCAAAAAGAGGGATGCAACACGAGGACTTCCCGGAGGGTCACCCTTTCCAGTACTACTCTCGCCCAAGCACGCTTAACTTCGGAGTTCTGATGGGATCCGGTGCGTTAGTGCTGGTATGATCGCATCCGTCATTCTTTGCGCTCTAACTTCTCTTATCCGTTCCGTGCCCCCGCTAATCTTTTAAACCTTTAAACCGTCATAACTTTACGCTCGTTCATCCGTTTCGTGCGATTCTTTTTTTCAATTCGAGTAATCTTTCAAGATCTACCTCCACAAGCTGCCGTAGTCCCGCTTACTAAGACGTGCCTTGCACCATTCGCGGATTTACGACCCCGCCCGCCGTTATTTTGGCAAAAAGAGGGATGCAACACGAGGACTTCCCGGAGGGTCACCCATTCCAGTACTACTCTCGCCCAAGCACGCTTAACTTCGGAGTTCTGATGGGATCCGGTGCGTTAGTGCTGGTATGATCGCATCCGTCATTCTTTGCGCTCTAACTTCTCTTATCCGTTCCGTGCCCCCGCTAATCTTTTAAACCTTTAAACCGTCATAACTTTACGCTCGTTCATCCGTTTCGTGCGATTCTTTTTTTCAATTCGAGTAATCTTTCAAGATCTACCTCCACAAGCTGCCGTAGTCCCGCTTACTAAGACGTGCCTTGCACCATTCGCGGATTTACGACCCCGCCCGCCGTTATTTTGGCAAAAAGAGGGATGCAACACGAGGACTTCCCGGAGGGTCACCCATTCCAGTACTACTCTCGCCCAAGCACGCTTAACTTCGGAGTTCTGATGGGATCCGGTGCGTTAGTGCTGGTATGATCGCATCCGTCATTCTTTGCGCTCTAACTTCTCTTATCCGTTCCGTGCCCCCGCTAATCTTTTAAACCTTTAAACCGTCATAACTTTACGCTCGTTCATCCGTTTCGTGCGATTCTTTTTTTCAATTCGAGTAATCTTTCAAGATCTACCTCCACAAGCTGCCGTAGTCCCGCTTACTAAGACGTGCCTTGCACCATTCGCGGATTTACGACCCCGCCCGCCGTTATTTTGGCAAAAAGAGGGATGCAACACGAGGACTTCCCGGAGGGTCACCCATTCCAGTACTACTCTCGCCCAAGCACGCTTAACTTCGGAGTTCTGATGGGATCCGGTGCGTTAGTGCTGGTATGATCGCATCCGTCATTCTTTGCGCTCTAACTTCTCTTATCCGTTCCGTGCCCCCGCTAATCTTTTAAACCTTTAAACCGTCATAACTTTACGCTCGTTCATCCGTTTCGTGCGATTCTTTTTTTCAATTCGAGTAATCTTTCAAGATCTACCTCCACAAGCTGCCGTAGTCCCGCTTACTAAGACGTGCCTTGCACCATTCGCGGATTTACGACCCCGCCCGCCGTTATTTTGGCAAAAAGAGGGATGCAACACGAGGACTTCCCGGAGGGTCACCCATTCCAGTACTACTCTCGCCCAAGCACGCTTAACTTCGGAGTTCTGATGGGATCCGGTGCGTTAGTGCTGGTATGATCGCATCCGTCATTCTTTGCGCTCTAACTTCTCTTATCCGTTCCGTGCCCCCGCTAATCTTTTAAACCTTTAAACCGTCATAACTTTACGCTCGTTCATCCGTTTCGTGCGATTCTTTTTTTCAATTCGAGTAATCTTTCAAGATCTACCTCCACAAGCTGCCGTAGTCCCGCTTACTAAGACGTGCCTTGCACCATTCGCGGATTTACGACTCCGCCCGCCGTTATTTTGGCAAAAAGAGGGATGCAACACGAGGACTTCCCGGAGGGTCACCCATTCCAGTACTACTCTCGCCCAAGCACGCTTAACTTCGGAGTTCTGATGGGATCCGGTGCGTTAGTGCTGGTATGATCGCATCCGTCATTCTTTGCGCTCTAACTTCTCTTATCCGTTCCGTGCCCCCGCTAATCTTTTAAACCTTTAAACCGTCATAACTTTACGCTCGTTCATCCGTTTCGTGCGATTCTTTTTTTCAATTCGAGTAATCTTTCAAGATCTACCTCCACAAGCTGCCGTAGTCCCGCTTACTAAGACGTGCCTTGCACCATTCGCGGATTTACGACCCCGCCCGCCGTTATTTTGGCAAAAAGAGGGATGCAACACGAGGACTTCCCGGAGGGTCACCCATTCCAGTACTACTCTCGCCCAAGCACGCTTAACTTCGGAGTTCTGATGGGATCCGGTGCGTTAGTGCTGGTATGATCGCATCCGTCATTCTTTGCGCTCTAACTTCTCTTATCCGTTCCGTGCCCCCGCTAATCTTTTAAACCTTTAAACCGTCATAACTTTACGCTCGTTCATCCGTTTCGTGCGATTCTTTTTTTCAATTCGAGTAATCTTTCAAGATCTACCTCCACAAGCTGCCGTAGTCCCGCTTACTAAGACGTGCCTTGCACCATTCGCGGATTTACGACCCCGCCCGCCGTTATTTTGGCAAAAAGAGGGATGCAACACGAGGACTTCCCGGAGGGTCACCCATTCCAGTACTACTCTCGCCCAAGCACGCTTAACTTCGGAGTTCTGATGGGATCCGGTGCGTTAGTGCTGGTATGATCGCATCCGTCATTCTTTGCGCTCTAACTTCTCTTATCCGTTCCGTGCCCCCGCTAATCTTTTAAACCTTTAAACCGTCATAACTTTACGCTCGTTCATCCGTTTCGTGCGATTCTTTTTTTCAATTCGAGTAATCTTTCAAGATCTACCTCCACAAGCTGCCGTAGTCCCGCTTACTAAGACGTGCCTTGCACCATTCGCGGATTTACGACCCCGCCCGCCGTTATTTTGGCAAAAAGAGGGATGCAACACGAGGACTTCCCGGAGGGTCACCCATTCCAGTACTACTCTCGCCCAAGCACGCTTAACTTCGGAGTTCTGATGGGATCCGGTGCGTTAGTGCTGGTATGATCGCATCCGTCATTCTTTGCGCTCTAACTTCTCTTATCCGTTCCGTGCCCCCGCTAATCTTTTAAACCTTTAAACCGTCATAACTTTACGCTCGTTCATCCGTTTCGTGCGATTCTTTTTTTCAATTCGAGTAATCTTTCAAGATCTACCTCCACAAGCTGCCGTAGTCCCGCTTACTAAGACGTGCCTTGCACCATTCGCGGATTTACGACCCCGCCCGCCGTTATTTTGGCAAAAAGAGGGATGCAACACGAGGACTTCCCGGAGGGTCACCCATTCCAGTACTACTCTCGCCCAAGCACGCTTAACTTCGGAGTTCTGATGGGATCCGGTGCGTTAGTGCTGGTATGATCGCATCCGTCATTCTTTGCGCTCTAACTTCTCTTATCCGTTCCGTGCCCCCGCTAATCTTTTAAACCTTTAAACCGTCATAACTTTACGCTCGTTCATCCGTTTCGTGCGATTCTTTTTTTCAATTCGAGTAATCTTTCAAGATCTACCTCCACAAGCTGCCGTAGTCCCGCTTACTAAGACGTGCCTTGCACCATTCGCGGATTTACGACCCCGCCCGCCGTTATTTTGGCAAAAAGAGGGATGCAACACGAGGACTTCCCGGAGGGTCACCCATTCCAGTACTACTCTCGCCCAAGCACGCTTAACTTCGGAGTTCTGATGGGATCCGGTGCGTTAGTGCTGGTATGATCGCATCCGTCATTCTTTGCGCTCTAACTTCTCTTATCCGTTCCGTGCCCCCGCTAATCTTTTAAACCTTTAAACCGTCATAACTTTACGCTCGTTCATCCGTTTCGTGCGATTCTTTTTTTCAATTCGAGTAATCTTTCAAGATCTACCTCCACAAGCTGCCGTAGTCCCGCTTACTAAGACGTGCCTTGCACCATTCGCGGATTTACGACCCCGCCCGCCGTTATTTTGGCAAAAAGAGGGATGCAACACGAGGACTTCCCGGAGGGTCACCCATTCCAGTACTACTCTCGCCCAAGCACGCTTAACTTCGGAGTTCTGATGGGATCCGGTGCGTTAGTGCTGGTATGATCGCATCCGTCATTCTTTGCGCTCTAACTTCTCTTATCCGTTCCGTGCCCCCGCTAATCTTTTAAACCTTTAAACCGTCATAACTTTACGCTCGTTCATCCGTTTCGTGCGATTCTTTTTTTCAATTCGAGTAATCTTTCAAGATCTACCTCCACAAGCTGCCGTAGTCCCGCTTACTAAGACGTGCCTTGCACCATTCGCGGATTTACGACCCCGCCCGCCGTTATTTTGGCAAAAAGAGGGATGCAACACGAGGACTTCCCGGAGGGTCACCCATTCCAGTACTACTCTCGCCCAAGCACGCTTAACTTCGGAGTTCTGATGGGATCCGGTGCGTTAGTGCTGGTATGATCGCATCCGTCATTCTTTGCGCTCTAACTTCTCTTATCCGTTCCGTGCCCCCGCTAATCTTTTAAACCTTTAAACCGTCATAACTTTACGCTCGTTCATCCGTTTCGTGCGATTCTTTTTTTCAATTCGAGTAATCTTTCAAGATCTACCTCCACAAGCTGCCGTAGTCCCGCTTACTAAGACGTGCCTTGCACCATTCGCGGATTTACGACCCCGCCCGCCGTTATTTTGGCAAAAAGAGGGATGCAACACGAGGACTTCCCGGAGGGTCACCCATTCCAGTACTACTCTCGCCCAAGCACGCTTAACTTCGGAGTTCTGATGGGATCCGGTGCGTTAGTGCTGGTATGATCGCATCCGTCATTCTTTGCGCTCTAACTTCTCTTATCCGTTCCGTGCCCCCGCTAATCTTTTAAACCTTTAAACCGTCATAACTTTACGCTCGTTCATCCGTTTCGTGCGATTCTTTTTTTCAATTCGAGTAATCTTTCAAGATCTACCTCCACAAGCTGCCGTAGTCCCGCTTACTAAGACGTGCCTTGCACCATTCGCGGATTTACGACCCCGCCCGCCGTTATTTTGGCAAAAAGAGGGATGCAACACGAGGACTTCCCGGAGGGTCACCCATTCCAGTACTACTCTCGCCCAAGCACGCTTAACTTCGGAGTTCTGATGGGATCCGGTGCGTTAGTGCTGGTATGATCGCATCCGTCATTCTTTGCGCTCTAACTTCTCTTATCCGTTCCGTGCCCCCGCTAATCTTTTAAACCTTTAAACCGTCATAACTTTACGCTCGTTCATCCGTTTCGTGCGATTCTTTTTTTCAATTCGAGTAATCTTTCAAGATCTACCTCCACAAGCTGCCGTAGTCCCGCTTACTAAGACGTGCCTTGCACCATTCGCGGATTTACGACCCCGCCCGCCGTTATTTTGGCAAAAAGAGGGATGCAACACGAGGACTTCCCGGAGGGTCACCCATTCCAGTACTACTCTCGCCCAAGCACGCTTAACTTCGGAGTTCTGATGGGATCCGGTGCGTTAGTGCTGGTATGATCGCATCCGTCATTCTTTGCGCTCTAACTTCTCTTATCCGTTCCGTGCCCCCGCTAATCTTTTAAACCTTTAAACCGTCATAACTTTACGCTCGTTCATCCGTTTCGTG
Source organism: Petunia secreta (assembly GCA_029990175.1). Lineage (NCBI taxonomy): Eukaryota > Viridiplantae > Streptophyta > Magnoliopsida > Solanales > Solanaceae > Petunia > Petunia secreta. The sequence continues at coordinate 89,093 of JARKIP010000419.1, forward strand.
CGATTCTTTTTTTCAATTCGAGTAATCTTTCAAGATCTACCTCCACAAGCTGCCGTAGTCCCGCTTACTAAGACGTGCCTTGCACCATTCGCGGATTTACGACCCCGCCCGCCGTTATTTTGGCAAAAAGAGGGATGCAACACGAGGACTTCCCGGAGGGTCACCCATTCCAGTACTACTCTCGCCCAAGCACGCTTAACTTCGGAGTTCTGATGGGATCCGGTGCGTTAGTGCTGGTATGATCGCATCCGTCATTCTTTGCGCTCTAACTTCTCTTATCCGTTCCGTGCCCCCGCTAATCTTTTAAACCTTTAAACCGTCATAACTTTACGCTCGTTCATCCGTTTCGTGCGATTCTTTTTTTCAATTCGAGTAATCTTTCAAGATCTACCTCCACAAGCTGCCGTAGTCCCGCTTACTAAGACGTGCCTTGCACCATTCGCGGATTTACGACCCCGCCCGCCGTTATTTTGGCAAAAAGAGGGATGCAACACGAGGACTTCCCGGAGGGTCACCCATTCCAGTACTACTCTCGCCCAAGCACGCTTAACTTCGGAGTTCTGATGGGATCCGGTGCGTTAGTGCTGGTATGATCGCATCCGTCATTCTTTGCGCTCTAACTTCTCTTATCCGTTCCGTGCCCCCGCTAATCTTTTAAACCTTTAAACCGTCATAACTTTACGCTCGTTCATCCGTTTCGTGCGATTCTTTTTTTCAATTCGAGTAATCTTTCAAGATCTACCTCCACAAGCTGCCGTAGTCCCGCTTACTAAGACGTGCCTTGCACCATTCGCGGATTTACGACCCCGCCCGCCGTTATTTTGGCAAAAAGAGGGATGCAACACGAGGACTTCCCGGAGGGTCACCCATTCCAGTACTACTCTCGCCCAAGCACGCTTAACTTCGGAGTTCTGATGGGATCCGGTGCGTTAGTGCTGGTATGATCGCATCCGTCATTCTTTGCGCTCTAACTTCTCTTATCCGTTCCGTGCCCCCGCTAATCTTTTAAACCTTTAAACCGTCATAACTTTACGCTCGTTCATCCGTTTCGTGCGATTCTTTTTTTCAATTCGAGTAATCTTTCAAGATCTACCTCCACAAGCTGCCGTAGTCCCGCTTACTAAGACGTGCCTTGCACCATTCGCGGATTTACGACCCCGCCCGCCGTTATTTTGGCAAAAAGAGGGATGCAACACGAGGACTTCCCGGAGGGTCACCCATTCCAGTACTACTCTCGCCCAAGCACGCTTAACTTCGGAGTTCTGATGGGATCCGGTGCGTTAGTGCTGGTATGATCGCATCCGTCATTCTTTGCGCTCTAACTTCTCTTATCCGTTCCGTGCCCCCGCTAATCTTTTAAACCTTTAAACCGTCATAACTTTACGCTCGTTCATCCGTTTCGTGCGATTCTTTTTTTCAATTCGAGTAATCTTTCAAGATCTACCTCCACAAGCTGCCGTAGTCCCGCTTACTAAGACGTGCCTTGCACCATTCGCGGATTTACGACCCCGCCCGCCGTTATTTTGGCAAAAAGAGGGATGCAACACGAGGACTTCCCGGAGGGTCACCCATTCCAGTACTACTCTCGCCCAAGCACGCTTAACTTCGGAGTTCTGATGGGATCCGGTGCGTTAGTGCTGGTATGATCGCATCCGTCATTCTTTGCGCTCTAACTTCTCTTATCCGTTCCGTGCCCCCGCTAATCTTTTAAACCTTTAAACCGTCATAACTTTACGCTCGTTCATCCGTTTCGTGCGATTCTTTTTTTCAATTCGAGTAATCTTTCAAGATCTACCTCCACAAGCTGCCGTAGTCCCGCTTACTAAGACGTGCCTTGCACCATTCGCGGATTTACGACCCCGCCCGCCGTTATTTTGGCAAAAAGAGGGATGCAACACGAGGACTTCCCGGAGGGTCACCCATTCCAGTACTACTCTCGCCCAAGCACGCTTAACTTCGGAGTTCTGATGGGATCCGGTGCGTTAGTGCTGGTATGATCGCATCCGTCATTCTTTGCGCTCTAACTTCTCTTATCCGTTCCGTGCCCCCGCTAATCTTTTAAACCTTTAAACCGTCATAACTTTACGCTCGTTCATCCGTTTCGTGCGATTCTTTTTTTCAATTCGAGTAATCTTTCAAGATCTACCTCCACAAGCTGCCGTAGTCCCGCTTACTAAGACGTGCCTTGCACCATTCGCGGATTTACGACCCCGCCCGCCGTTATTTTGGCAAAAAGAGGGATGCAACACGAGGACTTCCCGGAGGGTCACCCATTCCAGTACTACTCTCGCCCAAGCACGCTTAACTTCGGAGTTCTGATGGGATCCGGTGCGTTAGTGCTGGTATGATCGCATCCGTCATTCTTTGCGCTCTAACTTCTCTTATCCGTTCCGTGCCCCCGCTAATCTTTTAAACCTTTAAACCGTCATAACTTTACGCTCGTTCATCCGTTTCGTGCGATTCTTTTTTTCAATTCGAGTAATCTTTCAAGATCTACCTCCACAAGCTGCCGTAGTCCCGCTTACTAAGACGTGCCTTGCACCATTCGCGGATTTACGACCCCGCCCGCCGTTATTTTGGCAAAAAGAGGGATGCAACACGAGGACTTCCCGGAGGGTCACCCATTCCAGTACTACTCTCGCCCAAGCACGCTTAACTTCGGAGTTCTGATGGGATCCGGTGCGTTAGTGCTGGTATGATCGCATCCGTCATTCTTTGCGCTCTAACTTCTCTTATCCGTTCCGTGCCCCCGCTAATCTTTTAAACCTTTAAACCGTCATAACTTTACGCTCGTTCATCCGTTTCGTGCGATTCTTTTTTTCAATTCGAGTAATCTTTCAAGATCTACCTCCACAAGCTGCCGTAGTCCCGCTTACTAAGACGTGCCTTGCACCATTCGCGGATTTACGACCCCGCCCGCCGTTATTTTGGCAAAAAGAGGGATGCAACACGAGGACTTCCCGGAGGGTCACCCATTCCAGTACTACTCTCGCCCAAGCACGCTTAACTTCGGAGTTCTGATGGGATCCGGTGCGTTAGTGCTGGTATGATCGCATCCGTCATTCTTTGCGCTCTAACTTCTCTTATCCGTTCCGTGCCCCCGCTAATCTTTTAAACCTTTAAACCGTCATAACTTTACGCTCGTTCATCCGTTTCGTGCGATTCTTTTTTTCAATTCGAGTAATCTTTCAAGATCTACCTCCACAAGCTGCCGTAGTCCCGCTTACTAAGACGTGCCTTGCACCATTCGCGGATTTACGACCCCGCCCGCCGTTATTTTGGCAAAAAGAGGGATGCAACACGAGGACTTCCCGGAGGGTCACCCATTCCAGTACTACTCTCGCCCAAGCACGCTTAACTTCGGAGTTCTGATGGGATCCGGTGCGTTAGTGCTGGTATGATCGCATCCGTCATTCTTTGCGCTCTAACTTCTCTTATCCGTTCCGTGCCCCCGCTAATCTTTTAAACCTTTAAACCGTCATAACTTTACGCTCGTTCATCCGTTTCGTGCGATTCTTTTTTTCAATTCGAGTAATCTTTCAAGATCTACCTCCACAAGCTGCCGTAGTCCCGCTTACTAAGACGTGCCTTGCACCATTCGCGGATTTACGACCCCGCCCGCCGTTATTTTGGCAAAAAGAGGGATGCAACACGAGGACTTCCCGGAGGGTCACCCATTCCAGTACTACTCTCGCCCAAGCACGCTTAACTTCGGAGTTCTGATGGGATCCGGTGCGTTAGTGCTGGTATGATCGCATCCGTCATTCTTTGCGCTCTAACTTCTCTTATCCGTTCCGTGCCCCCGCTAATCTTTTAAACCTTTAAACCGTCATAACTTTACGCTCGTTCATCCGTTTCGTGCGATTCTTTTTTTCAATTCGAGTAATCTTTCAAGATCTACCTCCACAAGCTGCCGTAGTCCCGCTTACTAAGACGTGCCTTGCACCATTCGCGGATTTACGACCCCGCCCGCCGTTATTTTGGCAAAAAGAGGGATGCAACACGAGGACTTCCCGGAGGGTCACCCATTCCAGTACTACTCTCGCCCAAGCACGCTTAACTTCGGAGTTCTGATGGGATCCGGTGCGTTAGTGCTGGTATGATCGCATCCGTCATTCTTTGCGCTCTAACTTCTCTTATCCGTTCCGTGCCCCCGCTAATCTTTTAAACCTTTAAACCGTCATAACTTTACGCTCGTTCATCCGTTTCGTGCGATTCTTTTTTTCAATTCGAGTAATCTTTCAAGATCTACCTCCACAAGCTGCCGTAGTCCCGCTTACTAAGACGTGCCTTGCACCATTCGCGGATTTACGACCCCGCCCGCCGTTATTTTGGCAAAAAGAGGGATGCAACACGAGGACTTCCCGGAGGGTCACCCATTCCAGTACTACTCTCGCCCAAGCACGCTTAACTTCGGAGTTCTGATGGGATCCGGTGCGTTAGTGCTGGTATGATCGCATCCGTCATTCTTTGCGCTCTAACTTCTCTTATCCGTTCCGTGCCCCCGCTAATCTTTTAAACCTTTAAACCGTCATAACTTTACGCTCGTTCATCCGTTTCGTGCGATTCTTTTTTTCAATTCGAGTAATCTTTCAAGATCTACCTCCACAAGCTGCCGTAGTCCCGCTTACTAAGACGTGCCTTGCACCATTCGCGGATTTACGACCCCGCCCGCCGTTATTTTGGCAAAAAGAGGGATGCAACACGAGGACTTCCCGGAGGGTCACCCATTCCAGTACTACTCTCGCCCAAGCACGCTTAACTTCGGAGTTCTGATGGGATCCGGTGCGTTAGTGCTGGTATGATCGCATCCGTCATTCTTTGCGCTCTAACTTCTCTTATCCGTTCCGTGCCCCCGCTAATCTTTTAAACCTTTAAACCGTCATAACTTTACGCTCGTTCATCCGTTTCGTGCGATTCTTTTTTTCAATTCGAGTAATCTTTCAAGATCTACCTCCACAAGCTGCCGTAGTCCCGCTTACTAAGACGTGCCTTGCACCATTCGCGGATTTACGACCCCGCCCGCCGTTATTTTGGCAAAAAGAGGGATGCAACACGAGGACTTCCCGGAGGGTCACCCATTCCAGTACTACTCTCGCCCAAGCACGCTTAACTTCGGAGTTCTGATGGGATCCGGTGCGTTAGTGCTGGTATGATCGCATCCGTCATTCTTTGCGCTCTAACTTCTCTTATCCGTTCCGTGCCCCCGCTAATCTTTTAAACCTTTAAACCGTCATAACTTTACGCTCGTTCATCCGTTTCGTGCGATTCTTTTTTTCAATTCGAGTAATCTTTCAAGATCTACCTCCACAAGCTGCCGTAGTCCCGCTTACTAAGACGTGCCTTGCACCATTCGCGGATTTACGACCCCGCCCGCCGTTATTTTGGCAAAAAGAGGGATGCAACACGAGGACTTCCCGGAGGGTCACCCATTCCAGTACTACTCTCGCCCAAGCACGCTTAACTTCGGAGTTCTGATGGGATCCGGTGCGTTAGTGCTGGTATGATCGCATCCGTCATTCTTTGCGCTCTAACTTCTCTTATCCGTTCCGTGCCCCCGCTAATCTTTTAAACCTTTAAACCGTCATAACTTTACGCTCGTTCATCCGTTTCGTGCGATTCTTTTTTTCAATTCGAGTAATCTTTCAAGATCTACCTCCACAAGCTGCCGTAGTCCCGCTTACTAAGACGTGCCTTGCACCATTCGCGGATTTACGACCCCGCCCGCCGTTATTTTGGCAAAAAGAGGGATGCAACACGAGGACTTCCCGGAGGGTCACCCATTCCAGTACTACTCTCGCCCAAGCACGCTTAACTTCGGAGTTCTGATGGGATCCGGTGCGTTAGTGCTGGTATGATCGCATCCGTCATTCTTTGCGCTCTAACTTCTCTTATCCGTTCCGTGCCCCCGCTAATCTTTTAAACCTTTAAACCGTCATAACTTTACGCTCGTTCATCCGTTTCGTGCGATTCTTTTTTTCAATTCGAGTAATCTTTCAAGATCTACCTCCACAAGCTGCCGTAGTCCCGCTTACTAAGACGTGCCTTGCACCATTCGCGGATTTACGACCCCGCCCGCCGTTATTTTGGCAAAAAGAGGGATGCAACACGAGGACTTCCCGGAGGGTCACCCATTCCAGTACTACTCTCGCCCAAGCACGCTTAACTTCGGAGTTCTGATGGGATCCGGTGCGTTAGTGCTGGTATGATCGCATCCGTCATTCTTTGCGCTCTAACTTCTCTTATCCGTTCCGTGCCCCCGCTAATCTTTTAAACCTTTAAACCGTCATAACTTTACGCTCGTTCATCCGTTTCGTGCGATTCTTTTTTTCAATTCGAGTAATCTTTCAAGATCTACCTCCACAAGCTGCCGTAGTCCCGCTTACTAAGACGTGCCTTGCACCATTCGCGGATTTACGACCCCGCCCGCCGTTATTTTGGCAAAAAGAGGGATGCAACACGAGGACTTCCCGGAGGGTCACCCATTCCAGTACTACTCTCGCCCAAGCACGCTTAACTTCGGAGTTCTGATGGGATCCGGTGCGTTAGTGCTGGTATGATCGCATCCGTCATTCTTTGCGCTCTAACTTCTCTTATCCGTTCCGTGCCCCCGCTAATCTTTTAAACCTTTAAACCGTCATAACTTTACGCTCGTTCATCCGTTTCGTGCGATTCTTTTTTTCAATTCGAGTAATCTTTCAAGATCTACCTCCACAAGCTGCCGTAGTCCCGCTTACTAAGACGTGCCTTGCACCATTCGCGGATTTACGACCCCGCCCGCCGTTATTTTGGCAAAAAGAGGGATGCAACACGAGGACTTCCCGGAGGGTCACCCATTCCAGTACTACTCTCGCCCAAGCACGCTTAACTTCGGAGTTCTGATGGGATCCGGTGCGTTAGTGCTGGTATGATCGCATCCGTCATTCTTTGCGCTCTAACTTCTCTTATCCGTTCCGTGCCCCCGCTAATCTTTTAAACCTTTAAACCGTCATAACTTTACGCTCGTTCATCCGTTTCGTGCGATTCTTTTTTTCAATTCGAGTAATCTTTCAAGATCTACCTCCACAAGCTGCCGTAGTCCCGCTTACTAAGACGTGCCTTGCACCATTCGCGGATTTACGACCCCGCCCGCCGTTATTTTGGCAAAAAGAGGGATGCAACACGAGGACTTCCCGGAGGGTCACCCATTCCAGTACTACTCTCGCCCAAGCACGCTTAACTTCGGAGTTCTGATGGGATCCGGTGCGTTAGTGCTGGTATGATCGCATCCGTCATTCTTTGCGCTCTAACTTCTCTTATCCGTTCCGTGCCCCCGCTAATCTTTTAAACCTTTAAACCGTCATAACTTTACGCTCGTTCATCCGTTTCGTGCGATTCTTTTTTTCAATTCGAGTAATCTTTCAAGATCTACCTCCACAAGCTGCCGTAGTCCCGCTTACTAAGACGTGCCTTGCACCATTCGCGGATTTACGACCCCGCCCGCCGTTATTTTGGCAAAAAGAGGGATGCAACACGAGGACTTCCCGGAGGGTCACCCATTCCAGTACTACTCTCGCCCAAGCACGCTTAACTTCGGAGTTCTGATGGGATCCGGTGCGTTAGTGCTGGTATGATCGCATCCGTCATTCTTTGCGCTCTAACTTCTCTTATCCGTTCCGTGCCCCCGCTAATCTTTTAAACCTTTAAACCGTCATAACTTTACGCTCGTTCATCCGTTTCGTGCGATTCTTTTTTTCAATTCGAGTAATCTTTCAAGATCTACCTCCACAAGCTGCCGTAGTCCCGCTTACTAAGACGTGCCTTGCACCATTCGCGGATTTACGACCCCGCCCGCCGTTATTTTGGCAAAAAGAGGGATGCAACACGAGGACTTCCCGGAGGGTCACCCATTCCAGTACTACTCTCGCCCAAGCACGCTTGACTTCGGAGTTCTGATGGGATCCGGTGCGTTAGTGCTGGTATGATCGCATCCGTCATTCTTTGCGCTCTAACTTCTCTTATCCGTTCCGTGCCCCCGCTAATCTTTTAAACCTTTAAACCGTCATAACTTTACGCTCGTTCATCCGTTTCGTGCGATTCTTTTTTTCAATTCGAGTAATCTTTCAAGATCTACCTCCACAAGCTGCCGTAGTCCCGCTTACTAAGACGTGCCTTGCACCATTCGCGGATTTACGACCCCGCCCGCCGTTATTTTGGCAAAAAGAGGGATGCAACACGAGGACTTCCCGGAGGGTCACCCATTCCAGTACTACTCTCGCCCAAGCACGCTTAACTTCGGAGTTCTGATGGGATCCGGTGCGTTAGTGCTGGTATGATCGCATCCGTCATTCTTTGCGCTCTAACTTCTCTTATCCGTTCCGTGCCCCCGCTAATCTTTTAAACCTTTAAACCGTCATAACTTTACGCTCGTTCATCCGTTTCGTGCGATTCTTTTTTTCAATTCGAGTAATCTTTCAAGATCTACCTCCACAAGCTGCCGTAGTCCCGCTTACTAAGACGTGCCTTGCACCATTCGCGGATTTACGACCCCGCCCGCCGTTATTTTGGCAAAAAGAGGGATGCAACACGAGGACTTCCCGGAGGGTCACCCATTCCAGTACTACTCTCGCCCAAGCACGCTTAACTTCGGAGTTCTGATGGGATCCGGTGCGTTAGTGCTGGTATGATCGCATCCGTCATTCTTTGCGCTCTAACTTCTCTTATCCGTTCCGTGCCCCCGCTAATCTTTTAAACCTTTAAACCGTCATAACTTTACGCTCGTTCATCCGTTTCGTGCGATTCTTTTTTTCAATTCGAGTAATCTTTCAAGATCTACCTCCACAAGCTGCCGTAGTCCCGCTTACTAAGACGTGCCTTGCACCATTCGCGGATTTACGACCCCGCCCGCCGTTATTTTGGCAAAAAGAGGGATGCAACACGAGGACTTCCCGGAGGGTCACCCATTCCAGTACTACTCTCGCCCAAGCACGCTTAACTTCGGAGTTCTGATGGGATCCGGTGCGTTAGTGCTGGTATGATCGCATCCGTCATTCTTTGCGCTCTAACTTCTCTTATCCGTTCCGTGCCCCCGCTAATCTTTTAAACCTTTAAACCGTCATAACTTTACGCTCGTTCATCCGTTTCGTGCGATTCTTTTTTTCAATTCGAGTAATCTTTCAAGATCTACCTCCACAAGCTGCCGTAGTCCCGCTTACTAAGACGTGCCTTGCACCATTCGCGGATTTACGACCCCGCCCGCCGTTATTTTGGCAAAAAGAGGGATGCAACACGAGGACTTCCCGGAGGGTCACCCATTCCAGTACTACTCTCGCCCAAGCACGCTTAACTTCGGAGTTCTGATGGGATCCGGTGCGTTAGTGCTGGTATGATCGCATCCGTCATTCTTTGCGCTCTAACTTCTCTTATCCGTTCCGTGCCCCCGCTAATCTTTTAAACCTTTAAACCGTCATAACTTTACGCTCGTTCATCCGTTTCGTGCGATTCTTTTTTTCAATTCGAGTAATCTTTCAAGATCTACCTCCACAAGCTGCCGTAGTCCCGCTTACTAAGACGTGCCTTGCACCATTCGCGGATTTACGACCCCGCCCGCCGTTATTTTGGCAAAAAGAGGGATGCAACACGAGGACTTCCCGGAGGGTCACCCATTCCAGTACTACTCTCGCCCAAGCACGCTTAACTTCGGAGTTCTGATGGGATCCGGTGCGTTAGTGCTGGTATGATCGCATCCGTCATTCTTTGCGCTCTAACTTCTCTTATCCGTTCCGTGCCCCCGCTAATCTTTTAAACCTTTAAACCGTCATAACTTTACGCTCGTTCATCCGTTTCGTGCGATTCTTTTTTTCAATTCGAGTAATCTTTCAAGATCTACCTCCACAAGCTGCCGTAGTCCCGCTTACTAAGACGTGCCTTGCACCATTCGCGGATTTACGACCCCGCCCGCCGTTATTTTGGCAAAAAGAGAGATGCAACACGAGGACTTCCCGGAGGGTCACCCATTCCAGTACTACTCTCGCCCAAGCACGCTTAACTTCGGAGTTCTGATGGGATCCGGTGCGTTAGTGCTGGTATGATCGCATCCGTCATTCTTTGCGCTCTAACTTCTCTTATCCGTTCCGTGCCCCCGCTAATCTTTTAAACCTTTAAACCGTCATAACTTTACGCTCGTTCATCCGTTTCGTGCGATTCTTTTTTTCAATTCGAGTAATCTTTCAAGATCTACCTCCACAAGCTGCCGTAGTCCCGCTTACTAAGACGTGCCTTGCACCATTCGCGGATTTACGACCCCGCCCGCCGTTATTTTGGCAAAAAGAGGGATGCAACACGAGGACTTCCCGGAGGGTCACCCATTCCAGTACTACTCTCGCCCAAGCACGCTTAACTTCGGAGTTCTGATGGGATCCGGTGCGTTAGTGCTGGTATGATCGCATCCGTCATTCTTTGCGCTCTAACTTCTCTTATCCGTTCCGTGCCCCCGCTAATCTTTTAAACCTTTAAACCGTCATAACTTTACGCTCGTTCATCCGTTTCGTGCGATTCTTTTTTTCAATTCGAGTAATCTTTCAAGATCTACCTCCACAAGCTGCCGTAGTCCCGCTTACTAAGACGTGCCTTGCACCATTCGCGGATTTACGACCCCGCCCGCCGTTATTTTGGCAAAAAGAGGGATGCAACACGAGGACTTCCCGGAGGGTCACCCATTCCAGTACTACTCTCGCCCAAGCACGCTTAACTTCGGAGTTCTGATGGGATCCGGTGCGTTAGTGCTGGTATGATCGCATCCGTCATTCTTTGCGCTCTAACTTCTCTTATCCGTTCCGTGCCCCCGCTAATCTTTTAAACCTTTAAACCGTCATAACTTTACGCTCGTTCATCCGTTTCGTGCGATTCTTTTTTTCAATTCGAGTAATCTTTCAAGATCTACCTCCACAAGCTGCCGTAGTCCCGCTTACTAAGACGTGCCTTGCACCATTCGCGGATTTACGACCCCGCCCGCCGTTATTTTGGCAAAAAGAGGGATGCAACACGAGGACTTCCCGGAGGGTCACCCATTCCAGTACTACTCTCGCCCAAGCACGCTTAACTTCGGAGTTCTGATGGGATCCGGTGCGTTAGTGCTGGTATGATCGCATCCGTCATTCTTTGCGCTCTAACTTCTCTTATCCGTTCCGTGCCCCCGCTAATCTTTTAAACCTTTAAACCGTCATAACTTTACGCTCGTTCATCCGTTTCGTGCGATTCTTTTTTTCAATTCGAGTAATCTTTCAAGATCTACCTCCACAAGCTGCCGTAGTCCCGCTTACTAAGACGTGCCTTGCACCATTCGCGGATTTACGACCCCGCCCGCCGTTATTTTGGCAAAAAGAGGGATGCAACACGAGGACTTCCCGGAGGGTCACCCATTCCAGTACTACTCTCGCCCAAGCACGCTTAACTTCGGAGTTCTGATGGGATCCGGTGCGTTAGTGCTGGTATGATCGCATCCGTCATTCTTTGCGCTCTAACTTCTCTTATCCGTTCCGTGCCCCCGCTAATCTTTTAAACCTTTAAACCGTCATAACTTTACGCTCGTTCATCCGTTTCGTGCGATTCTTTTTTTCAATTCGAGTAATCTTTCAAGATCTACCTCCACAAGCTGCCGTAGTCCCGCTTACTAAGACGTGCCTTGCACCATTCGCGGATTTACGACCCCGCCCGCCGTTATTTTGGCAAAAAGAGGGATGCAACACGAGGACTTCCCGGAGGGTCACCCATTCCAGTACTACTCTCGCCCAAGCACGCTTAACTTCGGAGTTCTGATGGGATCCGGTGCGTTAGTGCTGGTATGATCGCATCCGTCATTCTTTGCGCTCTAACTTCTCTTATCCGTTCCGTGCCCCCGCTAATCTTTTAAACCTTTAAACCGTCATAACTTTACGCTCGTTCATCCGTTTCGTGCGATTCTTTTTTTCAATTCGAGTAATCTTTCAAGATCTACCTCCACAAGCTGCCGTAGTCCCGCTTACTAAGACGTGCCTTGCACCATTCGCGGATTTACGACCCCGCCCGCCGTTATTTTGGCAAAAAGAGGGATGCAACACGAGGACTTCCCGGAGGGTCACCCATTCCAGTACTACTCTCGCCCAAGCACGCTTAACTTCGGAGTTCTGATGGGATCCGGTGCGTTAGTGCTGGTATGATCGCATCCGTCATTCTTTGCGCTCTAACTTCTCTTATCCGTTCCGTGCCCCCGCTAATCTTTTAAACCTTTAAACCGTCATAACTTTACGCTCGTTCATCCGTTTCGTGCGATTCTTTTTTTCAATTCGAGTAATCTTTCAAGATCTACCTCCACAAGCTGCCGTAGTCCCGCTTACTAAGACGTGCCTTGCACCATTCGCGGATTTACGACCCCGCCCGCCGTTATTTTGGCAAAAAGAGGGATGCAACACGAGGACTTCCCGGAGGGTCACCCATTCCAGTACTACTCTCGCCCAAGCACGCTTAACTTCGGAGTTCTGATGGGATCCGGTGCGTTAGTGCTGGTATGATCGCATCCGTCATTCTTTGCGCTCTAACTTCTCTTATCCGTTCCGTGCCCCCGCTAATCTTTTAAACCTTTAAACCGTCATAACTTTACGCTCGTTCATCCGTTTCGTGCGATTCTTTTTTTCAATTCGAGTAATCTTTCAAGATCTACCTCCACAAGCTGCCGTAGTCCCGCTTACTAAGACGTGCCTTGCACCATTCGCGGATTTACGACCCCGCCCGCCGTTATTTTGGCAAAAAGAGGGATGCAACACGAGGACTTCCCGGAGGGTCACCCATTCCAGTACTACTCTCGCCCAAGCACGCTTAACTTCGGAGTTCTGATGGGATCCGGTGCGTTAGTGCTGGTATGATCGCATCCGTCATTCTTTGCGCTCTAACTTCTCTTATCCGTTCCGTGCCCCCGCTAATCTTTTAAACCTTTAAACCGTCATAACTTTACGCTCGTTCATCCGTTTCGTGCGCTTCTTTTTTTCAATTCGAGTAATCTTTCAAGATCTACCTCCACAAGCTGCCGTAGTCCCGCTTACTAAGACGTGCCTTGCACCATTCGCGGATTTACGACCCCGCCCGCCGTTATTTTGGCAAAAAGAGGGATGCAACACGAGGACTTCCCGGAGGGTCACCCATTCCAGTACTACTCTCGCCCAAGCACGCTTAACTTCGGAGTTCTGATGGGATCCGGTGCGTTAGTGCTGGTATGATCGCATCCGTCATTCTTTGCGCTCTAACTTCTCTTATCCGTTCCGTGCCCCCGCTAATCTTTTAAACCTTTAAACCGTCATAACTTTACGCTCGTTCATCCGTTTCGTGCGATTCTTTTTTTCAATTCGAGTAATCTTTCAAGATCTACCTCCACAAGCTGCCGTAGTCCCGCTTACTAAGACGTGCCTTGCACCATTCGCGGATTTACGACCCCGCCCGCCGTTATTTTGGCAAAAAGAGGGATGCAACACGAGGACTTCCCGGAGGGTCACCCATTCCAGTACTACTCTCGCCCAAGCACGCTTAACTTCGGAGTTCTGATGGGATCCGGTGCGTTAGTGCTGGTATGATCGCATCCGTCATTCTTTGCGCTCTAACTTCTCTTATCCGTTCCGTGCCCCCGCTAATCTTTTAAACCTTTAAACCGTCATAACTTTACGCTCGTTCATCCGTTTCGTGCGATTCTTTTTTTCAATTCGAGTAATCTTTCAAGATCTACCTCCACAAGCTGCCGTAGTCCCGCTTACTAAGACGTGCCTTGCACCATTCGCGGATTTACGACCCCGCCCGCCGTTATTTTGGCAAAAAGAGGGATGCAACACGAGGACTTCCCGGAGGGTCACCCATTCCAGTACTACTCTCGCCCAAGCGCGCTTAACTTCGGAGTTCTGATGGGATCCGGTGCGTTAGTGCTGGTATGATCGCATCCGTCATTCTTTGCGCTCTAACTTCTCTTATCCGTTCCGTGCCCCCGCTAATCTTTTAAACCTTTAAACCGTCATAACTTTACGCTCGTTCATCCGTTTCGTGCGATTCTTTTTTTCAATTCGAGTAATCTTTCAAGATCTACCTCCACAAGCTGCCGTAGTCCCGCTTACTAAGACGTGCCTTGCACCATTCGCGGATTTACGACCCCGCCCGCCGTTATTTTGGCAAAAAGAGGGATGCAACACGAGGACTTCCCGGAGGGTCACCCATTCCAGTACTACTCTCGCCCAAGCACGCTTAACTTCGGAGTTCTGATGGGATCCGGTGCGTTAGTGCTGGTATGATCGCATCCGTCATTCTTTGCGCTCTAACTTCTCTTATCCGTTCCGTGCCCCCGCTAATCTTTTAAACCTTTAAACCGTCATAACTTTACGCTCGTTCATCCGTTTCGTGCGATTCTTTTTTTCAATTCGAGTAATCTTTCAAGATCTACCTCCACAAGCTGCCGTAGTCCCGCTTACTAAGACGTGCCTTGCACCATTCGCGGATTTACGACCCCGCCCGCCGTTATTTTGGCAAAAAGAGGGATGCAACACGAGGACTTCCCGGAGGGTCACCCATTCCAGTACTACTCTCGCCCAAGCACGCTTAACTTCGGAGTTCTGATGGGATCCGGTGCGTTAGTGCTGGTATGATCGCATCCGTCATTCTTTGCGCTCTAACTTCTCTTATCCGTTCCGTGCCCCCGCTAATCTTTTAAACCTTTAAACCGTCATAACTTTACGCTCGTTCATCCGTTTCGTGCGATTCTTTTTTTCAATTCGAGTAATCTTTCAAGATCTACCTCCACAAGCTGCCGTAGTCCCGCTTACTAAGACGTGCCTTGCACCATTCGCGGATTTACGACCCCGCCCGCCGTTATTTTGGCAAAAAGAGGGATGCAACACGAGGACTTCCCGGAGGGTCACCCATTCCAGTACTACTCTCGCCCAAGCACGCTTAACTTCGGAGTTCTGATGGGATCCGGTGCGTTAGTGCTGGTATGATCGCATCCGTCATTCTTTGCGCTCTAACTTCTCTTATCCGTTCCGTGCCCCCGCTAATCTTTTAAACCTTTAAACCGTCATAACTTTACGCTCGTTCATCCGTTTCGTGCGCTTCTTTTTTTCAATTCGAGTAATCTTTCAAGATCTACCTCCACAAGCTGCCGTAGTCCCGCTTACTAAGACGTGCCTTGCACCATTCGCGGATTTACGACCCCGCCCGCCGTTATTTTGGCAAAAAGAGGGATGCAACACGAGGACTTCCCGGAGGGTCACCCATTCCAGTACTACTCTCGCCCAAGCACGCTTAACTTCGGAGTTCTGATGGGATCCGGTGCGTTAGTGCTGGTATGATCGCATCCGTCATTCTTTGCGCTCTAACTTCTCTTATCCGTTCCGTGCCCCCGCTAATCTTTTAAACCTTTAAACCGTCATAACTTTACGCTCGTTCATCCGTTTCGTGCGATTCTTTTTTTCAATTCGAGTAATCTTTCAAGATCTACCTCCACAAGCTGCCGTAGTCCCGCTTACTAAGACGTGCCTTGCACCATTCGCGGATTTACGACCCCGCCCGCCGTTATTTTGGCAAAAAGAGGGATGCAACACGAGGACTTCCCGGAGGGTCACCCATTCCAGTACTACTCTCGCCCAAGCACGCTTAACTTCGGAGTTCTGATGGGATCCGGTGCGTTAGTGCTGGTATGATCGCATCCGTCATTCTTTGCGCTCTAACTTCTCTTATCCGTTCCGTGCCCCCGCTAATCTTTTAAACCTTTAAACCGTCATAACTTTACGCTCGTTCATCCGTTTCGTGCGATTCTTTTTTTCAATTCGAGTAATCTTTCAAGATCTACCTCCACAAGCTGCCGTAGTCCCGCTTACTAAGACGTGCCTTGCACCATTCGCGGATTTACGACCCCGCCCGCCGTTATTTTGGCAAAAAGAGGGATGCAACACGAGGACTTCCCGGAGGGTCACCCATTCCAGTACTACTCTCGCCCAAGCGCGCTTAACTTCGGAGTTCTGATGGGATCCGGTGCGTTAGTGCTGGTATGATCGCATCCGTCATTCTTTGCGCTCTAACTTCTCTTATCCGTTCCGTGCCCCCGCTAATCTTTTAAACCTTTAAACCGTCATAACTTTACGCTCGTTCATCCGTTTCGTGCGATTCTTTTTTTCAATTCGAGTAATCTTTCAAGATCTACCTCCACAAGCTGCCGTAGTCCCGCTTACTAAGACGTGCCTTGCACCATTCGCGGATTTACGACCCCGCCCGCCGTTATTTTGGCAAAAAGAGGGATGCAACACGAGGACTTCCCGGAGGGTCACCCATTCCAGTACTACTCTCGCCCAAGCACGCTTAACTTCGGAGTTCTGATGGGATCCGGTGCGTTAGTGCTGGTATGATCGCATCCGTCATTCTTTGCGCTCTAACTTCTCTTATCCGTTCCGTGCCCCCGCTAATCTTTTAAACCTTTAAACCGTCATAACTTTACGCTCGTTCATCCGTTTCGTGCGATTCTTTTTTTCAATTCGAGTAATCTTTCAAGATCTACCTCCACAAGCTGCCGTAGTCCCGCTTACTAAGACGTGCCTTGCACCATTCGCGGATTTACGACCCCGCCCGCCGTTATTTTGGCAAAAAGAGGGATGCAACACGAGGACTTCCCGGAGGGTCACCCATTCCAGTACTACTCTCGCCCAAGCACGCTTAACTTCGGAGTTCTGATGGGATCCGGTGCGTTAGTGCTGGTATGATCGCATCCGTCATTCTTTGCGCTCTAACTTCTCTTATCCGTTCCGTGCCCCCGCTAATCTTTTAAACCTTTAAACCGTCATAACTTTACGCTCGTTCATCCGTTTCGTGCGATTCTTTTTTTCAATTCGAGTAATCTTTCAAGATCTACCTCCACAAGCTGCCGTAGTCCCGCTTACTAAGACGTGCCTTGCACCATTCGCGGATTTACGACCCCGCCCGCCGTTATTTTGGCAAAAAGAGGGATGCAACACGAGGACTTCCCGGAGGGTCACCCATTCCAGTACTACTCTCGCCCAAGCACGCTTAACTTCGGAGTTCTGATGGGATCCGGTGCGTTAGTGCTGGTATGATCGCATCCGTCATTCTTTGCGCTCTAACTTCTCTTATCCGTTCCGTGCCCCCGCTAATCTTTTAAACCTTTAAACCGTCATAACTTTACGCTCGTTCATCCGTTTCGTGCGATTCTTTTTTTCAATTCGAGTAATCTTTCAAGATCTACCTCCACAAGCTGCCGTAGTCCCGCTTACTAAGACGTGCCTTGCACCATTCGCGGATTTACGACCCCGCCCGCCGTTATTTTGGCAAAAAGAGGGATGCAACACGAGGACTTCCCGGAGGGTCACCCATTCCAGTACTACTCTCGCCCAAGCACGCTTAACTTCGGAGTTCTGATGGGATCCGGTGCGTTAGTGCTGGTATGATCGCATCCGTCATTCTTTGCGCTCTAACTTCTCTTATCCGTTCCGTGCCCCCGCTAATCTTTTAAACCTTTAAACCGTCATAACTTTACGCTCGTTCATCCGTTTCGTGCGCTTCTTTTTTTCAATTCGAGTAATCTTTCAAGATCTACCTCCACAAGCTGCCGTAGTCCCGCTTACTAAGACGTGCCTTGCACCATTCGCGGATTTACGACCCCGCCCGCCGTTATTTTGGCAAAAAGAGGGATGCAACACGAGGACTTCCCGGAGGGTCACCCATTCCAGTACTACTCTCGCCCAAGCACGCTTAACTTCGGAGTTCTGATGGGATCCGGTGCGTTAGTGCTGGTATGATCGCATCCGTCATTCTTTGCGCTCTAACTTCTCTTATCCGTTCCGTGCCCCCGCTAATCTTTTAAACCTTTAAACCGTCATAACTTTACGCTCGTTCATCCGTTTCGTGCGATTCTTTTTTTCAATTCGAGTAATCTTTCAAGATCTACCTCCACAAGCTGCCGTAGTCCCGCTTACTAAGACGTGCCTTGCACCATTCGCGGATTTACGACCCCGCCCGCCGTTATTTTGGCAAAAAGAGGGATGCAACACGAGGACTTCCCGGAGGGTCACCCATTCCAGTACTACTCTCGCCCAAGCACGCTTAACTTCGGAGTTCTGATGGGATCCGGTGCGTTAGTGCTGGTATGATCGCATCCGTCATTCTTTGCGCTCTAACTTCTCTTATCCGTTCCGTGCCCCCGCTAATCTTTTAAACCTTTAAACCGTCATAACTTTACGCTCGTTCATCCGTTTCGTGCGATTCTTTTTTTCAATTCGAGTAATCTTTCAAGATCTACCTCCACAAGCTGCCGTAGTCCCGCTTACTAAGACGTGCCTTGCACCATTCGCGGATTTACGACCCCGCCCGCCGTTATTTTGGCAAAAAGAGGGATGCAACACGAGGACTTCCCGGAGGGTCACCCATTCCAGTACTACTCTCGCCCAAGCACGCTTAACTTCGGAGTTCTGATGGGATCCGGTGCGTTAGTGCTGGTATGATCGCATCCGTCATTCTTTGCGCTCTAACTTCTCTTATCCGTTCCGTGCCCCCGCTAATCTTTTAAACCTTTAAACCGTCATAACTTTACGCTCGTTCATCCGTTTCGTGCGATTCTTTTTTTCAATTCGAGTAATCTTTCAAGATCTACCTCCACAAGCTGCCGTAGTCCCGCTTACTAAGACGTGCCTTGCACCATTCGCGGATTTACGACCCCGCCCGCCGTTATTTTGGCAAAAAGAGGGATGCAACACGAGGACTTCCCGGAGGGTCACCCATTCCAGTACTACTCTCGCCCAAGCACGCTTAACTTCGGAGTTCTGATGGGATCCGGTGCGTTAGTGCTGGTATGATCGCATCCGTCATTCTTTGCGCTCTAACTTCTCTTATCCGTTCCGTGCCCCCGCTAATCTTTTAAACCTTTAAACCGTCATAACTTTACGCTCGTTCATCCGTTTCGTGCGATTCTTTTTTTCAATTCGAGTAATCTTTCAAGATCTACCTCCACAAGCTGCCGTAGTCCCGCTTACTAAGACGTGCCTTGCACCATTCGCGGATTTACGACCCCGCCCGCCGTTATTTTGGCAAAAAGAGGGATGCAACACGAGGACTTCCCGGAGGGTCACCCATTCCAGTACTACTCTCGCCCAAGCACGCTTAACTTCGGAGTTCTGATGGGATCCGGTGCGTTAGTGCTGGTATGATCGCATCCGTCATTCTTTGCGCTCTAACTTCTCTTATCCGTTCCGTGCCCCCGCTAATCTTTTAAACCTTTAAACCGTCATAACTTTACGCTCGTTCATCCGTTTCGTGCGATTCTTTTTTTCAATTCGAGTAATCTTTCAAGATCTACCTCCACAAGCTGCCGTAGTCCCGCTTACTAAGACGTGCCTTGCACCATTCGCGGATTTACGACCCCGCCCGCCGTTATTTTGGCAAAAAGAGGGATGCAACACGAGGACTTCCCGGAGGGTCACCCATTCCAGTACTACTCTCGCCCAAGCACGCTTAACTTCGGAGTTCTGATGGGATCCGGTGCGTTAGTGCTGGTATGATCGCATCCGTCATTCTTTGCGCTCTAACTTCTCTTATCCGTTCCGTGCCCCCGCTAATCTTTTAAACCTTTAAACCGTCATAACTTTACGCTCGTTCATCCGTTTCGTGCGATTCTTTTTTTCAATTCGAGTAATCTTTCAAGATCTACCTCCACAAGCTGCCGTAGTCCCGCTTACTAAGACGTGCCTTGCACCATTCGCGGATTTACGACCCCGCCCGCCGTTATTTTGGCAAAAAGAGGGATGCAACACGAGGACTTCCCGGAGGGTCACCCATTCCAGTACTACTCTCGCCCAAGCACGCTTAACTTCGGAGTTCTGATGGGATCCGGTGCGTTAGTGCTGGTATGATCGCATCCGTCATTCTTTGCGCTCTAACTTCTCTTATCCGTTCCGTGCCCCCGCTAATCTTTTAAACCTTTAAACCGTCATAACTTTACGCTCGTTCATCCGTTTCGTGCGATTCTTTTTTTCAATTCGAGTAATCTTTCAAGATCTACCTCCACAAGCTGCCGTAGTCCCGCTTACTAAGACGTGCCTTGCACCATTCGCGGATTTACGACCCCGCCCGCCGTTATTTTGGCAAAAAGAGGGATGCAACACGAGGACTTCCCGGAGGGTCACCCATTCCAGTACTACTCTCGCCCAAGCACGCTTAACTTCGGAGTTCTGATGGGATCCGGTGCGTTAGTGCTGGTATGATCGCATCCGTCATTCTTTGCGCTCTAACTTCTCTTATCCGTTCCGTGCCCCCGCTAATCTTTTAAACCTTTAAACCGTCATAACTTTACGCTCGTTCATCCGTTTCGTGCGATTCTTTTTTTCAATTCGAGTAATCTTTCAAGATCTACCTCCACAAGCTGCCGTAGTCCCGCTTACTAAGACGTGCCTTGCACCATTCGCGGATTTACGACCCCGCCCGCCGTTATTTTGGCAAAAAGAGGGATGCAACACGAGGACTTCCCGGAGGGTCACCCATTCCAGTACTACTCTCGCCCAAGCACGCTTAACTTCGGAGTTCTGATGGGATCCGGTGCGTTAGTGCTGGTATGATCGCATCCGTCATTCTTTGCGCTCTAACTTCTCTTATCCGTTCCGTGCCCCCGCTAATCTTTTAAACCTTTAAACCGTCATAACTTTACGCTCGTTCATCCGTTTCGTGCGATTCTTTTTTTCAATTCGAGTAATCTTTCAAGATCTACCTCCACAAGCTGCCGTAGTCCCGCTTACTAAGACGTGCCTTGCACCATTCGCGGATTTACGACCCCGCCCGCCGTTATTTTGGCAAAAAGAGGGATGCAACACGAGGACTTCCCGGAGGGTCACCCATTCCAGTACTACTCTCGCCCAAGCACGCTTAACTTCGGAGTTCTGATGGGATCCGGTGCGTTAGTGCTGGTATGATCGCATCCGTCATTCTTTGCGCTCTAACTTCTCTTATCCGTTCCGTGCCCCCGCTAATCTTTTAAACCTTTAAACCGTCATAACTTTACGCTCGTTCATCCGTTTCGTGCGATTCTTTTTTTCAATTCGAGTAATCTTTCAAGATCTACCTCCACAAGCTGCCGTAGTCCCGCTTACTAAGACGTGCCTTGCACCATTCGCGGATTTACGACCCCGCCCGCCGTTATTTTGGCAAAAAGAGGGATGCAACACGAGGACTTCCCGGAGGGTCACCCATTCCAGTACTACTCTCGCCCAAGCACGCTTAACTTCGGAGTTCTGATGGGATCCGGTGCGTTAGTGCTGGTATGATCGCATCCGTCATTCTTTGCGCTCTAACTTCTCTTATCCGTTCCGTGCCCCCGCTAATCTTTTAAACCTTTAAACCGTCATAACTTTACGCTCGTTCATCCGTTTCGTGCGATTCTTTTTTTCAATTCGAGTAATCTTTCAAGATCTACCTCCACAAGCTGCCGTAGTCCCGCTTACTAAGACGTGCCTTGCACCATTCGCGGATTTACGACCCCGCCCGCCGTTATTTTGGCAAAAAGAGGGATGCAACACGAGGACTTCCCGGAGGGTCACCCATTCCAGTACTACTCTCGCCCAAGCACGCTTAACTTCGGAGTTCTGATGGGATCCGGTGCGTTAGTGCTGGTATGATCGCATCCGTCATTCTTTGCGCTCTAACTTCTCTTATCCGTTCCGTGCCCCCGCTAATCTTTTAAACCTTTAAACCGTCATAACTTTACGCTCGTTCATCCGTTTCGTGCGATTCTTTTTTTCAATTCGAGTAATCTTTCAAGATCTACCTCCACAAGCTGCCGTAGTCCCGCTTACTAAGACGTGCCTTGCACCATTCGCGGATTTACGACCCCGCCCGCCGTTATTTTGGCAAAAAGAGGGATGCAACACGAGGACTTCCCGGAGGGTCACCCATTCCAGTACTACTCTCGCCCAAGCACGCTTAACTTCGGAGTTCTGATGGGATCCGGTGCGTTAGTGCTGGTATGATCGCATCCGTCATTCTTTGCGCTCTAACTTCTCTTATCCGTTCCGTGCCCCCGCTAATCTTTTAAACCTTTAAACCGTCATAACTTTACGCTCGTTCATCCGTTTCGTGCGATTCTTTTTTTCAATTCGAGTAATCTTTCAAGATCTACCTCCACAAGCTGCCGTAGTCCCGCTTACTAAGACGTGCCTTGCACCATTCGCGGATTTACGACCCCGCCCGCCGTTATTTTGGCAAAAAGAGGGATGCAACACGAGGACTTCCCGGAGGGTCACCCATTCCAGTACTACTCTCGCCCAAGCACGCTTAACTTCGGAGTTCTGATGGGATCCGGTGCGTTAGTGCTGGTATGATCGCATCCGTCATTCTTTGCGCTCTAACTTCTCTTATCCGTTCCGTGCCCCCGCTAATCTTTTAAACCTTTAAACCGTCATAACTTTACGCTCGTTCATCCGTTTCGTGCGATTCTTTTTTTCAATTCGAGTAATCTTTCAAGATCTACCTCCACAAGCTGCCGTAGTCCCGCTTACTAAGACGTGCCTTGCACCATTCGCGGATTTACGACCCCGCCCGCCGTTATTTTGGCAAAAAGAGGGATGCAACACGAGGACTTCCCGGAGGGTCACCCATTCCAGTACTACTCTCGCCCAAGCACGCTTAACTTCGGAGTTCTGATGGGATCCGGTGCGTTAGTGCTGGTATGATCGCATCCGTCATTCTTTGCGCTCTAACTTCTCTTATCCGTTCCGTGCCCCCGCTAATCTTTTAAACCTTTAAACCGTCATAACTTTACGCTCGTTCATCCGTTTCGTGCGATTCTTTTTTTCAATTCGAGTAATCTTTCAAGATCTACCTCCACAAGCTGCCGTAGTCCCGCTTACTAAGACGTGCCTTGCACCATTCGCGGATTTACGACCCCGCCCGCCGTTATTTTGGCAAAAAGAGGGATGCAACACGAGGACTTCCCGGAGGGTCACCCATTCCAGTACTACTCTCGCCCAAGCACGCTTAACTTCGGAGTTCTGATGGGATCCGGTGCGTTAGTGCTGGTATGATCGCATCCGTCATTCTTTGCGCTCTAACTTCTCTTATCCGTTCCGTGCCCCCGCTAATCTTTTAAACCTTTAAACCGTCATAACTTTACGCTCGTTCATCCGTTTCGTGCGATTCTTTTTTTCAATTCGAGTAATCTTTCAAGATCTACCTCCACAAGCTGCCGTAGTCCCGCTTACTAAGACGTGCCTTGCACCATTCGCGGATTTACGACCCCGCCCGCCGTTATTTTGGCAAAAAGAGGGATGCAACACGAGGACTTCCCGGAGGGTCACCCATTGGATCCGGTGCGTTAGTGCTGGTATGATCGCATCCGTCATTCTTTGCGCTCTAACTTCTCTTATCCGTTCCGTGCCCCCGCTAATCTTTTAAACCTTTAAACCGTCATAACTTTACGCTCGTTCATCCGTTTCGTGCGATTCTTTTTTTCAATTCGAGTAATCTTTCAAGATCTACCTCCACAAGCTGCCGTAGTCCCGCTTACTAAGACGTGCCTTGCACCATTCGCGGATTTACGACCCCGCCCGCCGTTATTTTGGCAAAAAGAGGGATGCAACACGAGGACTTCCCGGAGGGTCACCCATTCCAGTACTACTCTCGCCCAGGCACGCTTAACTTCGGAGTTCTGATGGGATCCGGTGCGTTAGTGCTGGTATGATCGCATCCGTCATTCTTTGCGCTCTAACTTCTCTTATCCGTTCCGTGCCCCTCTAATCTTTTAAACCTTTAAACCGTCATAACTTTACGCTCGTTCATCCGTTTCGTGCGATTCTTTTTTTCAATTCGAGTAATCTTTCAAGATCTACCTCCACAAGCTGCCGTAGTCCCGCTTACTAAGACGTGCCTTGCACCATTCGCGGATTTACGACCCCGCCCGCCGTTATTTTGGCAAAAAGAGGGATGCAACACGAGGACTTCCCGGAGGGTCACCCATTCCAGTACTACTCTCGCCCAAGCACGCTTAACTTCGGAGTTCTGATGGGATCCGGTGCGTTAGTGCTGGTATGATCGCATCCGTCATTCTTTGCGCTCTAACTTCTCTTATCCGTTCCGTGCCCCCGCTAATCTTTTAAACCTTTAAACCGTCATAACTTTACGCTCGTTCATCCGTTTCGTGCGATTCTTTTTTTCAATTCGAGTAATCTTTCAAGATCTACCTCCACAAGCTGCCGTAGTCCCGCTTACTAAGACGTGCCTTGCACCATTCGCGGATTTACGACCCCGCCCGCCGTTATTTTGGCAAAAAGAGGGATGCAACACGAGGACTTCCCGGAGGGTCACCCATTCCAGTACTACTCTCGCCCAAGCGCGCTTAACTTCGGAGTTCTGATGGGATCCGGTGCGTTAGTGCTGGTATGATCGCATCCGTCATTCTTTGCGCTCTAACTTCTCTTATCCGTTCCGTGCCCCCGCTAATCTTTTAAACCTTTAAACCGTCATAACTTTACGCTCGTTCATCCGTTTCGTGCGATTCTTTTTTTCAATTCGAGTAATCTTTCAAGATCTACCTCCACAAGCTGCCGTAGTCCCGCTTACTAAGACGTGCCTTGCACCATTCGCGGATTTACGACCCCGCCCGCCGTTATTTTGGCAAAAAGAGGGATGCAACACGAGGACTTCCCGGAGGGTCACCCATTCCAGTACTACTCTCGCCCAAGCACGCTTAACTTCGGAGTTCTGATGGGATCCGGTGCGTTAGTGCTGGTATGATCGCATCCGTCATTCTTTGCGCTCTAACTTCTCTTATCCGTTCCGTGCCCCCGCTAATCTTTTAAACCTTTAAACCGTCATAACTTTACGCTCGTTCATCCGTTTCGTGCGATTCTTTTTTTCAATTCGAGTAATCTTTCAAGATCTACCTCCACAAGCTGCCGTAGTCCCGCTTACTAAGACGTGCCTTGCACCATTCGCGGATTTACGACCCCGCCCGCCGTTATTTTGGCAAAAAGAGGGATGCAACACGAGGACTTCCCGGAGGGTCACCCATTCCAGTACTACTCTCGCCCAAGCACGCTTAACTTCGGAGTTCTGATGGGATCCGGTGCGTTAGTGCTGGTATGATCGCATCCGTCATTCTTTGCGCTCTAACTTCTCTTATCCGTTCCGTGCCCCCGCTAATCTTTTAAACCTTTAAACCGTCATAACTTTACGCTCGTTCATCCGTTTCGTGCGATTCTTTTTTTCAATTCGAGTAATCTTTCAAGATCTACCTCCACAAGCTGCCGTAGTCCCGCTTACTAAGACGTGCCTTGCACCATTCGCGGATTTACGACCCCGCCCGCCGTTATTTTGGCAAAAAGAGGGATGCAACACGAGGACTTCCCGGAGGGTCACCCATTCCAGTACTACTCTCGCCCAAGCACGCTTAACTTCGGAGTTCTGATGGGATCCGGTGCGTTAGTGCTGGTATGATCGCATCCGTCATTCTTTGCGCTCTAACTTCTCTTATCCGTTCCGTGCCCCCGCTAATCTTTTAAACCTTTAAACCGTCATAACTTTACGCTCGTTCATCCGTTTCGTGCGATTCTTTTTTTCAATTCGAGTAATCTTTCAAGATCTACCTCCACAAGCTGCCGTAGTCCCGCTTACTAAGACGTGCCTTGCACCATTCGCGGATTTACGACCCCGCCCGCCGTTATTTTGGCAAAAAGAGGGATGCAACACGAGGACTTCCCGGAGGGTCACCCATTCCAGTACTACTCTCGCCCAAGCACGCTTAACTTCGGAGTTCTGATGGGATCCGGTGCGTTAGTGCTGGTATGATCGCATCCGTCATTCTTTGCGCTCTAACTTCTCTTATCCGTTCCGTGCCCCCGCTAATCTTTTAAACCTTTAAACCGTCATAACTTTACGCTCGTTCATCCGTTTCGTGCGATTCTTTTTTTCAATTCGAGTAATCTTTCAAGATCTACCTCCACAAGCTGCCGTAGTCCCGCTTACTAAGACGTGCCTTGCACCATTCGCGGATTTACGACCCCGCCCGCCGTTATTTTGGCAAAAAGAGGGATGCAACACGAGGACTTCCCGGAGGGTCACCCATTCCAGTACTACTCTCGCCCAAGCACGCTTAACTTCGGAGTTCTGATGGGATCCGGTGCGTTAGTGCTGGTATGATCGCATCCGTCATTCTTTGCGCTCTAACTTCTCTTATCCGTTCCGTGCCCCCGCTAATCTTTTAAACCTTTAAACCGTCATAACTTTACGCTCGTTCATCCGTTTCGTGCGATTCTTTTTTTCAATTCGAGTAATCTTTCAAGATCTACCTCCACAAGCTGCCGTAGTCCCGCTTACTAAGACGTGCCTTGCACCATTCGCGGATTTACGACCCCGCCCGCCGTTATTTTGGCAAAAAGAGGGATGCAACACGAGGACTTCCCGGAGGGTCACCCATTCCAGTACTACTCTCGCCCAAGCACGCTTAACTTCGGAGTTCTGATGGGATCCGGTGCGTTAGTGCTGGTATGATCGCATCCGTCATTCTTTGCGCTCTAACTTCTCTTATCCGTTCCGTGCCCCCGCTAATCTTTTAAACCTTTAAACCGTCATAACTTTACGCTCGTTCATCCGTTTCGTGCGATTCTTTTTTTCAATTCGAGTAATCTTTCAAGATCTACCTCCACAAGCTGCCGTAGTCCCGCTTACTAAGACGTGCCTTGCACCATTCGCGGATTTACGACCCCGCCCGCCGTTATTTTGGCAAAAAGAGGGATGCAACACGAGGACTTCCCGGAGGGTCACCCATTCCAGTACTACTCTCGCCCAAGCACGCTTAACTTCGGAGTTCTGATGGGATCCGGTGCGTTAGTGCTGGTATGATCGCATCCGTCATTCTTTGCGCTCTAACTTCTCTTATCCGTTCCGTGCCCCCGCTAATCTTTTAAACCTTTAAACCGTCATAACTTTACGCTCGTTCATCCGTTTCGTGCGATTCTTTTTTTCAATTCGAGTAATCTTTCAAGATCTACCTCCACAAGCTGCCGTAGTCCCGCTTACTAAGACGTGCCTTGCACCATTCGCGGATTTACGACCCCGCCCGCCGTTATTTTGGCAAAAAGAGGGATGCAACACGAGGACTTCCCGGAGGGTCACCCATTCCAGTACTACTCTCGCCCAAGCACGCTTAACTTCGGAGTTCTGATGGGATCCGGTGCGTTAGTGCTGGTATGATCGCATCCGTCATTCTTTGCGCTCTAACTTCTCTTATCCGTTCCGTGCCCCCGCTAATCTTTTAAACCTTTAAACCGTCATAACTTTACGCTCGTTCATCCGTTTCGTGCGATTCTTTTTTTCAATTCGAGTAATCTTTCAAGATCTACCTCCACAAGCTGCCGTAGTCCCGCTTACTAAGACGTGCCTTGCACCATTCGCGGATTTACGACCCCGCCCGCCGTTATTTTGGCAAAAAGAGGGATGCAACACGAGGACTTCCCGGAGGGTCACCCATTCCAGTACTACTCTCGCCCAAGCACGCTTAACTTCGGAGTTCTGATGGGATCCGGTGCGTTAGTGCTGGTATGATCGCATCCGTCATTCTTTGCGCTCTAACTTCTCTTATCCGTTCCGTGCCCCCGCTAATCTTTTAAACCTTTAAACCGTCATAACTTTACGCTCGTTCATCCGTTTCGTGCGATTCTTTTTTTCAATTCGAGTAATCTTTCAAGATCTACCTCCACAAGCTGCCGTAGTCCCGCTTACTAAGACGTGCCTTGCACCATTCGCGGATTTACGACCCCGCCCGCCGTTATTTTGGCAAAAAGAGGGATGCAACACGAGGACTTCCCGGAGGGTCACCCATTCCAGTACTACTCTCGCCCAAGCACGCTTAACTTCGGAGTTCTGATGGGATCCGGTGCGTTAGTGCTGGTATGATCGCATCCGTCATTCTTTGCGCTCTAACTTCTCTTATCCGTTCCGTGCCCCCGCTAATCTTTTAAACCTTTAAACCGTCATAACTTTACGCTCGTTCATCCGTTTCGTGCGATTCTTTTTTTCAATTCGAGTAATCTTTCAAGATCTACCTCCACAAGCTGCCGTAGTCCCGCTTACTAAGACGTGCCTTGCACCATTCGCGGATTTACGACCCCGCCCGCCGTTATTTTGGCAAAAAGAGGGATGCAACACGAGGACTTCCCGGAGGGTCACCCATTCCAGTACTACTCTCGCCCAAGCACGCTTAACTTCGGAGTTCTGATGGGATCCGGTGCGTTAGTGCTGGTATGATCGCATCCGTCATTCTTTGCGCTCTAACTTCTCTTATCCGTTCCGTGCCCCCGCTAATCTTTTAAACCTTTAAACCGTCATAACTTTACGCTCGTTCATCCGTTTCGTGCGATTCTTTTTTTCAATTCGAGTAATCTTTCAAGATCTACCTCCACAAGCTGCCGTAGTCCCGCTTACTAAGACGTGCCTTGCACCATTCGCGGATTTACGACCCCGCCCGCCGTTATTTTGGCAAAAAGAGGGATGCAACACGAGGACTTCCCGGAGGGTCACCCATTCCAGTACTACTCTCGCCCAAGCACGCTTAACTTCGGAGTTCTGATGGGATCCGGTGCGTTAGTGCTGGTATGATCGCATCCGTCATTCTTTGCGCTCTAACTTCTCTTATCCGTTCCGTGCCCCCGCTAATCTTTTAAACCTTTAAACCGTCATAACTTTACGCTCGTTCATCCGTTTCGTGCGATTCTTTTTTTCAATTCGAGTAATCTTTCAAGATCTACCTCCACAAGCTGCCGTAGTCCCGCTTACTAAGACGTGCCTTGCACCATTCGCGGATTTACGACCCCGCCCGCCGTTATTTTGGCAAAAAGAGGGATGCAACACGAGGACTTCCCGGAGGGTCACCCATTCCAGTACTACTCTCGCCCAAGCACGCTTAACTTCGGAGTTCTGATGGGATCCGGTGCGTTAGTGCTGGTATGATCGCATCCGTCATTCTTTGCGCTCTAACTTCTCTTATCCGTTCCGTGCCCCCGCTAATCTTTTAAACCTTTAAACCGTCATAACTTTACGCTCGTTCATCCGTTTCGTGCGATTCTTTTTTTCAATTCGAGTAATCTTTCAAGATCTACCTCCACAAGCTGCCGTAGTCCCGCTTACTAAGACGTGCCTTGCACCATTCGCGGATTTACGACCCCGCCCGCCGTTATTTTGGCAAAAAGAGGGATGCAACACGAGGACTTCCCGGAGGGTCACCCATTCCAGTACTACTCTCGCCCAAGCACGCTTAACTTCGGAGTTCTGATGGGATCCGGTGCGTTAGTGCTGGTATGATCGCATCCGTCATTCTTTGCGCTCTAACTTCTCTTATCCGTTCCGTGCCCCCGCTAATCTTTTAAACCTTTAAACCGTCATAACTTTACGCTCGTTCATCCGTTTCGTGCGATTCTTTTTTTCAATTCGAGTAATCTTTCAAGATCTACCTCCACAAGCTGCCGTAGTCCCGCTTACTAAGACGTGCCTTGCACCATTCGCGGATTTACGACCCCGCCCGCCGTTATTTTGGCAAAAAGAGGGATGCAACACGAGGACTTCCCGGAGGGTCACCCATTCCAGTACTACTCTCGCCCAAGCACGCTTAACTTCGGAGTTCTGATGGGATCCGGTGCGTTAGTGCTGGTATGATCGCATCCGTCATTCTTTGCGCTCTAACTTCTCTTATCCGTTCCGTGCCCCCGCTAATCTTTTAAACCTTTAAACCGTCATAACTTTACGCTCGTTCATCCGTTTCGTGCGATTCTTTTTTTCAATTCGAGTAATCTTTCAAGATCTACCTCCACAAGCTGCCGTAGTCCCGCTTACTAAGACGTGCCTTGCACCATTCGCGGATTTACGACCCCGCCCGCCGTTATTTTGGCAAAAAGAGGGATGCAACACGAGGACTTCCCGGAGGGTCACCCATTCCAGTACTACTCTCGCCCAAGCACGCTTAACTTCGGAGTTCTGATGGGATCCGGTGCGTTAGTGCTGGTATGATCGCATCCGTCATTCTTTGCGCTCTAACTTCTCTTATCCGTTCCGTGCCCCCGCTAATCTTTTAAACCTTTAAACCGTCATAACTTTACGCTCGTTCATCCGTTTCGTGCGATTCTTTTTTTCAATTCGAGTAATCTTTCAAGATCTACCTCCACAAGCTGCCGTAGTCCCGCTTACTAAGACGTGCCTTGCACCATTCGCGGATTTACGACCCCGCCCGCCGTTATTTTGGCAAAAAGAGGGATGCAACACGAGGACTTCCCGGAGGGTCACCCATTCCAGTACTACTCTCGCCCAAGCACGCTTAACTTCGGAGTTCTGATGGGATCCGGTGCGTTAGTGCTGGTATGATCGCATCCGTCATTCTTTGCGCTCTAACTTCTCTTATCCGTTCCGTGCCCCCGCTAATCTTTTAAACCTTTAAACCGTCATAACTTTACGCTCGTTCATCCGTTTCGTGCGATTCTTTTTTTCAATTCGAGTAATCTTTCAAGATCTACCTCCACAAGCTGCCGTAGTCCCGCTTACTAAGACGTGCCTTGCACCATTCGCGGATTTACGACCCCGCCCGCCGTTATTTTGGCAAAAAGAGGGATGCAACACGAGGACTTCCCGGAGGGTCACCCATTCCAGTACTACTCTCGCCCAAGCACGCTTAACTTCGGAGTTCTGATGGGATCCGGTGCGTTAGTGCTGGTATGATCGCATCCGTCATTCTTTGCGCTCTAACTTCTCTTATCCGTTCCGTGCCCCCGCTAATCTTTTAAACCTTTAAACCGTCATAACTTTACGCTCGTTCATCCGTTTCGTGCGATTCTTTTTTTCAATTCGAGTAATCTTTCAAGATCTACCTCCACAAGCTGCCGTAGTCCCGCTTACTAAGACGTGCCTTGCACCATTCGCGGATTTACGACCCCGCCCGCCGTTATTTTGGCAAAAAGAGGGATGCAACACGAGGACTTCCCGGAGGGTCACCCATTCCAGTACTACTCTCGCCCAAGCACGCTTAACTTCGGAGTTCTGATGGGATCCGGTGCGTTAGTGCTGGTATGATCGCATCCGTCATTCTTTGCGCTCTAACTTCTCTTATCCGTTCCGTGCCCCCGCTAATCTTTTAAACCTTTAAACCGTCATAACTTTACGCTCGTTCATCCGTTTCGTGCGATTCTTTTTTTCAATTCGAGTAATCTTTCAAGATCTACCTCCACAAGCTGCCGTAGTCCCGCTTACTAAGACGTGCCTTGCACCATTCGCGGATTTACGACCCCGCCCGCCGTTATTTTGGCAAAAAGAGGGATGCAACACGAGGACTTCCCGGAGGGTCACCCATTCCAGTACTACTCTCGCCCAAGCACGCTTAACTTCGGAGTTCTGATGGGATCCGGTGCGTTAGTGCTGGTATGATCGCATCCGTCATTCTTTGCGCTCTAACTTCTCTTATCCGTTCCGTGCCCCCGCTAATCTTTTAAACCTTTAAACCGTCATAACTTTACGCTCGTTCATCCGTTTCGTGCGATTCTTTTTTTCAATTCGAGTAATCTTTCAAGATCTACCTCCACAAGCTGCCGTAGTCCCGCTTACTAAGACGTGCCTTGCACCATTCGCGGATTTACGACCCCGCCCGCCGTTATTTTGGCAAAAAGAGGGATGCAACACGAGGACTTCCCGGAGGGTCACCCATTCCAGTACTACTCTCGCCCAAGCACGCTTAACTTCGGAGTTCTGATGGGATCCGGTGCGTTAGTGCTGGTATGATCGCATCCGTCATTCTTTGCGCTCTAACTTCTCTTATCCGTTCCGTGCCCCCGCTAATCTTTTAAACCTTTAAACCGTCATAACTTTACGCTCGTTCATCCGTTTCGTGCGATTCTTTTTTTCAATTCGAGTAATCTTTCAAGATCTACCTCCACAAGCTGCCGTAGTCCCGCTTACTAAGACGTGCCTTGCACCATTCGCGGATTTACGACCCCGCCCGCCGTTATTTTGGCAAAAAGAGGGATGCAACACGAGGACTTCCCGGAGGGTCACCCATTCCAGTACTACTCTCGCCCAAGCACGCTTAACTTCGGAGTTCTGATGGGATCCGGTGCGTTAGTGCTGGTATGATCGCATCCGTCATTCTTTGCGCTCTAACTTCTCTTATCCGTTCCGTGCCCCCGCTAATCTTTTAAACCTTTAAACCGTCATAACTTTACGCTCGTTCATCCGTTTCGTGCGATTCTTTTTTTCAATTCGAGTAATCTTTCAAGATCTACCTCCACAAGCTGCCGTAGTCCCGCTTACTAAGACGTGCCTTGCACCATTCGCGGATTTACGACCCCGCCCGCCGTTATTTTGGCAAAAAGAGGGATGCAACACGAGGACTTCCCGGAGGGTCACCCATTCCAGTACTACTCTCGCCCAAGCACGCTTAACTTCGGAGTTCTGATGGGATCCGGTGCGTTAGTGCTGGTATGATCGCATCCGTCATTCTTTGCGCTCTAACTTCTCTTATCCGTTCCGTGCCCCCGCTAATCTTTTAAACCTTTAAACCGTCATAACTTTACGCTCGTTCATCCGTTTCGTGCGATTCTTTTTTTCAATTCGAGTAATCTTTCAAGATCTACCTCCACAAGCTGCCGTAGTCCCGCTTACTAAGACGTGCCTTGCACCATTCGCGGATTTACGACCCCGCCCGCCGTTATTTTGGCAAAAAGAGGGATGCAACACGAGGACTTCCCGGAGGGTCACCCATTCCAGTACTACTCTCGCCCAAGCACGCTTAACTTCGGAGTTCTGATGGGATCCGGTGCGTTAGTGCTGGTATGATCGCATCCGTCATTCTTTGCGCTCTAACTTCTCTTATCCGTTCCGTGCCCCCGCTAATCTTTTAAACCTTTAAACCGTCATAACTTTACGCTCGTTCATCCGTTTCGTGCGATTCTTTTTTTCAATTCGAGTAATCTTTCAAGATCTACCTCCACAAGCTGCCGTAGTCCCGCTTACTAAGACGTGCCTTGCACCATTCGCGGATTTACGACCCCGCCCGCCGTTATTTTGGCAAAAAGAGGGATGCAACACGAGGACTTCCCGGAGGGTCACCCATTCCAGTACTACTCTCGCCCAAGCACGCTTAACTTCGGAGTTCTGATGGGATCCGGTGCGTTAGTGCTGGTATGATCGCATCCGTCATTCTTTGCGCTCTAACTTCTCTTATCCGTTCCGTGCCCCCGCTAATCTTTTAAACCTTTAAACCGTCATAACTTTACGCTCGTTCATCCGTTTCGTGCGATTCTTTTTTTCAATTCGAGTAATCTTTCAAGATCTACCTCCACAAGCTGCCGTAGTCCCGCTTACTAAGACGTGCCTTGCACCATTCGCGGATTTACGACCCCGCCCGCCGTTATTTTGGCAAAAAGAGGGATGCAACACGAGGACTTCCCGGAGGGTCACCCATTCCAGTACTACTCTCGCCCAAGCACGCTTAACTTCGGAGTTCTGATGGGATCCGGTGCGTTAGTGCTGGTATGATCGCATCCGTCATTCTTTGCGCTCTAACTTCTCTTATCCGTTCCGTGCCCCCGCTAATCTTTTAAACCTTTAAACCGTCATAACTTTACGCTCGTTCATCCGTTTCGTGCGATTCTTTTTTTCAATTCGAGTAATCTTTCAAGATCTACCTCCACAAGCTGCCGTAGTCCCGCTTACTAAGACGTGCCTTGCACCATTCGCGGATTTACGACCCCGCCCGCCGTTATTTTGGCAAAAAGAGGGATGCAACACGAGGACTTCCCGGAGGGTCACCCATTCCAGTACTACTCTCGCCCAAGCACGCTTAACTTCGGAGTTCTGATGGGATCCGGTGCGTTAGTGCTGGTATGATCGCATCCGTCATTCTTTGCGCTCTAACTTCTCTTATCCGTTCCGTGCCCCCGCTAATCTTTTAAACCTTTAAACCGTCATAACTTTACGCTCGTTCATCCGTTTCGTGCGATTCTTTTTTTCAATTCGAGTAATCTTTCAAGATCTACCTCCACAAGCTGCCGTAGTCCCGCTTACTAAGACGTGCCTTGCACCATTCGCGGATTTACGACCCCGCCCGCCGTTATTTTGGCAAAAAGAGGGATGCAACACGAGGACTTCCCGGAGGGTCACCCATTCCAGTACTACTCTCGCCCAAGCACGCTTAACTTCGGAGTTCTGATGGGATCCGGTGCGTTAGTGCTGGTATGATCGCATCCGTCATTCTTTGCGCTCTAACTTCTCTTATCCGTTCCGTGCCCCCGCTAATCTTTTAAACCTTTAAACCGTCATAACTTTACGCTCGTTCATCCGTTTCGTGCGATTCTTTTTTTCAATTCGAGTAATCTTTCAAGATCTACCTCCACAAGCTGCCGTAGTCCCGCTTACTAAGACGTGCCTTGCACCATTCGCGGATTTACGACCCCGCCCGCCGTTATTTTGGCAAAAAGAGGGATGCAACACGAGGACTTCCCGGAGGGTCACCCATTCCAGTACTACTCTCGCCCAAGCACGCTTAACTTCGGAGTTCTGATGGGATCCGGTGCGTTAGTGCTGGTATGATCGCATCCGTCATTCTTTGCGCTCTAACTTCTCTTATCCGTTCCGTGCCCCCGCTAATCTTTTAAACCTTTAAACCGTCATAACTTTACGCTCGTTCATCCGTTTCGTGCGATTCTTTTTTTCAATTCGAGTAATCTTTCAAGATCTACCTCCACAAGCTGCCGTAGTCCCGCTTACTAAGACGTGCCTTGCACCATTCGCGGATTTACGACCCCGCCCGCCGTTATTTTGGCAAAAAGAGGGATGCAACACGAGGACTTCCCGGAGGGTCACCCATTCCAGTACTACTCTCGCCCAAGCACGCTTAACTTCGGAGTTCTGATGGGATCCGGTGCGTTAGTGCTGGTATGATCGCATCCGTCATTCTTTGCGCTCTAACTTCTCTTATCCGTTCCGTGCCCCCGCTAATCTTTTAAACCTTTAAACCGTCATAACTTTACGCTCGTTCATCCGTTTCGTGCGATTCTTTTTTTCAATTCGAGTAATCTTTCAAGATCTACCTCCACAAGCTGCCGTAGTCCCGCTTACTAAGACGTGCCTTGCACCATTCGCGGATTTACGACCCCGCCCGCCGTTATTTTGGCAAAAAGAGGGATGCAACACGAGGACTTCCCGGAGGGTCACCCATTCCAGTACTACTCTCGCCCAAGCACGCTTAGCTTCGGAGTTCTGATGGGATCCGGTGCGTTAGTGCTGGTATGATCGCATCCGTCATTCTTTGCGCTCTAACTTCTCTTATCCGTTCCGTGCCCCCGCTAATCTTTTAAACCTTTAAACCGTCATAACTTTACGCTCGTTCATCCGTTTCGTGCGATTCTTTTTTTCAATTCGAGTAATCTTTCAAGATCTACCTCCACAAGCTGCCGTAGTCCCGCTTACTAAGACGTGCCTTGCACCATTCGCGGATTTACGACCCCGCCCGCCGTTATTTTGGCAAAAAGAGGGATGCAACACGAGGACTTCCCGGAGGGTCACCCATTCCAGTACTACTCTCGCCCAAGCACGCTTAACTTCGGAGTTCTGATGGGATCCGGTGCGTTAGTGCTGGTATGATCGCATCCGTCATTCTTTGCGCTCTAACTTCTCTTATCCGTTCCGTGCCCCCGCTAATCTTTTAAACCTTTAAACCGTCATAACTTTACGCTCGTTCATCCGTTTCGTGCGATTCTTTTTTTCAATTCGAGTAATCTTTCAAGATCTACCTCCACAAGCTGCCGTAGTCCCGCTTACTAAGACGTGCCTTGCACCATTCGCGGATTTACGACCCCGCCCGCCGTTATTTTGGCAAAAAGAGGGATGCAACACGAGGACTTCCCGGAGGGTCACCCATTCCAGTACTACTCTCGCCCAAGCACGCTTAGCTTCGGAGTTCTGATGGGATCCGGTGCGTTAGTGCTGGTATGATCGCATCCGTCATTCTTTGCGCTCTAACTTCTCTTATCCGTTCCGTGCCCCCGCTAATCTTTTAAACCTTTAAACCGTCATAACTTTACGCTCGTTCATCCGTTTCGTGCGATTCTTTTTTTCAATTCGAGTAATCTTTCAAGATCTACCTCCACAAGCTGCCGTAGTCCCGCTTACTAAGACGTGCCTTGCACCATTCGCGGATTTACGACCCCGCCCGCCGTTATTTTGGCAAAAAGAGGGATGCAACACGAGGACTTCCCGGAGGGTCACCCATTCCAGTACTACTCTCGCCCAAGCACGCTTAGCTTCGGAGTTCTGATGGGATCCGGTGCGTTAGTGCTGGTATGATCGCATCCGTCATTCTTTGCGCTCTAACTTCTCTTATCCGTTCCGTGCCCCCGCTAATCTTTTAAACCTTTAAACCGTCATAACTTTACGCTCGTTCATCCGTTTCGTGCGATTCTTTTTTTCAATTCGAGTAATCTTTCAAGATCTACCTCCACAAGCTGCCGTAGTCCCGCTTACTAAGACGTGCCTTGCACCATTCGCGGATTTACGACCCCGCCCGCCGTTATTTTGGCAAAAAGAGGGATGCAACACGAGGACTTCCCGGAGGGTCACCCATTCCAGTACTACTCTCGCCCAAGCACGCTTAGCTTCGGAGTTCTGATGGGATCCGGTGCGTTAGTGCTGGTATGATCGCATCCGTCATTCTTTGCGCTCTAACTTCTCTTATCCGTTCCGTGCCCCCGCTAATCTTTTAAACCTTTAAACCGTCATAACTTTACGCTCGTTCATCCGTTTCGTGCGATTCTTTTTTTCAATTCGAGTAATCTTTCAAGATCTACCTCCACAAGCTGCCGTAGTCCCGCTTACTAAGACGTGCCTTGCACCATTCGCGGATTTACGACCCCGCCCGCCGTTATTTTGGCAAAAAGAGGGATGCAACACGAGGACTTCCCGGAGGGTCACCCATTCCAGTACTACTCTCGCCCAAGCACGCTTAACTTCGGAGTTCTGATGGGATCCGGTGCGTTAGTGCTGGTATGATCGCATCCGTCATTCTTTGCGCTCTAACTTCTCTTATCCGTTCCGTGCCCCCGCTAATCTTTTAAACCTTTAAACCGTCATAACTTTACGCTCGTTCATCCGTTTCGTGCGATTCTTTTTTTCAATTCGAGTAATCTTTCAAGATCTACCTCCACAAGCTGCCGTAGTCCCGCTTACTAAGACGTGCCTTGCACCATTCGCGGATTTACGACACCGCCCGCCGTTATTTTGGCAAAAAGAGGGATGCAACACGAGGACTTCCCGGAGGGTCACCCATTCCAGTACTACTCTCGCCCAAGCACGCTTAGCTTCGGAGTTCTGATGGGATCCGGTGCGTTAGTGCTGGTATGATCGCATCCGTCATTCTTTGCGCTCTAACTTCTCTTATCCGTTCCGTGCCCCCGCTAATCTTTTAAACCTTTAAACCGTCATAACTTTACGCTCGTTCATCCGTTTCGTGCGATTCTTTTTTTCAATTCGAGTAATCTTTCAAGATCTACCTCCACAAGCTGCCGTAGTCCCGCTTACTAAGACGTGCCTTGCACCATTCGCGGATTTACGACCCCGCCCGCCGTTATTTTGGCAAAAAGAGGGATGCAACACGAGGACTTCCCGGAGGGTCACCCATTCCAGTACTACTCTCGCCCAAGCACGCTTAGCTTCGGAGTTCTGATGGGATCCGGTGCGTTAGTGCTGGTATGATCGCATCCGTCATTCTTTGCGCTCTAACTTCTCTTATCCGTTCCGTGCCCCCGCTAATCTTTTAAACCTTTAAACCGTCATAACTTTACGCTCGTTCATCCGTTTCGTGCGATTCTTTTTTTCAATTCGAGTAATCTTTCAAGATCTACCTCCACAAGCTGCCGTAGTCCCGCTTACTAAGACGTGCCTTGCACCATTCGCGGATTTACGACCCCGCCCGCCGTTATTTTGGCAAAAAGAGGGATGCAACACGAGGACTTCCCGGAGGGTCACCCATTCCAGTACTACTCTCGCCCAAGCACGCTTAGCTTCGGAGTTCTGATGGGATCCGGTGCGTTAGTGCTGGTATGATCGCATCCGTCATTCTTTGCGCTCTAACTTCTCTTATCCGTTCCGTGCCCCCGCTAATCTTTTAAACCTTTAAACCGTCATAACTTTACGCTCGTTCATCCGTTTCGTGCGATTCTTTTTTTCAATTCGAGTAATCTTTCAAGATCTACCTCCACAAGCTGCCGTAGTCCCGCTTACTAAGACGTGCCTTGCACCATTCGCGGATTTACGACCCCGCCCGCCGTTATTTTGGCAAAAAGAGGGATGCAACACGAGGACTTCCCGGAGGGTCACCCATTCCAGTACTACTCTCGCCCAAGCACGCTTAGCTTCGGAGTTCTGATGGGATCCGGTGCGTTAGTGCTGGTATGATCGCATCCGTCATTCTTTGCGCTCTAACTTCTCTTAT
Source organism: Petunia secreta (assembly GCA_029990175.1). Lineage (NCBI taxonomy): Eukaryota > Viridiplantae > Streptophyta > Magnoliopsida > Solanales > Solanaceae > Petunia > Petunia secreta. The sequence goes on from JARKIP010000419.1 coordinate 127,584, forward strand.
CCGTTCCGTGCCCCCGCTAATCTTTTAAACCTTTAAACCGTCATAACTTTACGCTCGTTCATCCGTTTCGTGCGATTCTTTTTTTCAATTCGAGTAATCTTTCAAGATCTACCTCCACAAGCTGCCGTAGTCCCGCTTACTAAGACGTGCCTTGCACCATTCGCGGATTTACGACCCCGCCCGCCGTTATTTTGGCAAAAAGAGGGATGCAACACGAGGACTTCCCGGAGGGTCACCCATTCCAGTACTACTCTCGCCCAAGCACGCTTAGCTTCGGAGTTCTGATGGGATCCGGTGCGTTAGTGCTGGTATGATCGCATCCGTCATTCTTTGCGCTCTAACTTCTCTTATCCGTTCCGTGCCCCCGCTAATCTTTTAAACCTTTAAACCGTCATAACTTTACGCTCGTTCATCCGTTTCGTGCGATTCTTTTTTTCAATTCGAGTAATCTTTCAAGATCTACCTCCACAAGCTGCCGTAGTCCCGCTTACTAAGACGTGCCTTGCACCATTCGCGGATTTACGACCCCGCCCGCCGTTATTTTGGCAAAAAGAGGGATGCAACACGAGGACTTCCCGGAGGGTCACCCATTCCAGTACTACTCTCGCCCAAGCACGCTTAGCTTCGGAGTTCTGATGGGATCCGGTGCGTTAGTGCTGGTATGATCGCATCCGTCATTCTTTGCGCTCTAACTTCTCTTATCCGTTCCGTGCCCCCGCTAATCTTTTAAACCTTTAAACCGTCATAACTTTACGCTCGTTCATCCGTTTCGTGCGATTCTTTTTTTCAATTCGAGTAATCTTTCAAGATCTACCTCCACAAGCTGCCGTAGTCCCGCTTACTAAGACGTGCCTTGCACCATTCGCGGATTTACGACCCCGCCCGCCGTTATTTTGGCAAAAAGAGGGATGCAACACGAGGACTTCCCGGAGGGTCACCCATTCCAGTACTACTCTCGCCCAAGCACGCTTAACTTCGGAGTTCTGATGGGATCCGGTGCGTTAGTGCTGGTATGATCGCATCCGTCATTCTTTGCGCTCTAACTTCTCTTATCCGTTCCGTGCCCCCGCTAATCTTTTAAACCTTTAAACCGTCATAACTTTACGCTCGTTCATCCGTTTCGTGCGATTCTTTTTTTCAATTCGAGTAATCTTTCAAGATCTACCTCCACAAGCTGCCGTAGTCCCGCTTACTAAGACGTGCCTTGCACCATTCGCGGATTTACGACCCCGCCCGCCGTTATTTTGGCAAAAAGAGGGATGCAACACGAGGACTTCCCGGAGGGTCACCCATTCCAGTACTACTCTCGCCCAAGCACGCTTAGCTTCGGAGTTCTGATGGGATCCGGTGCGTTAGTGCTGGTATGATCGCATCCGTCATTCTTTGCGCTCTAACTTCTCTTATCCGTTCCGTGCCCCCGCTAATCTTTTAAACCTTTAAACCGTCATAACTTTACGCTCGTTCATCCGTTTCGTGCGATTCTTTTTTTCAATTCGAGTAATCTTTCAAGATCTACCTCCACAAGCTGCCGTAGTCCCGCTTACTAAGACGTGCCTTGCACCATTCGCGGATTTACGACCCCGCCCGCCGTTATTTTGGCAAAAAGAGGGATGCAACACGAGGACTTCCCGGAGGGTCACCCATTCCAGTACTACTCTCGCCCAAGCACGCTTAACTTCGGAGTTCTGATGGGATCCGGTGCGTTAGTGCTGGTATGATCGCATCCGTCATTCTTTGCGCTCTAACTTCTCTTATCCGTTCCGTGCCCCCGCTAATCTTTTAAACCTTTAAACCGTCATAACTTTACGCTCGTTCATCCGTTTCGTGCGATTCTTTTTTTCAATTCGAGTAATCTTTCAAGATCTACCTCCACAAGCTGCCGTAGTCCCGCTTACTAAGACGTGCCTTGCACCATTCGCGGATTTACGACCCCGCCCGCCGTTATTTTGGCAAAAAGAGGGATGCAACACGAGGACTTCCCGGAGGGTCACCCATTCCAGTACTACTCTCGCCCAAGCACGCTTAACTTCGGAGTTCTGATGGGATCCGGTGCGTTAGTGCTGGTATGATCGCATCCGTCATTCTTTGCGCTCTAACTTCTCTTATCCGTTCCGTGCCCCCGCTAATCTTTTAAACCTTTAAACCGTCATAACTTTACGCTCGTTCATCCGTTTCGTGCGATTCTTTTTTTCAATTCGAGTAATCTTTCAAGATCTACCTCCACAAGCTGCCGTAGTCCCGCTTACTAAGACGTGCCTTGCACCATTCGCGGATTTACGACCCCGCCCGCCGTTATTTTGGCAAAAAGAGGGATGCAACACGAGGACTTCCCGGAGGGTCACCCATTCCAGTACTACTCTCGCCCAAGCACGCTTAACTTCGGAGTTCTGATGGGATCCGGTGCGTTAGTGCTGGTATGATCGCATCCGTCATTCTTTGCGCTCTAACTTCTCTTATCCGTTCCGTGCCCCCGCTAATCTTTTAAACCTTTAAACCGTCATAACTTTACGCTCGTTCATCCGTTTCGTGCGATTCTTTTTTTCAATTCGAGTAATCTTTCAAGATCTACCTCCACAAGCTGCCGTAGTCCCGCTTACTAAGACGTGCCTTGCACCATTCGCGGATTTACGACCCCGCCCGCCGTTATTTTGGCAAAAAGAGGGATGCAACACGAGGACTTCCCGGAGGGTCACCCATTCCAGTACTACTCTCGCCCAAGCACGCTTAACTTCGGAGTTCTGATGGGATCCGGTGCGTTAGTGCTGGTATGATCGCATCCGTCATTCTTTGCGCTCTAACTTCTCTTATCCGTTCCGTGCCCCCGCTAATCTTTTAAACCTTTAAACCGTCATAACTTTACGCTCGTTCATCCGTTTCGTGCGATTCTTTTTTTCAATTCGAGTAATCTTTCAAGATCTACCTCCACAAGCTGCCGTAGTCCCGCTTACTAAGACGTGCCTTGCACCATTCGCGGATTTACGACCCCGCCCGCCGTTATTTTGGCAAAAAGAGGGATGCAACACGAGGACTTCCCGGAGGGTCACCCATTCCAGTACTACTCTCGCCCAAGCACGCTTAACTTCGGAGTTCTGATGGGATCCGGTGCGTTAGTGCTGGTATGATCGCATCCGTCATTCTTTGCGCTCTAACTTCTCTTATCCGTTCCGTGCCCCCGCTAATCTTTTAAACCTTTAAACCGTCATAGCTTTACGCTCGTTCATCCGTTTCGTGCGATTCTTTTTTTCAATTCGAGTAATCTTTCAAGATCTACCTCCACAAGCTGCCGTAGTCCCGCTTACTAAGACGTGCCTTGCACCATTCGCGGATTTACGACCCCGCCCGCCGTTATTTTGGCAAAAAGAGGGATGCAACACGAGGACTTCCCGGAGGGTCACCCATTCCAGTACTACTCTCGCCCAAGCACGCTTAACTTCGGAGTTCTGATGGGATCCGGTGCGTTAGTGCTGGTATGATCGCGTCCGTCATTCTTTGCGCTCTAACTTCTCTTATCCGTTCCGTGCCCCCGCTAATCTTTTAAACCTTTAAACCGTCATAACTTTACGCTCGTTCATCCGTTTCGTGCGATTCTTTTTTTCAATTCGAGTAATCTTTCAAGATCTACCTCCACAAGCTGCCGTAGTCCCGCTTACTAAGACGTGCCTTGCACCATTCGCGGATTTACGACCCCGCCCGCCGTTATTTTGGCAAAAAGAGGGATGCAACACGAGGACTTCCCGGAGGGTCACCCATTCCAGTACTACTCTCGCCCAAGCACGCTTAACTTCGGAGTTCTGATGGGATCCGGTGCGTTAGTGCTGGTATGATCGCATCCGTCATTCTTTGCGCTCTAACTTCTCTTATCCGTTCCGTGCCCCCGCTAATCTTTTAAACCTTTAAACCGTCATAACTTTACGCTCGTTCATCCGTTTCGTGCGATTCTTTTTTTCAATTCGAGTAATCTTTCAAGATCTACCTCCACAAGCTGCCGTAGTCCCGCTTACTAAGACGTGCCTTGCACCATTCGCGGATTTACGACCCCGCCCGCCGTTATTTTGGCAAAAAGAGGGATGCAACACGAGGACTTCCCGGAGGGTCACCCATTCCAGTACTACTCTCGCCCAAGCACGCTTAACTTCGGAGTTCTGATGGGATCCGGTGCGTTAGTGCTGGTATGATCGCATCCGTCATTCTTTGCGCTCTAACTTCTCTTATCCGTTCCGTGCCCCCGCTAATCTTTTAAACCTTTAAACCGTCATAACTTTACGCTCGTTCATCCGTTTCGTGCGATTCTTTTTTTCAATTCGAGTAATCTTTCAAGATCTACCTCCACAAGCTGCCGTAGTCCCGCTTACTAAGACGTGCCTTGCACCATTCGCGGATTTACGACCCCGCCCGCCGTTATTTTGGCAAAAAGAGGGATGCAACACGAGGACTTCCCGGAGGGTCACCCATTCCAGTACTACTCTCGCCCAAGCACGCTTAACTTCGGAGTTCTGATGGGATCCGGTGCGTTAGTGCTGGTATGATCGCATCCGTCATTCTTTGCGCTCTAACTTCTCTTATCCGTTCCGTGCCCCCGCTAATCTTTTAAACCTTTAAACCGTCATAACTTTACGCTCGTTCATCCGTTTCGTGCGATTCTTTTTTTCAATTCGAGTAATCTTTCAAGATCTACCTCCACAAGCTGCCGTAGTCCCGCTTACTAAGACGTGCCTTGCACCATTCGCGGATTTACGACCCCGCCCGCCGTTATTTTGGCAAAAAGAGGGATGCAACACGAGGACTTCCCGGAGGGTCACCCATTCCAGTACTACTCTCGCCCAAGCACGCTTAACTTCGGAGTTCTGATGGGATCCGGTGCGTTAGTGCTGGTATGATCGCATCCGTCATTCTTTGCGCTCTAACTTCTCTTATCCGTTCCGTGCCCCCGCTAATCTTTTAAACCTTTAAACCGTCATAACTTTACGCTCGTTCATCCGTTTCGTGCGATTCTTTTTTTCAATTCGAGTAATCTTTCAAGATCTACCTCCACAAGCTGCCGTAGTCCCGCTTACTAAGACGTGCCTTGCACCATTCGCGGATTTACGACCCCGCCCGCCGTTATTTTGGCAAAAAGAGGGATGCAACACGAGGACTTCCCGGAGGGTCACCCATTCCAGTACTACTCTCGCCCAAGCACGCTTAACTTCGGAGTTCTGATGGGATCCGGTGTGTTAGTGCTGGTATGATCGCATCCGTCATTCTTTGCGCTCTAACTTCTCTTATCCGTTCCGTGCCCCCGCTAATCTTTTAAACCTTTAAACCGTCATAACTTTACGCTCGTTCATCCGTTTCGTGCGATTCTTTTTTTCAATTCGAGTAATCTTTCAAGATCTACCTCCACAAGCTGCCGTAGTCCCGCTTACTAAGACGTGCCTTGCACCATTCGCGGATTTACGACCCCGCCCGCCGTTATTTTGGCAAAAAGAGGGATGCAACACGAGGACTTCCCGGAGGGTCACCCATTCCAGTACTACTCTCGCCCAAGCACGCTTAACTTCGGAGTTCTGATGGGATCCGGTGCGTTAGTGCTGGTATGATCGCATCCGTCATTCTTTGCGCTCTAACTTCTCTTATCCGTTCCGTGCCCCCGCTAATCTTTTAAACCTTTAAACCGTCATAACTTTACGCTCGTTCATCCGTTTCGTGCGATTCTTTTTTTCAATTCGAGTAATCTTTCAAGATCTACCTCCACAAGCTGCCGTAGTCCCGCTTACTAAGACGTGCCTTGCACCATTCGCGGATTTACGACCCCGCCCGCCGTTATTTTGGCAAAAAGAGGGATGCAACACGAGGACTTCCCGGAGGGTCACCCATTCCAGTACTACTCTCGCCCAAGCACGCTTAACTTCGGAGTTCTGATGGGATCCGGTGCGTTAGTGCTGGTATGATCGCATCCGTCATTCTTTGCGCTCTAACTTCTCTTATCCGTTCCGTGCCCCCGCTAATCTTTTAAACCTTTAAACCGTCATAACTTTACGCTCGTTCATCCGTTTCGTGCGATTCTTTTTTTCAATTCGAGTAATCTTTCAAGATCTACCTCCACAAGCTGCCGTAGTCCCGCTTACTAAGACGTGCCTTGCACCATTCGCGGATTTACGACCCCGCCCGCCGTTATTTTGGCAAAAAGAGGGATGCAACACGAGGACTTCCCGGAGGGTCACCCATTCCAGTACTACTCTCGCCCAAGCACGCTTAACTTCGGAGTTCTGATGGGATCCGGTGCGTTAGTGCTGGTATGATCGCATCCGTCATTCTTTGCGCTCTAACTTCTCTTATCCGTTCCGTGCCCCCGCTAATCTTTTAAACCTTTAAACCGTCATAACTTTACGCTCGTTCATCCGTTTCGTGCGATTCTTTTTTTCAATTCGAGTAATCTTTCAAGATCTACCTCCACAAGCTGCCGTAGTCCCGCTTACTAAGACGTGCCTTGCACCATTCGCGGATTTACGACCCCGCCCGCCGTTATTTTGGCAAAAAGAGGGATGCAACACGAGGACTTCCCGGAGGGTCACCCATTCCAGTACTACTCTCGCCCAAGCACGCTTAACTTCGGAGTTCTGATGGGATCCGGTGTGTTAGTGCTGGTATGATCGCATCCGTCATTCTTTGCGCTCTAACTTCTCTTATCCGTTCCGTGCCCCCGCTAATCTTTTAAACCTTTAAACCGTCATAACTTTACGCTCGTTCATCCGTTTCGTGCGATTCTTTTTTTCAATTCGAGTAATCTTTCAAGATCTACCTCCACAAGCTGCCGTAGTCCCGCTTACTAAGACGTGCCTTGCACCATTCGCGGATTTACGACCCCGCCCGCCGTTATTTTGGCAAAAAGAGGGATGCAACACGAGGACTTCCCGGAGGGTCACCCATTCCAGTACTACTCTCGCCCAAGCACGCTTAACTTCGGAGTTCTGATGGGATCCGGTGCGTTAGTGCTGGTATGATCGCATCCGTCATTCTTTGCGCTCTAACTTCTCTTATCCGTTCCGTGCCCCCGCTAATCTTTTAAACCTTTAAACCGTCATAACTTTACGCTCGTTCATCCGTTTCGTGCGATTCTTTTTTTCAATTCGAGTAATCTTTCAAGATCTACCTCCACAAGCTGCCGTAGTCCCGCTTACTAAGACGTGCCTTGCACCATTCGCGGATTTACGACCCCGCCCGCCGTTATTTTGGCAAAAAGAGGGATGCAACACGAGGACTTCCCGGAGGGTCACCCATTCCAGTACTACTCTCGCCCAAGCACGCTTAACTTCGGAGTTCTGATGGGATCCGGTGCGTTAGTGCTGGTATGATCGCATCCGTCATTCTTTGCGCTCTAACTTCTCTTATCCGTTCCGTGCCCCCGCTAATCTTTTAAACCTTTAAACCGTCATAACTTTACGCTCGTTCATCCGTTTCGTGCGATTCTTTTTTTCAATTCGAGTAATCTTTCAAGATCTACCTCCACAAGCTGCCGTAGTCCCGCTTACTAAGACGTGCCTTGCACCATTCGCGGATTTACGACCCCGCCCGCCGTTATTTTGGCAAAAAGAGGGATGCAACACGAGGACTTCCCGGAGGGTCACCCATTCCAGTACTACTCTCGCCCAAGCACGCTTAACTTCGGAGTTCTGATGGGATCCGGTGCGTTAGTGCTGGTATGATCGCATCCGTCATTCTTTGCGCTCTAACTTCTCTTATCCGTTCCGTGCCCCCGCTAATCTTTTAAACCTTTAAACCGTCATAACTTTACGCTCGTTCATCCGTTTCGTGCGATTCTTTTTTTCAATTCGAGTAATCTTTCAAGATCTACCTCCACAAGCTGCCGTAGTCCCGCTTACTAAGACGTGCCTTGCACCATTCGCGGATTTACGACCCCGCCCGCCGTTATTTTGGCAAAAAGAGGGATGCAACACGAGGACTTCCCGGAGGGTCACCCATTCCAGTACTACTCTCGCCCAAGCACGCTTAACTTCGGAGTTCTGATGGGATCCGGTGCGTTAGTGCTGGTATGATCGCATCCGTCATTCTTTGCGCTCTAACTTCTCTTATCCGTTCCGTGCCCCCGCTAATCTTTTAAACCTTTAAACCGTCATAACTTTACGCTCGTTCATCCGTTTCGTGCGATTCTTTTTTTCAATTCGAGTAATCTTTCAAGATCTACCTCCACAAGCTGCCGTAGTCCCGCTTACTAAGACGTGCCTTGCACCATTCGCGGATTTACGACCCCGCCCGCCGTTATTTTGGCAAAAAGAGGGATGCAACACGAGGACTTCCCGGAGGGTCACCCATTCCAGTACTACTCTCGCCCAAGCACGCTTAACTTCGGAGTTCTGATGGGATCCGGTGCGTTAGTGCTGGTATGATCGCATCCGTCATTCTTTGCGCTCTAACTTCTCTTATCCGTTCCGTGCCCCCGCTAATCTTTTAAACCTTTAAACCGTCATAACTTTACGCTCGTTCATCCGTTTCGTGCGATTCTTTTTTTCAATTCGAGTAATCTTTCAAGATCTACCTCCACAAGCTGCCGTAGTCCCGCTTACTAAGACGTGCCTTGCACCATTCGCGGATTTACGACCCCGCCCGCCGTTATTTTGGCAAAAAGAGGGATGCAACACGAGGACTTCCCGGAGGGTCACCCATTCCAGTACTACTCTCGCCCAAGCACGCTTAACTTCGGAGTTCTGATGGGATCCGGTGCGTTAGTGCTGGTATGATCGCATCCGTCATTCTTTGCGCTCTAACTTCTCTTATCCGTTCCGTGCCCCCGCTAATCTTTTAAACCTTTAAACCGTCATAACTTTACGCTCGTTCATCCGTTTCGTGCGATTCTTTTTTTCAATTCGAGTAATCTTTCAAGATCTACCTCCACAAGCTGCCGTAGTCCCGCTTACTAAGACGTGCCTTGCACCATTCGCGGATTTACGACCCCGCCCGCCGTTATTTTGGCAAAAAGAGGGATGCAACACGAGGACTTCCCGGAGGGTCACCCATTCCAGTACTACTCTCGCCCAAGCACGCTTAACTTCGGAGTTCTGATGGGATCCGGTGCGTTAGTGCTGGTATGATCGCATCCGTCATTCTTTGCGCTCTAACTTCTCTTATCCGTTCCGTGCCCCCGCTAATCTTTTAAACCTTTAAACCGTCATAACTTTACGCTCGTTCATCCGTTTCGTGCGATTCTTTTTTTCAATTCGAGTAATCTTTCAAGATCTACCTCCACAAGCTGCCGTAGTCCCGCTTACTAAGACGTGCCTTGCACCATTCGCGGATTTACGACCCCGCCCGCCGTTATTTTGGCAAAAAGAGGGATGCAACACGAGGACTTCCCGGAGGGTCACCCATTCCAGTACTACTCTCGCCCAAGCACGCTTAACTTCGGAGTTCTGATGGGATCCGGTGCGTTAGTGCTGGTATGATCGCATCCGTCATTCTTTGCGCTCTAACTTCTCTTATCCGTTCCGTGCCCCCGCTAATCTTTTAAACCTTTAAACCGTCATAACTTTACGCTCGTTCATCCGTTTCGTGCGATTCTTTTTTTCAATTCGAGTAATCTTTCAAGATCTACCTCCACAAGCTGCCGTAGTCCCGCTTACTAAGACGTGCCTTGCACCATTCGCGGATTTACGACCCCGCCCGCCGTTATTTTGGCAAAAAGAGGGATGCAACACGAGGACTTCCCGGAGGGTCACCCATTCCAGTACTACTCTCGCCCAAGCACGCTTAACTTCGGAGTTCTGATGGGATCCGGTGCGTTAGTGCTGGTATGATCGCATCCGTCATTCTTTGCGCTCTAACTTCTCTTATCCGTTCCGTGCCCCCGCTAATCTTTTAAACCTTTAAACCGTCATAACTTTACGCTCGTTCATCCGTTTCGTGCGATTCTTTTTTTCAATTCGAGTAATCTTTCAAGATCTACCTCCACAAGCTGCCGTAGTCCCGCTTACTAAGACGTGCCTTGCACCATTCGCGGATTTACGACCCCGCCCGCCGTTATTTTGGCAAAAAGAGGGATGCAACACGAGGACTTCCCGGAGGGTCACCCATTCCAGTACTACTCTCGCCCAAGCACGCTTAACTTCGGAGTTCTGATGGGATCCGGTGCGTTAGTGCTGGTATGATCGCATCCGTCATTCTTTGCGCTCTAACTTCTCTTATCCGTTCCGTGCCCCCGCTAATCTTTTAAACCTTTAAACCGTCATAACTTTACGCTCGTTCATCCGTTTCGTGCGATTCTTTTTTTCAATTCGAGTAATCTTTCAAGATCTACCTCCACAAGCTGCCGTAGTCCCGCTTACTAAGACGTGCCTTGCACCATTCGCGGATTTACGACCCCGCCCGCCGTTATTTTGGCAAAAAGAGGGATGCAACACGAGGACTTCCCGGAGGGTCACCCATTCCAGTACTACTCTCGCCCAAGCACGCTTAACTTCGGAGTTCTGATGGGATCCGGTGCGTTAGTGCTGGTATGATCGCATCCGTCATTCTTTGCGCTCTAACTTCTCTTATCCGTTCCGTGCCCCCGCTAATCTTTTAAACCTTTAAACCGTCATAACTTTACGCTCGTTCATCCGTTTCGTGCGATTCTTTTTTTCAATTCGAGTAATCTTTCAAGATCTACCTCCACAAGCTGCCGTAGTCCCGCTTACTAAGACGTGCCTTGCACCATTCGCGGATTTACGACCCCGCCCGCCGTTATTTTGGCAAAAAGAGGGATGCAACACGAGGACTTCCCGGAGGGTCACCCATTCCAGTACTACTCTCGCCCAAGCACGCTTAACTTCGGAGTTCTGATGGGATCCGGTGCGTTAGTGCTGGTATGATCGCATCCGTCATTCTTTGCGCTCTAACTTCTCTTATCCGTTCCGTGCCCCCGCTAATCTTTTAAACCTTTAAACCGTCATAACTTTACGCTCGTTCATCCGTTTCGTGCGATTCTTTTTTTCAATTCGAGTAATCTTTCAAGATCTACCTCCACAAGCTGCCGTAGTCCCGCTTACTAAGACGTGCCTTGCACCATTCGCGGATTTACGACCCCGCCCGCCGTTATTTTGGCAAAAAGAGGGATGCAACACGAGGACTTCCCGGAGGGTCACCCATTCCAGTACTACTCTCGCCCAAGCACGCTTAACTTCGGAGTTCTGATGGGATCCGGTGCGTTAGTGCTGGTATGATCGCATCCGTCATTCTTTGCGCTCTAACTTCTCTTATCCGTTCCGTGCCCCCGCTAATCTTTTAAACCTTTAAACCGTCATAACTTTACGCTCGTTCATCCGTTTCGTGCGATTCTTTTTTTCAATTCGAGTAATCTTTCAAGATCTACCTCCACAAGCTGCCGTAGTCCCGCTTACTAAGACGTGCCTTGCACCATTCGCGGATTTACGACCCCGCCCGCCGTTATTTTGGCAAAAAGAGGGATGCAACACGAGGACTTCCCGGAGGGTCACCCATTCCAGTACTACTCTCGCCCAAGCACGCTTAACTTCGGAGTTCTGATGGGATCCGGTGCGTTAGTGCTGGTATGATCGCATCCGTCATTCTTTGCGCTCTAACTTCTCTTATCCGTTCCGTGCCCCCGCTAATCTTTTAAACCTTTAAACCGTCATAACTTTACGCTCGTTCATCCGTTTCGTGCGATTCTTTTTTTCAATTCGAGTAATCTTTCAAGATCTACCTCCACAAGCTGCCGTAGTCCCGCTTACTAAGACGTGCCTTGCACCATTCGCGGATTTACGACCCCGCCCGCCGTTATTTTGGCAAAAAGAGGGATGCAACACGAGGACTTCCCGGAGGGTCACCCATTCCAGTACTACTCTCGCCCAAGCACGCTTAACTTCGGAGTTCTGATGGGATCCGGTGCGTTAGTGCTGGTATGATCGCATCCGTCATTCTTTGCGCTCTAACTTCTCTTATCCGTTCCGTGCCCCCGCTAATCTTTTAAACCTTCAAACCGTCATAACTTTACGCTCGTTCATCCGTTTCGTGCGATTCTTTTTTTCAATTCGAGTAATCTTTCAAGATCTACCTCCACAAGCTGCCGTAGTCCCGCTTACTAAGACGTGCCTTGCACCATTCGCGGATTTACGACCCCGCCCGCCGTTATTTTGGCAAAAAGATGGATGCAACACGAGGACTTCCCGGAGGGTCACCCATTCCAGTACTACTCTCGCCCAAGCACGCTTATCTTCGGAGTTCTGATGGGATCCGGTGCGTTAGTGCTGGTATGATCGCATCCGTCATTCTTTGCGCTCTAACTTCTCTTATCCGTTCCGTGCCCCCGCTAATCTTTTAAACCTTTAAACCGTCATAACTTTACGCTCGTTCATCCGTTTCGTGCGATTCTTTTTTTCAATTCGAGTAATCTTTCAAGATCTACCTCCACAAGCTGCCGTAGTCCCGCTTACTAAGACGTGCCTTGCACCATTCGCGGATTTACGACCCCGCCCGCCGTTATTTTGGCAAAAAGAGGGATGCAACACGAGGACTTCCCGGAGGGTCACCCATTCCAGTACTACTCTCGCCCAAGCACGCTTAACTTCGGAGTTCTGATGGGATCCGGTGCGTTAGTGCTGGTATGATCGCATCCGTCATTCTTTGCGCTCTAACTTCTCTTATCCGTTCCGTGCCCCCGCTAATCTTTTAAACCTTTAAACCGTCATAACTTTACGCTCGTTCATCCGTTTCGTGCGATTCTTTTTTTCAATTCGAGTAATCTTTCAAGATCTACCTCCACAAGCTGCCGTAGTCCCGCTTACTAAGACGTGCCTTGCACCATTCGCGGATTTACGACCCCGCCCGCCGTTATTTTGGCAAAAAGAGGGATGCAACACGAGGACTTCCCGGAGGGTCACCCATTCCAGTACTACTCTCGCCCAAGCACGCTTAACTTCGGAGTTCTGATGGGATCCGGTGCGTTAGTGCTGGTATGATCGCATCCGTCATTCTTTGCGCTCTAACTTCTCTTATCCGTTCCGTGCCCCCGCTAATCTTTTAAACCTTTAAACCGTCATAACTTTACGCTCGTTCATCCGTTTCGTGCGATTCTTTTTTTCAATTCGAGTAATCTTTCAAGATCTACCTCCACAAGCTGCCGTAGTCCCGCTTACTAAGACGTGCCTTGCACCATTCGCGGATTTACGACCCCGCCCGCCGTTATTTTGGCAAAAAGAGGGATGCAACACGAGGACTTCCCGGAGGGTCACCCATTCCAGTACTACTCTCGCCCAAGCACGCTTAACTTCGGAGTTCTGATGGGATCCGGTGCGTTAGTGCTGGTATGATCGCATCCGTCATTCTTTGCGCTCTAACTTCTCTTATCCGTTCCGTGCCCCCGCTAATCTTTTAAACCTTCAAACCGTCATAACTTTACGCTCGTTCATCCGTTTCGTGCGATTCTTTTTTTCAATTCGAGTAATCTTTCAAGATCTACCTCCACAAGCTGCCGTAGTCCCGCTTACTAAGACGTGCCTTGCACCATTCGCGGATTTACGACCCCGCCCGCCGTTATTTTGGCAAAAAGAGGGATGCAACACGAGGACTTCCCGGAGGGTCACCCATTCCAGTACTACTCTCGCCCAAGCACGCTTAACTTCGGAGTTCTGATGGGATCCGGTGCGTTAGTGCTGGTATGATCGCATCCGTCATTCTTTGCGCTCTAACTTCTCTTATCCGTTCCGTGCCCCCGCTAATCTTTTAAACCTTCAAACCGTCATAACTTTACGCTCGTTCATCCGTTTCGTGCGATTCTTTTTTTCAATTCGAGTAATCTTTCAAGATCTACCTCCACAAGCTGCCGTAGTCCCGCTTACTAAGACGTGCCTTGCACCATTCGCGGATTTACGACCCCGCCCGCCGTTATTTTGGCAAAAAGAGGGATGCAACACGAGGACTTCCCGGAGGGTCACCCATTCCAGTACTACTCTCGCCCAAGCACGCTTAACTTCGGAGTTCTGATGGGATCCGGTGCGTTAGTGCTGGTATGATCGCATCCGTCATTCTTTGCGCTCTAACTTCTCTTATCCGTTCCGTGCCCCCGCTAATCTTTTAAACCTTTAAACCGTCATAACTTTACGCTCGTTCATCCGTTTCGTGCGATTCTTTTTTTCAATTCGAGTAATCTTTCAAGATCTACCTCCACAAGCTGCCGTAGTCCCGCTTACTAAGACGTGCCTTGCACCATTCGCGGATTTACGACCCCGCCCGCCGTTATTTTGGCAAAAAGAGGGATGCAACACGAGGACTTCCCGGAGGGTCACCCATTCCAGTACTACTCTCGCCCAAGCACGCTTAACTTCGGAGTTCTGATGGGATCCGGTGCGTTAGTGCTGGTATGATCGCATCCGTCATTCTTTGCGCTCTAACTTCTCTTATCCGTTCCGTGCCCCCGCTAATCTTTTAAACCTTTAAACCGTCATAACTTTACGCTCGTTCATCCGTTTCGTGCGATTCTTTTTTTCAATTCGAGTAATCTTTCAAGATCTACCTCCACAAGCTGCCGTAGTCCCGCTTACTAAGACGTGCCTTGCACCATTCGCGGATTTACGACCCCGCCCGCCGTTATTTTGGCAAAAAGAGGGATGCAACACGAGGACTTCCCGGAGGGTCACCCATTCCAGTACTACTCTCGCCCAAGCACGCTTAACTTCGGAGTTCTGATGGGATCCGGTGCGTTAGTGCTGGTATGATCGCATCCGTCATTCTTTGCGCTCTAACTTCTCTTATCCGTTCCGTGCCCCCGCTAATCTTTTAAACCTTTAAACCGTCATAACTTTACGCTCGTTCATCCGTTTCGTGCGATTCTTTTTTTCAATTCGAGTAATCTTTCAAGATCTACCTCCACAAGCTGCCGTAGTCCCGCTTACTAAGACGTGCCTTGCACCATTCGCGGATTTACGACCCCGCCCGCCGTTATTTTGGCAAAAAGAGGGATGCAACACGAGGACTTCCCGGAGGGTCACCCATTCCAGTACTACTCTCGCCCAAGCACGCTTAACTTCGGAGTTCTGATGGGATCCGGTGCGTTAGTGCTGGTATGATCGCATCCGTCATTCTTTGCGCTCTAACTTCTCTTATCCGTTCCGTGCCCCCGCTAATCTTTTAAACCTTCAAACCGTCATAACTTTACGCTCGTTCATCCGTTTCGTGCGATTCTTTTTTTCAATTCGAGTAATCTTTCAAGATCTACCTCCACAAGCTGCCGTAGTCCCGCTTACTAAGACGTGCCTTGCACCATTCGCGGATTTACGACCCCGCCCGCCGTTATTTTGGCAAAAAGAGGGATGCAACACGAGGACTTCCCGGAGGGTCACCCATTCCAGTACTACTCTCGCCCAAGCACGCTTAACTTCGGAGTTCTGATGGGATCCGGTGCGTTAGTGCTGGTATGATCGCATCCGTCATTCTTTGCGCTCTAACTTCTCTTATCCGTTCCGTGCCCCCGCTAATCTTTTAAACCTTTAAACCGTCATAACTTTACGCTCGTTCATCCGTTTCGTGCGATTCTTTTTTTCAATTCGAGTAATCTTTCAAGATCTACCTCCACAAGCTGCCGTAGTCCCGCTTACTAAGACGTGCCTTGCACCATTCGCGGATTTACGACCCCGCCCGCCGTTATTTTGGCAAAAAGAGGGATGCAACACGAGGACTTCCCGGAGGGTCACCCATTCCAGTACTACTCTCGCCCAAGCACGCTTAACTTCGGAGTTCTGATGGGATCCGGTGCGTTAGTGCTGGTATGATCGCATCCGTCATTCTTTGCGCTCTAACTTCTCTTATCCGTTCCGTGCCCCCGCTAATCTTTTAAACCTTTAAACCGTCATAACTTTACGCTCGTTCATCCGTTTCGTGCGATTCTTTTTTTCAATTCGAGTAATCTTTCAAGATCTACCTCCACAAGCTGCCGTAGTCCCGCTTACTAAGACGTGCCTTGCACCATTCGCGGATTTACGACCCCGCCCGCCGTTATTTTGGCAAAAAGAGGGATGCAACACGAGGACTTCCCGGAGGGTCACCCATTCCAGTACTACTCTCGCCCAAGCACGCTTAGCTTCGGAGTTCTGATGGGATCCGGTGCGTTAGTGCTGGTATGATCGCATCCGTCATTCTTTGCGCTCTAACTTCTCTTATCCGTTCCGTGCCCCCGCTAATCTTTTAAACCTTCAAACCGTCATAACTTTACGCTCGTTCATCCGTTTCGTGCGATTCTTTTTTTCAATTCGAGTAATCTTTCAAGATCTACCTCCACAAGCTGCCGTAGTCCCGCTTACTAAGACGTGCCTTGCACCATTCGCGGATTTACGACCCCGCCCGCCGTTATTTTGGCAAAAAGAGGGATGCAACACGAGGACTTCCCGGAGGGTCACCCATTCCAGTACTACTCTCGCCCAAGCACGCTTAACTTCGGAGTTCTGATGGGATCCGGTGCGTTAGTGCTGGTATGATCGCATCCGTCATTCTTTGCGCTCTAACTTCTCTTATCCGTTCCGTGCCCCCGCTAATCTTTTAAACCTTTAAACCGTCATAACTTTACGCTCGTTCATCCGTTTCGTGCGATTCTTTTTTTCAATTCGAGTAATCTTTCAAGATCTACCTCCACAAGCTGCCGTAGTCCCGCTTACTAAGACGTGCCTTGCACCATTCGCGGATTTACGACCCCGCCCGCCGTTATTTTGGCAAAAAGAGGGATGCAACACGAGGACTTCCCGGAGGGTCACCCATTCCAGTACTACTCTCGCCCAAGCACGCTTAACTTCGGAGTTCTGATGGGATCCGGTGCGTTAGTGCTGGTATGATCGCATCCGTCATTCTTTGCGCTCTAACTTCTCTTATCCGTTCCGTGCCCCCGCTAATCTTTTAAACCTTTAAACCGTCATAACTTTACGCTCGTTCATCCGTTTCGTGCGATTCTTTTTTTCAATTCGAGTAATCTTTCAAGATCTACCTCCACAAGCTGCCGTAGTCCCGCTTACTAAGACGTGCCTTGCACCATTCGCGGATTTACGACCCCGCCCGCCGTTATTTTGGCAAAAAGAGGGATGCAACACGAGGACTTCCCGGAGGGTCACCCATTCCAGTACTACTCTCGCCCAAGCACGCTTAACTTCGGAGTTCTGATGGGATCCGGTGCGTTAGTGCTGGTATGATCGCATCCGTCATTCTTTGCGCTCTAACTTCTCTTATCCGTTCCGTGCCCCCGCTAATCTTTTAAACCTTTAAACCGTCATAACTTTACGCTCGTTCATCCGTTTCGTGCGATTCTTTTTTTCAATTCGAGTAATCTTTCAAGATCTACCTCCACAAGCTGCCGTAGTCCCGCTTACTAAGACGTGCCTTGCACCATTCGCGGATTTACGACCCCGCCCGCCGTTATTTTGGCAAAAAGAGGGATGCAACACGAGGACTTCCCGGAGGGTCACCCATTCCAGTACTACTCTCGCCCAAGCACGCTTAACTTCGGAGTTCTGATGGGATCCGGTGCGTTAGTGCTGGTATGATCGCATCCGTCATTCTTTGCGCTCTAACTTCTCTTATCCGTTCCGTGCCCCCGCTAATCTTTTAAACCTTTAAACCGTCATAACTTTACGCTCGTTCATCCGTTTCGTGCGATTCTTTTTTTCAATTCGAGTAATCTTTCAAGATCTACCTCCACAAGCTGCCGTAGTCCCGCTTACTAAGACGTGCCTTGCACCATTCGCGGATTTACGACCCCGCCCGCCGTTATTTTGGCAAAAAGAGGGATGCAACACGAGGACTTCCCGGAGGGTCACCCATTCCAGTACTACTCTCGCCCAAGCACGCTTAACTTCGGAGTTCTGATGGGATCCGGTGCGTTAGTGCTGGTATGATCGCATCCGTCATTCTTTGCGCTCTAACTTCTCTTATCCGTTCCGTGCCCCCGCTAATCTTTTAAACCTTTAAACCGTCATAACTTTACGCTCGTTCATCCGTTTCGTGCGATTCTTTTTTTCAATTCGAGTAATCTTTCAAGATCTACCTCCACAAGCTGCCGTAGTCCCGCTTACTAAGACGTGCCTTGCACCATTCGCGGATTTACGACCCCGCCCGCCGTTATTTTGGCAAAAAGAGGGATGCAACACGAGGACTTCCCGGAGGGTCACCCATTCCAGTACTACTCTCGCCCAAGCACGCTTAACTTCGGAGTTCTGATGGGATCCGGTGCGTTAGTGCTGGTATGATCGCATCCGTCATTCTTTGCGCTCTAACTTCTCTTATCCGTTCCGTGCCCCCGCTAATCTTTTAAACCTTTAAACCGTCATAACTTTACGCTCGTTCATCCGTTTCGTGCGATTCTTTTTTTCAATTCGAGTAATCTTTCAAGATCTACCTCCACAAGCTGCCGTAGTCCCGCTTACTAAGACGTGCCTTGCACCATTCGCGGATTTACGACCCCGCCCGCCGTTATTTTGGCAAAAAGAGGGATGCAACACGAGGACTTCCCGGAGGGTCACCCATTCCAGTACTACTCTCGCCCAAGCACGCTTAACTTCGGAGTTCTGATGGGATCCGGTGCGTTAGTGCTGGTATGATCGCATCCGTCATTCTTTGCGCTCTAACTTCTCTTATCCGTTCCGTGCCCCCGCTAATCTTTTAAACCTTTAAACCGTCATAACTTTACGCTCGTTCATCCGTTTCGTGCGATTCTTTTTTTCAATTCGAGTAATCTTTCAAGATCTACCTCCACAAGCTGCCGTAGTCCCGCTTACTAAGACGTGCCTTGCACCATTCGCGGATTTACGACCCCGCCCGCCGTTATTTTGGCAAAAAGAGGGATGCAACACGAGGACTTCCCGGAGGGTCACCCATTCCAGTACTACTCTCGCCCAAGCACGCTTAACTTCGGAGTTCTGATGGGATCCGGTGCGTTAGTGCTGGTATGATCGCATCTGTCATTCTTTGCGCTCTAACTTCTCTTATCCGTTCCGTGCCCCCGCTAATCTTTTAAACCTTTAAACCGTCATAACTTTACGCTCGTTCATCCGTTTCGTGCGATTCTTTTTTTCAATTCGAGTAATCTTTCAAGATCTACCTCCACAAGCTGCCGTAGTCCCGCTTACTAAGACGTGCCTTGCACCATTCGCGGATTTACGACCCCGCCCGCCGTTATTTTGGCAAAAAGAGGGATGCAACACGAGGACTTCCCGGAGGGTCACCCATTCCAGTACTACTCTCGCCCAAGCACGCTTAACTTCGGAGTTCTGATGGGATCCGGTGCGTTAGTGCTGGTATGATCGCATCCGTCATTCTTTGCGCTCTAACTTCTCTTATCCGTTCCGTGCCCCCGCTAATCTTTTAAACCTTTAAACCGTCATAACTTTACGCTCGTTCATCCGTTTCGTGCGATTCTTTTTTTCAATTCGAGTAATCTTTCAAGATCTACCTCCACAAGCTGCCGTAGTCCCGCTTACTAAGACGTGCCTTGCACCATTCGCGGATTTACGACCCCGCCCGCCGTTATTTTGGCAAAAAGAGGGATGCAACACGAGGACTTCCCGGAGGGTCACCCATTCCAGTACTACTCTCGCCCAAGCACGCTTAACTTCGGAGTTCTGATGGGATCCGGTGCGTTAGTGCTGGTATGATCGCATCCGTCATTCTTTGCGCTCTAACTTCTCTTATCCGTTCCGTGCCCCCGCTAATCTTTTAAACCTTTAAACCGTCATAACTTTACGCTCGTTCATCCGTTTCGTGCGATTCTTTTTTTCAATTCGAGTAATCTTTCAAGATCTACCTCCACAAGCTGCCGTAGTCCCGCTTACTAAGACGTGCCTTGCACCATTCGCGGATTTACGACCCCGCCCGCCGTTATTTTGGCAAAAAGAGGGATGCAACACGAGGACTTCCCGGAGGGTCACCCATTCCAGTACTACTCTCGCCCAAGCACGCTTAACTTCGGAGTTCTGATGGGATCCGGTGCGTTAGTGCTGGTATGATCGCATCCGTCATTCTTTGCGCTCTAACTTCTCTTATCCGTTCCGTGCCCCCGCTAATCTTTTAAACCTTTAAACCGTCATAACTTTACGCTCGTTCATCCGTTTCGTGCGATTCTTTTTTTCAATTCGAGTAATCTTTCAAGATCTACCTCCACAAGCTGCCGTAGTCCCGCTTACTAAGACGTGCCTTGCACCATTCGCGGATTTACGACCCCGCCCGCCGTTATTTTGGCAAAAAGAGGGATGCAACACGAGGACTTCCCGGAGGGTCACCCATTCCAGTACTACTCTCGCCCAAGCACGCTTAACTTCGGAGTTCTGATGGGATCCGGTGCGTTAGTGCTGGTATGATCGCATCCGTCATTCTTTGCGCTCTAACTTCTCTTATCCGTTCCGTGCCCCCGCTAATCTTTTAAACCTTTAAACCGTCATAACTTTACGCTCGTTCATCCGTTTCGTGCGATTCTTTTTTTCAATTCGAGTAATCTTTCAAGATCTACCTCCACAAGCTGCCGTAGTCCCGCTTACTAAGACGTGCCTTGCACCATTCGCGGATTTACGACCCCGCCCGCCGTTATTTTGGCAAAAAGAGGGATGCAACACGAGGACTTCCCGGAGGGTCACCCATTCCAGTACTACTCTCGCCCAAGCACGCTTAACTTCGGAGTTCTGATGGGATCCGGTGCGTTAGTGCTGGTATGATCGCATCCGTCATTCTTTGCGCTCTAACTTCTCTTATCCGTTCCGTGCCCCCGCTAATCTTTTAAACCTTTAAACCGTCATAACTTTACGCTCGTTCATCCGTTTCGTGCGATTCTTTTTTTCAATTCGAGTAATCTTTCAAGATCTACCTCCACAAGCTGCCGTAGTCCCGCTTACTAAGACGTGCCTTGCACCATTCGCGGATTTACGACCCCGCCCGCCGTTATTTTGGCAAAAAGAGGGATGCAACACGAGGACTTCCCGGAGGGTCACCCATTCCAGTACTACTCTCGCCCAAGCACGCTTAACTTCGGAGTTCTGATGGGATCCGGTGCGTTAGTGCTGGTATGATCGCATCCGTCATTCTTTGCGCTCTAACTTCTCTTATCCGTTCCGTGCCCCCGCTAATCTTTTAAACCTTTAAACCGTCATAACTTTACGCTCGTTCATCCGTTTCGTGCGATTCTTTTTTTCAATTCGAGTAATCTTTCAAGATCTACCTCCACAAGCTGCCGTAGTCCCGCTTACTAAGACGTGCCTTGCACCATTCGCGGATTTACGACCCCGCCCGCCGTTATTTTGGCAAAAAGAGGGATGCAACACGAGGACTTCCCGGAGGGTCACCCATTCCAGTACTACTCTCGCCCAAGCACGCTTAACTTCGGAGTTCTGATGGGATCCGGTGCGTTAGTGCTGGTATGATCGCATCCGTCATTCTTTGCGCTCTAACTTCTCTTATCCGTTCCGTGCCCCCGCTAATCTTTTAAACCTTTAAACCGTCATAACTTTACGCTCGTTCATCCGTTTCGTGCGATTCTTTTTTTCAATTCGAGTAATCTTTCAAGATCTACCTCCACAAGCTGCCGTAGTCCCGCTTACTAAGACGTGCCTTGCACCATTCGCGGATTTACGACCCCGCCCGCCGTTATTTTGGCAAAAAGAGGGATGCAACACGAGGACTTCCCGGAGGGTCACCCATTCCAGTACTACTCTCGCCCAAGCACGCTTAACTTCGGAGTTCTGATGGGATCCGGTGCGTTAGTGCTGGTATGATCGCATCCGTCATTCTTTGCGCTCTAACTTCTCTTATCCGTTCCGTGCCCCCGCTAATCTTTTAAACCTTTAAACCGTCATAACTTTACGCTCGTTCATCCGTTTCGTGCGATTCTTTTTTTCAATTCGAGTAATCTTTCAAGATCTACCTCCACAAGCTGCCGTAGTCCCGCTTACTAAGACGTGCCTTGCACCATTCGCGGATTTACGACCCCGCCCGCCGTTATTTTGGCAAAAAGAGGGATGCAACACGAGGACTTCCCGGAGGGTCACCCATTCCAGTACTACTCTCGCCCAAGCACGCTTAACTTCGGAGTTCTGATGGGATCCGGTGCGTTAGTGCTGGTATGATCGCATCCGTCATTCTTTGCGCTCTAACTTCTCTTATCCGTTCCGTGCCCCCGCTAATCTTTTAAACCTTTAAACCGTCATAACTTTACGCTCGTTCATCCGTTTCGTGCGATTCTTTTTTTCAATTCGAGTAATCTTTCAAGATCTACCTCCACAAGCTGCCGTAGTCCCGCTTACTAAGACGTGCCTTGCACCATTCGCGGATTTACGACCCCGCCCGCCGTTATTTTGGCAAAAAGAGGGATGCAACACGAGGACTTCCCGGAGGGTCACCCATTCCAGTACTACTCTCGCCCAAGCACGCTTAACTTCGGAGTTCTGATGGGATCCGGTGCGTTAGTGCTGGTATGATCGCATCCGTCATTCTTTGCGCTCTAACTTCTCTTATCCGTTCCGTGCCCCCGCTAATCTTTTAAACCTTTAAACCGTCATAACTTTACGCTCGTTCATCCGTTTCGTGCGATTCTTTTTTTCAATTCGAGTAATCTTTCAAGATCTACCTCCACAAGCTGCCGTAGTCCCGCTTACTAAGACGTGCCTTGCACCATTCGCGGATTTACGACCCCGCCCGCCGTTATTTTGGCAAAAAGAGGGATGCAACACGAGGACTTCCCGGAGGGTCACCCATTCCAGTACTACTCTCGCCCAAGCACGCTTAACTTCGGAGTTCTGATGGGATCCGGTGCGTTAGTGCTGGTATGATCGCATCCGTCATTCTTTGCGCTCTAACTTCTCTTATCCGTTCCGTGCCCCCGCTAATCTTTTAAACCTTTAAACCGTCATAACTTTACGCTCGTTCATCCGTTTCGTGCGATTCTTTTTTTCAATTCGAGTAATCTTTCAAGATCTACCTCCACAAGCTGCCGTAGTCCCGCTTACTAAGACGTGCCTTGCACCATTCGCGGATTTACGACCCCGCCCGCCGTTATTTTGGCAAAAAGAGGGATGCAACACGAGGACTTCCCGGAGGGTCACCCATTCCAGTACTACTCTCGCCCAAGCACGCTTAACTTCGGAGTTCTGATGGGATCCGGTGCGTTAGTGCTGGTATGATCGCATCCGTCATTCTTTGCGCTCTAACTTCTCTTATCCGTTCCGTGCCCCCGCTAATCTTTTAAACCTTTAAACCGTCATAACTTTACGCTCGTTCATCCGTTTCGTGCGATTCTTTTTTTCAATTCGAGTAATCTTTCAAGATCTACCTCCACAAGCTGCCGTAGTCCCGCTTACTAAGACGTGCCTTGCACCATTCGCGGATTTACGACCCCGCCCGCCGTTATTTTGGCAAAAAGAGGGATGCAACACGAGGACTTCCCGGAGGGTCACCCATTCCAGTACTACTCTCGCCCAAGCACGCTTAACTTCGGAGTTCTGATGGGATCCGGTGCGTTAGTGCTGGTATGATCGCATCCGTCATTCTTTGCGCTCTAACTTCTCTTATCCGTTCCGTGCCCCCGCTAATCTTTTAAACCTTTAAACCGTCATAACTTTACGCTCGTTCATCCGTTTCGTGCGATTCTTTTTTTCAATTCGAGTAATCTTTCAAGATCTACCTCCACAAGCTGCCGTAGTCCCGCTTACTAAGACGTGCCTTGCACCATTCGCGGATTTACGACCCCGCCCGCCGTTATTTTGGCAAAAAGAGGGATGCAACACGAGGACTTCCCGGAGGGTCACCCATTCCAGTACTACTCTCGCCCAAGCACGCTTAACTTCGGAGTTCTGATGGGATCCGGTGCGTTAGTGCTGGTATGATCGCATCCGTCATTCTTTGCGCTCTAACTTCTCTTATCCGTTCCGTGCCCCCGCTAATCTTTTAAACCTTTAAACCGTCATAACTTTACGCTCGTTCATCCGTTTCGTGCGATTCTTTTTTTCAATTCGAGTAATCTTTCAAGATCTACCTCCACAAGCTGCCGTAGTCCCGCTTACTAAGACGTGCCTTGCACCATTCGCGGATTTACGACCCCGCCCGCCGTTATTTTGGCAAAAAGAGGGATGCAACACGAGGACTTCCCGGAGGGTCACCCATTCCAGTACTACTCTCGCCCAAGCACGCTTAACTTCGGAGTTCTGATGGGATCCGGTGCGTTAGTGCTGGTATGATCGCATCCGTCATTCTTTGCGCTCTAACTTCTCTTATCCGTTCCGTGCCCCCGCTAATCTTTTAAACCTTTAAACCGTCATAACTTTACGCTCGTTCATCCGTTTCGTGCGATTCTTTTTTTCAATTCGAGTAATCTTTCAAGATCTACCTCCACAAGCTGCCGTAGTCCCGCTTACTAAGACGTGCCTTGCACCATTCGCGGATTTACGACCCCGCCCGCCGTTATTTTGGCAAAAAGAGGGATGCAACACGAGGACTTCCCGGAGGGTCACCCATTCCAGTACTACTCTCGCCCAAGCACGCTTAACTTCGGAGTTCTGATGGGATCCGGTGCGTTAGTGCTGGTATGATCGCATCCGTCATTCTTTGCGCTCTAACTTCTCTTATCCGTTCCGTGCCCCCGCTAATCTTTTAAACCTTTAAACCGTCATAACTTTACGCTCGTTCATCCGTTTCGTGCGATTCTTTTTTTCAATTCGAGTAATCTTTCAAGATCTACCTCCACAAGCTGCCGTAGTCCCGCTTACTAAGACGTGCCTTGCACCATTCGCGGATTTACGACCCCGCCCGCCGTTATTTTGGCAAAAAGAGGGATGCAACACGAGGACTTCCCGGAGGGTCACCCATTCCAGTACTACTCTCGCCCAAGCACGCTTAACTTCGGAGTTCTGATGGGATCCGGTGCGTTAGTGCTGGTATGATCGCATCCGTCATTCTTTGCGCTCTAACTTCTCTTATCCGTTCCGTGCCCCCGCTAATCTTTTAAACCTTTAAACCGTCATAACTTTACGCTCGTTCATCCGTTTCGTGCGATTCTTTTTTTCAATTCGAGTAATCTTTCAAGATCTACCTCCACAAGCTGCCGTAGTCCCGCTTACTAAGACGTGCCTTGCACCATTCGCGGATTTACGACCCCGCCCGCCGTTATTTTGGCAAAAAGAGGGATGCAACACGAGGACTTCCCGGAGGGTCACCCATTCCAGTACTACTCTCGCCCAAGCACGCTTAACTTCGGAGTTCTGATGGGATCCGGTGCGTTAGTGCTGGTATGATCGCATCCGTCATTCTTTGCGCTCTAACTTCTCTTATCCGTTCCGTGCCCCCGCTAATCTTTTAAACCTTTAAACCGTCATAACTTTACGCTCGTTCATCCGTTTCGTGCGATTCTTTTTTTCAATTCGAGTAATCTTTCAAGATCTACCTCCACAAGCTGCCGTAGTCCCGCTTACTAAGACGTGCCTTGCACCATTCGCGGATTTACGACCCCGCCCGCCGTTATTTTGGCAAAAAGAGGGATGCAACACGAGGACTTCCCGGAGGGTCACCCATTCCAGTACTACTCTCGCCCAAGCACGCTTAACTTCGGAGTTCTGATGGGATCCGGTGCGTTAGTGCTGGTATGATCGCATCCGTCATTCTTTGCGCTCTAACTTCTCTTATCCGTTCCGTGCCCCCGCTAATCTTTTAAACCTTTAAACCGTCATAACTTTACGCTCGTTCATCCGTTTCGTGCGATTCTTTTTTTCAATTCGAGTAATCTTTCAAGATCTACCTCCACAAGCTGCCGTAGTCCCGCTTACTAAGACGTGCCTTGCACCATTCGCGGATTTACGACCCCGCCCGCCGTTATTTTGGCAAAAAGAGGGATGCAACACGAGGACTTCCCGGAGGGTCACCCATTCCAGTACTACTCTCGCCCAAGCACGCTTAACTTCGGAGTTCTGATGGGATCCGGTGCGTTAGTGCTGGTATGATCGCATCCGTCATTCTTTGCGCTCTAACTTCTCTTATCCGTTCCGTGCCCCCGCTAATCTTTTAAACCTTTAAACCGTCATAACTTTACGCTCGTTCATCCGTTTCGTGCGATTCTTTTTTTCAATTCGAGTAATCTTTCAAGATCTACCTCCACAAGCTGCCGTAGTCCCGCTTACTAAGACGTGCCTTGCACCATTCGCGGATTTACGACCCCGCCCGCCGTTATTTTGGCAAAAAGAGGGATGCAACACGAGGACTTCCCGGAGGGTCACCCATTCCAGTACTACTCTCGCCCAAGCACGCTTAACTTCGGAGTTCTGATGGGATCCGGTGCGTTAGTGCTGGTATGATCGCATCCGTCATTCTTTGCGCTCTAACTTCTCTTATCCGTTCCGTGCCCCCGCTAATCTTTTAAACCTTTAAACCGTCATAACTTTACGCTCGTTCATCCGTTTCGTGCGATTCTTTTTTTCAATTCGAGTAATCTTTCAAGATCTACCTCCACAAGCTGCCGTAGTCCCGCTTACTAAGACGTGCCTTGCACCATTCGCGGATTTACGACCCCGCCCGCCGTTATTTTGGCAAAAAGAGGGATGCAACACGAGGACTTCCCGGAGGGTCACCCATTCCAGTACTACTCTCGCCCAAGCACGCTTAACTTCGGAGTTCTGATGGGATCCGGTGCGTTAGTGCTGGTATGATCGCATCCGTCATTCTTTGCGCTCTAACTTCTCTTATCCGTTCCGTGCCCCCGCTAATCTTTTAAACCTTTAAACCGTCATAACTTTACGCTCGTTCATCCGTTTCGTGCGATTCTTTTTTTCAATTCGAGTAATCTTTCAAGATCTACCTCCACAAGCTGCCGTAGTCCCGCTTACTAAGACGTGCCTTGCACCATTCGCGGATTTACGACCCCGCCCGCCGTTATTTTGGCAAAAAGAGGGATGCAACACGAGGACTTCCCGGAGGGTCACCCATTCCAGTACTACTCTCGCCCAAGCACGCTTAACTTCGGAGTTCTGATGGGATCCGGTGCGTTAGTGCTGGTATGATCGCATCCGTCATTCTTTGCGCTCTAACTTCTCTTATCCGTTCCGTGCCCCCGCTAATCTTTTAAACCTTTAAACCGTCATAACTTTACGCTCGTTCATCCGTTTCGTGCGATTCTTTTTTTCAATTCGAGTAATCTTTCAAGATCTACCTCCACAAGCTGCCGTAGTCCCGCTTACTAAGACGTGCCTTGCACCATTCGCGGATTTACGACCCCGCCCGCCGTTATTTTGGCAAAAAGAGGGATGCAACACGAGGACTTCCCGGAGGGTCACCCATTCCAGTACTACTCTCGCCCAAGCACGCTTAACTTCGGAGTTCTGATGGGATCCGGTGCGTTAGTGCTGGTATGATCGCATCCGTCATTCTTTGCGCTCTAACTTCTCTTATCCGTTCCGTGCCCCCGCTAATCTTTTAAACCTTTAAACCGTCATAACTTTACGCTCGTTCATCCGTTTCGTGCGATTCTTTTTTTCAATTCGAGTAATCTTTCAAGATCTACCTCCACAAGCTGCCGTAGTCCCGCTTACTAAGACGTGCCTTGCACCATTCGCGGATTTACGACCCCGCCCGCCGTTATTTTGGCAAAAAGAGGGATGCAACACGAGGACTTCCCGGAGGGTCACCCATTCCAGTACTACTCTCGCCCAAGCACGCTTAACTTCGGAGTTCTGATGGGATCCGGTGCGTTAGTGCTGGTATGATCGCATCCGTCATTCTTTGCGCTCTAACTTCTCTTATCCGTTCCGTGCCCCCGCTAATCTTTTAAACCTTTAAACCGTCATAACTTTACGCTCGTTCATCCGTTTCGTGCGATTCTTTTTTTCAATTCGAGTAATCTTTCAAGATCTACCTCCACAAGCTGCCGTAGTCCCGCTTACTAAGACGTGCCTTGCACCATTCGCGGATTTACGACCCCGCCCGCCGTTATTTTGGCAAAAAGAGGGATGCAACACGAGGACTTCCCGGAGGGTCACCCATTCCAGTACTACTCTCGCCCAAGCACGCTTAACTTCGGAGTTCTGATGGGATCCGGTGCGTTAGTGCTGGTATGATCGCATCCGTCATTCTTTGCGCTCTAACTTCTCTTATCCGTTCCGTGCCCCCGCTAATCTTTTAAACCTTTAAACCGTCATAACTTTACGCTCGTTCATCCGTTTCGTGCGATTCTTTTTTTCAATTCGAGTAATCTTTCAAGATCTACCTCCACAAGCTGCCGTAGTCCCGCTTACTAAGACGTGCCTTGCACCATTCGCGGATTTACGACCCCGCCCGCCGTTATTTTGGCAAAAAGAGGGATGCAACACGAGGACTTCCCGGAGGGTCACCCATTCCAGTACTACTCTCGCCCAAGCACGCTTAACTTCGGAGTTCTGATGGGATCCGGTGCGTTAGTGCTGGTATGATCGCATCCGTCATTCTTTGCGCTCTAACTTCTCTTATCCGTTCCGTGCCCCCGCTAATCTTTTAAACCTTTAAACCGTCATAACTTTACGCTCGTTCATCCGTTTCGTGCGATTCTTTTTTTCAATTCGAGTAATCTTTCAAGATCTACCTCCACAAGCTGCCGTAGTCCCGCTTACTAAGACGTGCCTTGCACCATTCGCGGATTTACGACCCCGCCCGCCGTTATTTTGGCAAAAAGAGGGATGCAACACGAGGACTTCCCGGAGGGTCACCCATTCCAGTACTACTCTCGCCCAAGCACGCTTAACTTCGGAGTTCTGATGGGATCCGGTGCGTTAGTGCTGGTATGATCGCATCCGTCATTCTTTGCGCTCTAACTTCTCTTATCCGTTCCGTGCCCCCGCTAATCTTTTAAACCTTTAAACCGTCATAACTTTACGCTCGTTCATCCGTTTCGTGCGATTCTTTTTTTCAATTCGAGTAATCTTTCAAGATCTACCTCCACAAGCTGTCGTAGTCCCGCTTACTAAGACGTGCCTTGCACCATTCGCGGATTTACGACCCCGCCCGCCGTTATTTTGGCAAAAAGAGGGATGCAACACGAGGACTTCCCGGAGGGTCACCCATTCCAGTACTACTCTCGCCCAAGCACGCTTAACTTCGGAGTTCTGATGGGATCCGGTGCGTTAGTGCTGGTATGATCGCATCCGTCATTCTTTGCGCTCTAACTTCTCTTATCCGTTCCGTGCCCCCGCTAATCTTTTAAACCTTTAAACCGTCATAACTTTACGCTCGTTCATCCGTTTCGTGCGATTCTTTTTTTCAATTCGAGTAATCTTTCAAGATCTACCTCCACAAGCTGCCGTAGTCCCGCTTACTAAGACGTGCCTTGCACCATTCGCGGATTTACGACCCCGCCCGCCGTTATTTTGGCAAAAAGAGGGATGCAACACGAGGACTTCCCGGAGGGTCACCCATTCCAGTACTACTCTCGCCCAAGCACGCTTAACTTCGGAGTTCTGATGGGATCCGGTGCGTTAGTGCTGGTATGATCGCATCCGTCATTCTTTGCGCTCTAACTTCTCTTATCCGTTCCGTGCCCCCGCTAATCTTTTAAACCTTTAAACCGTCATAACTTTACGCTCGTTCATCCGTTTCGTGCGATTCTTTTTTTCAATTCGAGTAATCTTTCAAGATCTACCTCCACAAGCTGCCGTAGTCCCGCTTACTAAGACGTGCCTTGCACCATTCGCGGATTTACGACCCCGCCCGCCGTTATTTTGGCAAAAAGAGGGATGCAACACGAGGACTTCCCGGAGGGTCACCCATTCCAGTACTACTCTCGCCCAAGCACGCTTAACTTCGGAGTTCTGATGGGATCCGGTGCGTTAGTGCTGGTATGATCGCATCCGTCATTCTTTGCGCTCTAACTTCTCTTATCCGTTCCGTGCCCCCGCTAATCTTTTAAACCTTTAAACCGTCATAACTTTACGCTCGTTCATCCGTTTCGTGCGATTCTTTTTTTCAATTCGAGTAATCTTTCAAGATCTACCTCCACAAGCTGCCGTAGTCCCGCTTACTAAGACGTGCCTTGCACCATTCGCGGATTTACGACCCCGCCCGCCGTTATTTTGGCAAAAAGAGGGATGCAACACGAGGACTTCCCGGAGGGTCACCCATTCCAGTACTACTCTCGCCCAAGCACGCTTAACTTCGGAGTTCTGATGGGATCCGGTGCGTTAGTGCTGGTATGATCGCATCCGTCATTCTTTGCGCTCTAACTTCTCTTATCCGTTCCGTGCCCCCGCTAATCTTTTAAACCTTTAAACCGTCATAACTTTACGCTCGTTCATCCGTTTCGTGCGATTCTTTTTTTCAATTCGAGTAATCTTTCAAGATCTACCTCCACAAGCTGCCGTAGTCCCGCTTACTAAGACGTGCCTTGCACCATTCGCGGATTTACGACCCCGCCCGCCGTTATTTTGGCAAAAAGAGGGATGCAACACGAGGACTTCCCGGAGGGTCACCCATTCCAGTACTACTCTCGCCCAAGCACGCTTAACTTCGGAGTTCTGATGGGATCCGGTGCGTTAGTGCTGGTATGATCGCATCCGTCATTCTTTGCGCTCTAACTTCTCTTATCCGTTCCGTGCCCCCGCTAATCTTTTAAACCTTTAAACCGTCATAACTTTACGCTCGTTCATCCGTTTCGTGCGATTCTTTTTTTCAATTCGAGTAATCTTTCAAGATCTACCTCCACAAGCTGCCGTAGTCCCGCTTACTAAGACGTGCCTTGCACCATTCGCGGATTTACGACCCCGCCCGCCGTTATTTTGGCAAAAAGAGGGATGCAACACGAGGACTTCCCGGAGGGTCACCCATTCCAGTACTACTCTCGCCCAAGCACGCTTAACTTCGGAGTTCTGATGGGATCCGGTGCGTTAGTGCTGGTATGATCGCATCCGTCATTCTTTGCGCTCTAACTTCTCTTATCCGTTCCGTGCCCCCGCTAATCTTTTAAACCTTTAAACCGTCATAACTTTACGCTCGTTCATCCGTTTCGTGCGATTCTTTTTTTCAATTCGAGTAATCTTTCAAGATCTACCTCCACAAGCTGCCGTAGTCCCGCTTACTAAGACGTGCCTTGCACCATTCGCGGATTTACGACCCCGCCCGCCGTTATTTTGGCAAAAAGAGGGATGCAACACGAGGACTTCCCGGAGGGTCACCCATTCCAGTACTACTCTCGCCCAAGCACGCTTAACTTCGGAGTTCTGATGGGATCCGGTGCGTTAGTGCTGGTATGATCGCATCCGTCATTCTTTGCGCTCTAACTTCTCTTATCCGTTCCGTGCCCCCGCTAATCTTTTAAACCTTTAAACCGTCATAACTTTACGCTCGTTCATCCGTTTCGTGCGATTCTTTTTTTCAATTCGAGTAATCTTTCAAGATCTACCTCCACAAGCTGCCGTAGTCCCGCTTACTAAGACGTGCCTTGCACCATTCGCGGATTTACGACCCCGCCCGCCGTTATTTTGGCAAAAAGAGGGATGCAACACGAGGACTTCCCGGAGGGTCACCCATTCCAGTACTACTCTCGCCCAAGCACGCTTAACTTCGGAGTTCTGATGGGATCCGGTGCGTTAGTGCTGGTATGATCGCATCCGTCATTCTTTGCGCTCTAACTTCTCTTATCCGTTCCGTGCCCCCGCTAATCTTTTAAACCTTTAAACCGTCATAACTTTACGCTCGTTCATCCGTTTCGTGCGATTCTTTTTTTCAATTCGAGTAATCTTTCAAGATCTACCTCCACAAGCTGCCGTAGTCCCGCTTACTAAGACGTGCCTTGCACCATTCGCGGATTTACGACCCCGCCCGCCGTTATTTTGGCAAAAAGAGGGATGCAACACGAGGACTTCCCGGAGGGTCACCCATTCCAGTACTACTCTCGCCCAAGCACGCTTAACTTCGGAGTTCTGATGGGATCCGGTGCGTTAGTGCTGGTATGATCGCATCCGTCATTCTTTGCGCTCTAACTTCTCTTATCCGTTCCGTGCCCCCGCTAATCTTTTAAACCTTTAAACCGTCATAACTTTACGCTCGTTCATCCGTTTCGTGCGATTCTTTTTTTCAATTCGAGTAATCTTTCAAGATCTACCTCCACAAGCTGCCGTAGTCCCGCTTACTAAGACGTGCCTTGCACCATTCGCGGATTTACGACCCCGCCCGCCGTTATTTTGGCAAAAAGAGGGATGCAACACGAGGACTTCCCGGAGGGTCACCCATTCCAGTACTACTCTCGCCCAAGCACGCTTAACTTCGGAGTTCTGATGGGATCCGGTGCGTTAGTGCTGGTATGATCGCATCCGTCATTCTTTGCGCTCTAACTTCTCTTATCCGTTCCGTGCCCCCGCTAATCTTTTAAACCTTTAAACCGTCATAACTTTACGCTCGTTCATCCGTTTCGTGCGATTCTTTTTTTCAATTCGAGTAATCTTTCAAGATCTACCTCCACAAGCTGCCGTAGTCCCGCTTACTAAGACGTGCCTTGCACCATTCGCGGATTTACGACCCCGCCCGCCGTTATTTTGGCAAAAAGAGGGATGCAACACGAGGACTTCCCGGAGGGTCACCCATTCCAGTACTACTCTCGCCCAAGCACGCTTAACTTCGGAGTTCTGATGGGATCCGGTGCGTTAGTGCTGGTATGATCGCATCCGTCATTCTTTGCGCTCTAACTTCTCTTATCCGTTCCGTGCCCCCGCTAATCTTTTAAACCTTTAAACCGTCATAACTTTACGCTCGTTCATCCGTTTCGTGCGATTCTTTTTTTCAATTCGAGTAATCTTTCAAGATCTACCTCCACAAGCTGCCGTAGTCCCGCTTACTAAGACGTGCCTTGCACCATTCGCGGATTTACGACCCCGCCCGCCGTTATTTTGGCAAAAAGAGGGATGCAACACGAGGACTTCCCGGAGGGTCACCCATTCCAGTACTACTCTCGCCCAAGCACGCTTAACTTCGGAGTTCTGATGGGATCCGGTGCGTTAGTGCTGGTATGATCGCATCCGTCATTCTTTGCGCTCTAACTTCTCTTATCCGTTCCGTGCCCCCGCTAATCTTTTAAACCTTTAAACCGTCATAACTTTACGCTCGTTCATCCGTTTCGTGCGATTCTTTTTTTCAATTCGAGTAATCTTTCAAGATCTACCTCCACAAGCTGCCGTAGTCCCGCTTACTAAGACGTGCCTTGCACCATTCGCGGATTTACGACCCCGCCCGCCGTTATTTTGGCAAAAAGAGGGATGCAACACGAGGACTTCCCGGAGGGTCACCCATTCCAGTACTACTCTCGCCCAAGCACGCTTAACTTCGGAGTTCTGATGGGATCCGGTGCGTTAGTGCTGGTATGATCGCATCCGTCATTCTTTGCGCTCTAACTTCTCTTATCCGTTCCGTGCCCCCGCTAATCTTTTAAACCTTTAAACCGTCATAACTTTACGCTCGTTCATCCGTTTCGTGCGATTCTTTTTTTCAATTCGAGTAATCTTTCAAGATCTACCTCCACAAGCTGCCGTAGTCCCGCTTACTAAGACGTGCCTTGCACCATTCGCGGATTTACGACCCCGCCCGCCGTTATTTTGGCAAAAAGAGGGATGCAACACGAGGACTTCCCGGAGGGTCACCCATTCCAGTACTACTCTCGCCCAAGCACGCTTAACTTCGGAGTTCTGATGGGATCCGGTGCGTTAGTGCTGGTATGATCGCATCCGTCATTCTTTGCGCTCTAACTTCTCTTATCCGTTCCGTGCCCCCGCTAATCTTTTAAACCTTTAAACCGTCATAACTTTACGCTCGTTCATCCGTTTCGTGCGATTCTTTTTTTCAATTCGAGTAATCTTTCAAGATCTACCTCCACAAGCTGCCGTAGTCCCGCTTACTAAGACGTGCCTTGCACCATTCGCGGATTTACGACCCCGCCCGCCGTTATTTTGGCAAAAAGAGGGATGCAACACGAGGA
This sequence comes from Petunia secreta, assembly GCA_029990175.1. Taxonomy (NCBI): domain Eukaryota; kingdom Viridiplantae; phylum Streptophyta; class Magnoliopsida; order Solanales; family Solanaceae; genus Petunia; species Petunia secreta. The sequence continues at coordinate 161,500 of JARKIP010000419.1, forward strand.
CTTCCCGGAGGGTCACCCATTCCAGTACTACTCTCGCCCAAGCACGCTTAACTTCGGAGTTCTGATGGGATCCGGTGCGTTAGTGCTGGTATGATCGCATCCGTCATTCTTTGCGCTCTAACTTCTCTTATCCGTTCCGTGCCCCCGCTAATCTTTTAAACCTTTAAACCGTCATAACTTTACGCTCGTTCATCCGTTTCGTGCGATTCTTTTTTTCAATTCGAGTAATCTTTCAAGATCTACCTCCACAAGCTGCCGTAGTCCCGCTTACTAAGACGTGCCTTGCACCATTCGCGGATTTACGACCCCGCCCGCCGTTATTTTGGCAAAAAGAGGGATGCAACACGAGGACTTCCCGGAGGGTCACCCATTCCAGTACTACTCTCGCCCAAGCACGCTTAACTTCGGAGTTCTGATGGGATCCGGTGCGTTAGTGCTGGTATGATCGCATCCGTCATTCTTTGCGCTCTAACTTCTCTTATCCGTTCCGTGCCCCCGCTAATCTTTTAAACCTTTAAACCGTCATAACTTTACGCTCGTTCATCCGTTTCGTGCGATTCTTTTTTTCAATTCGAGTAATCTTTCAAGATCTACCTCCACAAGCTGCCGTAGTCCCGCTTACTAAGACGTGCCTTGCACCATTCGCGGATTTACGACCCCGCCCGCCGTTATTTTGGCAAAAAGAGGGATGCAACACGAGGACTTCCCGGAGGGTCACCCATTCCAGTACTACTCTCGCCCAAGCACGCTTAACTTCGGAGTTCTGATGGGATCCGGTGCGTTAGTGCTGGTATGATCGCATCCGTCATTCTTTGCGCTCTAACTTCTCTTATCCGTTCCGTGCCCCCGCTAATCTTTTAAACCTTTAAACCGTCATAACTTTACGCTCGTTCATCCGTTTCGTGCGATTCTTTTTTTCAATTCGAGTAATCTTTCAAGATCTACCTCCACAAGCTGCCGTAGTCCCGCTTACTAAGACGTGCCTTGCACCATTCGCGGATTTACGACCCCGCCCGCCGTTATTTTGGCAAAAAGAGGGATGCAACACGAGGACTTCCCGGAGGGTCACCCATTCCAGTACTACTCTCGCCCAAGCACGCTTAACTTCGGAGTTCTGATGGGATCCGGTGCGTTAGTGCTGGTATGATCGCATCCGTCATTCTTTGCGCTCTAACTTCTCTTATCCGTTCCGTGCCCCCGCTAATCTTTTAAACCTTTAAACCGTCATAACTTTACGCTCGTTCATCCGTTTCGTGCGATTCTTTTTTTCAATTCGAGTAATCTTTCAAGATCTACCTCCACAAGCTGCCGTAGTCCCGCTTACTAAGACGTGCCTTGCACCATTCGCGGATTTACGACCCCGCCCGCCGTTATTTTGGCAAAAAGAGGGATGCAACACGAGGACTTCCCGGAGGGTCACCCATTCCAGTACTACTCTCGCCCAAGCACGCTTAACTTCGGAGTTCTGATGGGATCCGGTGCGTTAGTGCTGGTATGATCGCATCCGTCATTCTTTGCGCTCTAACTTCTCTTATCCGTTCCGTGCCCCCGCTAATCTTTTAAACCTTTAAACCGTCATAACTTTACGCTCGTTCATCCGTTTCGTGCGATTCTTTTTTTCAATTCGAGTAATCTTTCAAGATCTACCTCCACAAGCTGCCGTAGTCCCGCTTACTAAGACGTGCCTTGCACCATTCGCGGATTTACGACCCCGCCCGCCGTTATTTTGGCAAAAAGAGGGATGCAACACGAGGACTTCCCGGAGGGTCACCCATTCCAGTACTACTCTCGCCCAAGCACGCTTAACTTCGGAGTTCTGATGGGATCCGGTGCGTTAGTGCTGGTATGATCGCATCCGTCATTCTTTGCGCTCTAACTTCTCTTATCCGTTCCGTGCCCCCGCTAATCTTTTAAACCTTTAAACCGTCATAACTTTACGCTCGTTCATCCGTTTCGTGCGATTCTTTTTTTCAATTCGAGTAATCTTTCAAGATCTACCTCCACAAGCTGCCGTAGTCCCGCTTACTAAGACGTGCCTTGCACCATTCGCGGATTTACGACCCCGCCCGCCGTTATTTTGGCAAAAAGAGGGATGCAACACGAGGACTTCCCGGAGGGTCACCCATTCCAGTACTACTCTCGCCCAAGCACGCTTAACTTCGGAGTTCTGATGGGATCCGGTGCGTTAGTGCTGGTATGATCGCATCCGTCATTCTTTGCGCTCTAACTTCTCTTATCCGTTCCGTGCCCCCGCTAATCTTTTAAACCTTTAAACCGTCATAACTTTACGCTCGTTCATCCGTTTCGTGCGATTCTTTTTTTCAATTCGAGTAATCTTTCAAGATCTACCTCCACAAGCTGCCGTAGTCCCGCTTACTAAGACGTGCCTTGCACCATTCGCGGATTTACGACCCCGCCCGCCGTTATTTTGGCAAAAAGAGGGATGCAACACGAGGACTTCCCGGAGGGTCACCCATTCCAGTACTACTCTCGCCCAAGCACGCTTAACTTCGGAGTTCTGATGGGATCCGGTGCGTTAGTGCTGGTATGATCGCATCCGTCATTCTTTGCGCTCTAACTTCTCTTATCCGTTCCGTGCCCCCGCTAATCTTTTAAACCTTTAAACCGTCATAACTTTACGCTCGTTCATCCGTTTCGTGCGATTCTTTTTTTCAATTCGAGTAATCTTTCAAGATCTACCTCCACAAGCTGCCGTAGTCCCGCTTACTAAGACGTGCCTTGCACCATTCGCGGATTTACGACCCCGCCCGCCGTTATTTTGGCAAAAAGAGGGATGCAACACGAGGACTTCCCGGAGGGTCACCCATTCCAGTACTACTCTCGCCCAAGCACGCTTAACTTCGGAGTTCTGATGGGATCCGGTGCGTTAGTGCTGGTATGATCGCATCCGTCATTCTTTGCGCTCTAACTTCTCTTATCCGTTCCGTGCCCCCGCTAATCTTTTAAACCTTTAAACCGTCATAACTTTACGCTCGTTCATCCGTTTCGTGCGATTCTTTTTTTCAATTCGAGTAATCTTTCAAGATCTACCTCCACAAGCTGCCGTAGTCCCGCTTACTAAGACGTGCCTTGCACCATTCGCGGATTTACGACCCCGCCCGCCGTTATTTTGGCAAAAAGAGGGATGCAACACGAGGACTTCCCGGAGGGTCACCCATTCCAGTACTACTCTCGCCCAAGCACGCTTAACTTCGGAGTTCTGATGGGATCCGGTGCGTTAGTGCTGGTATGATCGCATCCGTCATTCTTTGCGCTCTAACTTCTCTTATCCGTTCCGTGCCCCCGCTAATCTTTTAAACCTTTAAACCGTCATAACTTTACGCTCGTTCATCCGTTTCGTGCGATTCTTTTTTTCAATTCGAGTAATCTTTCAAGATCTACCTCCACAAGCTGCCGTAGTCCCGCTTACTAAGACGTGCCTTGCACCATTCGCGGATTTACGACCCCGCCCGCCGTTATTTTGGCAAAAAGAGGGATGCAACACGAGGACTTCCCGGAGGGTCACCCATTCCAGTACTACTCTCGCCCAAGCACGCTTAACTTCGGAGTTCTGATGGGATCCGGTGCGTTAGTGCTGGTATGATCGCATCCGTCATTCTTTGCGCTCTAACTTCTCTTATCCGTTCCGTGCCCCCGCTAATCTTTTAAACCTTTAAACCGTCATAACTTTACGCTCGTTCATCCGTTTCGTGCGATTCTTTTTTTCAATTCGAGTAATCTTTCAAGATCTACCTCCACAAGCTGCCGTAGTCCCGCTTACTAAGACGTGCCTTGCACCATTCGCGGATTTACGACCCCGCCCGCCGTTATTTTGGCAAAAAGAGGGATGCAACACGAGGACTTCCCGGAGGGTCACCCATTCCAGTACTACTCTCGCCCAAGCACGCTTAACTTCGGAGTTCTGATGGGATCCGGTGCGTTAGTGCTGGTATGATCGCATCCGTCATTCTTTGCGCTCTAACTTCTCTTATCCGTTCCGTGCCCCCGCTAATCTTTTAAACCTTTAAACCGTCATAGCTTTACGCTCGTTCATCCGTTTCGTGCGATTCTTTTTTTCAATTCGAGTAATCTTTCAAGATCTACCTCCACAAGCTGCCGTAGTCCCGCTTACTAAGACGTGCCTTGCACCATTCGCGGATTTACGACCCCGCCCGCCGTTATTTTGGCAAAAAGAGGGATGCAACACGAGGACTTCCCGGAGGGTCACCCATTCCAGTACTACTCTCGCCCAAGCACGCTTAACTTCGGAGTTCTGATGGGATCCGGTGCGTTAGTGCTGGTATGATCGCGTCCGTCATTCTTTGCGCTCTAACTTCTCTTATCCGTTCCGTGCCCCCGCTAATCTTTTAAACCTTTAAACCGTCATAACTTTACGCTCGTTCATCCGTTTCGTGCGATTCTTTTTTTCAATTCGAGTAATCTTTCAAGATCTACCTCCACAAGCTGCCGTAGTCCCGCTTACTAAGACGTGCCTTGCACCATTCGCGGATTTACGACCCCGCCCGCCGTTATTTTGGCAAAAAGAGGGATGCAACACGAGGACTTCCCGGAGGGTCACCCATTCCAGTACTACTCTCGCCCAAGCACGCTTAACTTCGGAGTTCTGATGGGATCCGGTGCGTTAGTGCTGGTATGATCGCATCCGTCATTCTTTGCGCTCTAACTTCTCTTATCCGTTCCGTGCCCCCGCTAATCTTTTAAACCTTTAAACCGTCATAACTTTACGCTCGTTCATCCGTTTCGTGCGATTCTTTTTTTCAATTCGAGTAATCTTTCAAGATCTACCTCCACAAGCTGCCGTAGTCCCGCTTACTAAGACGTGCCTTGCACCATTCGCGGATTTACGACCCCGCCCGCCGTTATTTTGGCAAAAAGAGGGATGCAACACGAGGACTTCCCGGAGGGTCACCCATTCCAGTACTACTCTCGCCCAAGCACGCTTAACTTCGGAGTTCTGATGGGATCCGGTGCGTTAGTGCTGGTATGATCGCATCCGTCATTCTTTGCGCTCTAACTTCTCTTATCCGTTCCGTGCCCCCGCTAATCTTTTAAACCTTTAAACCGTCATAACTTTACGCTCGTTCATCCGTTTCGTGCGATTCTTTTTTTCAATTCGAGTAATCTTTCAAGATCTACCTCCACAAGCTGCCGTAGTCCCGCTTACTAAGACGTGCCTTGCACCATTCGCGGATTTACGACCCCGCCCGCCGTTATTTTGGCAAAAAGAGGGATGCAACACGAGGACTTCCCGGAGGGTCACCCATTCCAGTACTACTCTCGCCCAAGCACGCTTAACTTCGGAGTTCTGATGGGATCCGGTGCGTTAGTGCTGGTATGATCGCATCCGTCATTCTTTGCGCTCTAACTTCTCTTATCCGTTCCGTGCCCCCGCTAATCTTTTAAACCTTTAAACCGTCATAACTTTACGCTCGTTCATCCGTTTCGTGCGATTCTTTTTTTCAATTCGAGTAATCTTTCAAGATCTACCTCCACAAGCTGCCGTAGTCCCGCTTACTAAGACGTGCCTTGCACCATTCGCGGATTTACGACCCCGCCCGCCGTTATTTTGGCAAAAAGAGGGATGCAACACGAGGACTTCCCGGAGGGTCACCCATTCCAGTACTACTCTCGCCCAAGCACGCTTAACTTCGGAGTTCTGATGGGATCCGGTGCGTTAGTGCTGGTATGATCGCATCCGTCATTCTTTGCGCTCTAACTTCTCTTATCCGTTCCGTGCCCCCGCTAATCTTTTAAACCTTTAAACCGTCATAACTTTACGCTCGTTCATCCGTTTCGTGCGATTCTTTTTTTCAATTCGAGTAATCTTTCAAGATCTACCTCCACAAGCTGCCGTAGTCCCGCTTACTAAGACGTGCCTTGCACCATTCGCGGATTTACGACCCCGCCCGCCGTTATTTTGGCAAAAAGAGGGATGCAACACGAGGACTTCCCGGAGGGTCACCCATTCCAGTACTACTCTCGCCCAAGCACGCTTAACTTCGGAGTTCTGATGGGATCCGGTGCGTTAGTGCTGGTATGATCGCATCCGTCATTCTTTGCGCTCTAACTTCTCTTATCCGTTCCGTGCCCCCGCTAATCTTTTAAACCTTTAAACCGTCATAACTTTACGCTCGTTCATCCGTTTCGTGCGATTCTTTTTTTCAATTCGAGTAATCTTTCAAGATCTACCTCCACAAGCTGCCGTAGTCCCGCTTACTAAGACGTGCCTTGCACCATTCGCGGATTTACGACCCCGCCCGCCGTTATTTTGGCAAAAAGAGGGATGCAACACGAGGACTTCCCGGAGGGTCACCCATTCCAGTACTACTCTCGCCCAAGCACGCTTAACTTCGGAGTTCTGATGGGATCCGGTGCGTTAGTGCTGGTATGATCGCATCCGTCATTCTTTGCGCTCTAACTTCTCTTATCCGTTCCGTGCCCCCGCTAATCTTTTAAACCTTTAAACCGTCATAACTTTACGCTCGTTCATCCGTTTCGTGCGATTCTTTTTTTCAATTCGAGTAATCTTTCAAGATCTACCTCCACAAGCTGCCGTAGTCCCGCTTACTAAGACGTGCCTTGCACCATTCGCGGATTTACGACCCCGCCCGCCGTTATTTTGGCAAAAAGAGGGATGCAACACGAGGACTTCCCGGAGGGTCACCCATTCCAGTACTACTCTCGCCCAAGCACGCTTAACTTCGGAGTTCTGATGGGATCCGGTGCGTTAGTGCTGGTATGATCGCATCCGTCATTCTTTGCGCTCTAACTTCTCTTATCCGTTCCGTGCCCCCGCTAATCTTTTAAACCTTTAAACCGTCATAACTTTACGCTCGTTCATCCGTTTCGTGCGATTCTTTTTTTCAATTCGAGTAATCTTTCAAGATCTACCTCCACAAGCTGCCGTAGTCCCGCTTACTAAGACGTGCCTTGCACCATTCGCGGATTTACGACCCCGCCCGCCGTTATTTTGGCAAAAAGAGGGATGCAACACGAGGACTTCCCGGAGGGTCACCCATTCCAGTACTACTCTCGCCCAAGCACGCTTAACTTCGGAGTTCTGATGGGATCCGGTGCGTTAGTGCTGGTATGATCGCATCCGTCATTCTTTGCGCTCTAACTTCTCTTATCCGTTCCGTGCCCCCGCTAATCTTTTAAACCTTTAAACCGTCATAACTTTACGCTCGTTCATCCGTTTCGTGCGATTCTTTTTTTCAATTCGAGTAATCTTTCAAGATCTACCTCCACAAGCTGCCGTAGTCCCGCTTACTAAGACGTGCCTTGCACCATTCGCGGATTTACGACCCCGCCCGCCGTTATTTTGGCAAAAAGAGGGATGCAACACGAGGACTTCCCGGAGGGTCACCCATTCCAGTACTACTCTCGCCCAAGCACGCTTAACTTCGGAGTTCTGATGGGATCCGGTGCGTTAGTGCTGGTATGATCGCATCCGTCATTCTTTGCGCTCTAACTTCTCTTATCCGTTCCGTGCCCCCGCTAATCTTTTAAACCTTTAAACCGTCATAACTTTACGCTCGTTCATCCGTTTCGTGCGATTCTTTTTTTCAATTCGAGTAATCTTTCAAGATCTACCTCCACAAGCTGCCGTAGTCCCGCTTACTAAGACGTGCCTTGCACCATTCGCGGATTTACGACCCCGCCCGCCGTTATTTTGGCAAAAAGAGGGATGCAACACGAGGACTTCCCGGAGGGTCACCCATTCCAGTACTACTCTCGCCCAAGCACGCTTAACTTCGGAGTTCTGATGGGATCTGGTGCGTTAGTGCTGGTATGATCGCATCCGTCATTCTTTGCGCTCTAACTTCTCTTATCCGTTCCGTGCCCCCGCTAATCTTTTAAACCTTTAAACCGTCATAACTTTACGCTCGTTCATCCGTTTCGTGCGATTCTTTTTTTCAATTCGAGTAATCTTTCAAGATCTACCTCCACAAGCTGCCGTAGTCCCGCTTACTAAGACGTGCCTTGCACCATTCGCGGATTTACGACCCCGCCCGCCGTTATTTTGGCAAAAAGAGGGATGCAACACGAGGACTTCCCGGAGGGTCACCCATTCCAGTACTACTCTCGCCCAAGCACGCTTAACTTCGGAGTTCTGATGGGATCCGGTGCGTTAGTGCTGGTATGATCGCATCCGTCATTCTTTGCGCTCTAACTTCTCTTATCCGTTCCGTGCCCCCGCTAATCTTTTAAACCTTTAAACCGTCATAACTTTACGCTCGTTCATCCGTTTCGTGCGATTCTTTTTTTCAATTCGAGTAATCTTTCAAGATCTACCTCCACAAGCTGCCGTAGTCCCGCTTACTAAGACGTGCCTTGCACCATTCGCGGATTTACGACCCCGCCCGCCGTTATTTTGGCAAAAAGAGGGATGCAACACGAGGACTTCCCGGAGGGTCACCCATTCCAGTACTACTCTCGCCCAAGCACGCTTAACTTCGGAGTTCTGATGGGATCCGGTGCGTTAGTGCTGGTATGATCGCATCCGTCATTCTTTGCGCTCTAACTTCTCTTATCCGTTCCGTGCCCCCGCTAATCTTTTAAACCTTTAAACCGTCATAACTTTACGCTCGTTCATCCGTTTCGTGCGATTCTTTTTTTCAATTCGAGTAATCTTTCAAGATCTACCTCCACAAGCTGCCGTAGTCCCGCTTACTAAGACGTGCCTTGCACCATTCGCGGATTTACGACCCCGCCCGCCGTTATTTTGGCAAAAAGAGGGATGCAACACGAGGACTTCCCGGAGGGTCACCCATTCCAGTACTACTCTCGCCCAAGCACGCTTAACTTCGGAGTTCTGATGGGATCCGGTGCGTTAGTGCTGGTATGATCGCATCCGTCATTCTTTGCGCTCTAACTTCTCTTATCCGTTCCGTGCCCCCGCTAATCTTTTAAACCTTTAAACCGTCATAACTTTACGCTCGTTCATCCGTTTCGTGCGATTCTTTTTTTCAATTCGAGTAATCTTTCAAGATCTACCTCCACAAGCTGCCGTAGTCCCGCTTACTAAGACGTGCCTTGCACCATTCGCGGATTTACGACCCCGCCCGCCGTTATTTTGGCAAAAAGAGGGATGCAACACGAGGACTTCCCGGAGGGTGACCCATTCCAGTACTACTCTCGCCCAAGCACGCTTAACTTCGGAGTTCTGATGGGATCCGGTGCGTTAGTGCTGGTATGATCGCATCCGTCATTCTTTGCGCTCTAACTTCTCTTATCCGTTCCGTGCCCCCGCTAATCCTTTAAACCTTTAAACCGTCATAACTTTACGCTCGTTCATCCGTTTCGTGCGATTCTTTTTTTCAATTCGAGTAATCTTTCAAGATCTACCTCCACAAGCTGCCGTAGTCCCGCTTACTAAGACGTGCCTTGCACCATTCGCGGATTTACGACCCCGCCCGCCGTTATTTTGGCAAAAAGAGGGATGCAACACGAGGACTTCCCGGAGGGTCACCCATTCCAGTACTACTCTCGCCCAAGCACGCTTAACTTCGGAGTTCTGATGGGATCCGGTGCGTTAGTGCTGGTATGATCGCATCCGTCATTCTTTGCGCTCTAACTTCTCTTATCCGTTCCGTGCCCCCGCTAATCCTTTAAACCTTTAAACCGTCATAACTTTACGCTCGTTCATCCGTTTCGTGCGATTCTTTTTTTCAATTCGAGTAATCTTTCAAGATCTACCTCCACAAGCTGCCGTAGTCCCGCTTACTAAGACGTGCCTTGCACCATTCGCGGATTTACGACCCCGCCCGCCGTTATTTTGGCAAAAAGAGGGATGCAACACGAGGACTTCCCGGAGGGTCACCCATTCCAGTACTACTCTCGCCCAAGCACGCTTAACTTCGGAGTTCTGATGGGATCCGGTGCGTTAGTGCTGGTATGATCGCATCCGTCATTCTTTGCGCTCTAACTTCTCTTATCCGTTCCGTGCCCCCGCTAATCTTTTAAACCTTTAAACCGTCATAACTTTACGCTCGTTCATCCGTTTCGTGCGATTCTTTTTTTCAATTCGAGTAATCTTTCAAGATCTACCTCCACAAGCTGCCGTAGTCCCGCTTACTAAGACGTGCCTTGCACCATTCGCGGATTTACGACCCCGCCCGCCGTTATTTTGGCAAAAAGAGGGATGCAACACGAGGACTTCCCGGAGGGTCACCCATTCCAGTACTACTCTCGCCCAAGCACGCTTAACTTCGGAGTTCTGATGGGATCCGGTGCGTTAGTGCTGGTATGATCGCATCCGTCATTCTTTGCGCTCTAACTTCTCTTATCCGTTCCGTGCCCCCGCTAATCTTTTAAACCTTTAAACCGTCATAACTTTACGCTCGTTCATCCGTTTCGTGCGATTCTTTTTTTCAATTCGAGTAATCTTTCAAGATCTACCTCCACAAGCTGCCGTAGTCCCGCTTACTAAGACGTGCCTTGCACCATTCGCGGATTTACGACCCCGCCCGCCGTTATTTTGGCAAAAAGAGGGATGCAACACGAGGACTTCCCGGAGGGTCACCCATTCCAGTACTACTCTCGCCCAAGCACGCTTAACTTCGGAGTTCTGATGGGATCCGGTGCGTTAGTGCTGGTATGATCGCATCCGTCATTCTTTGCGCTCTAACTTCTCTTATCCGTTCCGTGCCCCCGCTAATCTTTTAAACCTTTAAACCGTCATAACTTTACGCTCGTTCATCCGTTTCGTGCGATTCTTTTTTTCAATTCGAGTAATCTTTCAAGATCTACCTCCACAAGCTGCCGTAGTCCCGCTTACTAAGACGTGCCTTGCACCATTCGCGGATTTACGACCCCGCCCGCCGTTATTTTGGCAAAAAGAGGGATGCAACACGAGGACTTCCCGGAGGGTCACCCATTCCAGTACTACTCTCGCCCAAGCACGCTTAACTTCGGAGTTCTGATGGGATCCGGTGCGTTAGTGCTGGTATGATCGCATCCGTCATTCTTTGCGCTCTAACTTCTCTTATCCGTTCCGTGCCCCCGCTAATCTTTTAAACCTTTAAACCGTCATAACTTTACGCTCGTTCATCCGTTTCGTGCGATTCTTTTTTTCAATTCGAGTAATCTTTCAAGATCTACCTCCACAAGCTGCCGTAGTCCCGCTTACTAAGACGTGCCTTGCACCATTCGCGGATTTACGACCCCGCCCGCCGTTATTTTGGCAAAAAGAGGGATGCAACACGAGGACTTCCCGGAGGGTCACCCATTCCAGTACTACTCTCGCCCAAGCACGCTTAACTTCGGAGTTCTGATGGGATCCGGTGCGTTAGTGCTGGTATGATCGCATCCGTCATTCTTTGCGCTCTAACTTCTCTTATCCGTTCCGTGCCCCCGCTAATCTTTTAAACCTTTAAACCGTCATAACTTTACGCTCGTTCATCCGTTTCGTGCGATTCTTTTTTTCAATTCGAGTAATCTTTCAAGATCTACCTCCACAAGCTGCCGTAGTCCCGCTTACTAAGACGTGCCTTGCACCATTCGCGGATTTACGACCCCGCCCGCCGTTATTTTGGCAAAAAGAGGGATGCAACACGAGGACTTCCCGGAGGGTCACCCATTCCAGTACTACTCTCGCCCAAGCACGCTTAACTTCGGAGTTCTGATGGGATCCGGTGCGTTAGTGCTGGTATGATCGCATCCGTCATTCTTTGCGCTCTAACTTCTCTTATCCGTTCCGTGCCCCCGCTAATCTTTTAAACCTTTAAACCGTCATAACTTTACGCTCGTTCATCCGTTTCGTGCGATTCTTTTTTTCAATTCGAGTAATCTTTCAAGATCTACCTCCACAAGCTGCCGTAGTCCCGCTTACTAAGACGTGCCTTGCACCATTCGCGGATTTACGACCCCGCCCGCCGTTATTTTGGCAAAAAGAGGGATGCAACACGAGGACTTCCCGGAGGGTCACCCATTCCAGTACTACTCTCGCCCAAGCACGCTTAACTTCGGAGTTCTGATGGGTTCCGGTGCGTTAGTGCTGGTATGATCGCATCCGTCATTCTTTGCGCTCTAACTTCTCTTATCCGTTCCGTGCCCCCGCTAATCTTTTAAACCTTTAAACCGTCATAACTTTACGCTCGTTCATCCGTTTCGTGCGATTCTTTTTTTCAATTCGAGTAATCTTTCAAGATCTACCTCCACAAGCTGCCGTAGTCCCGCTTACTAAGACGTGCCTTGCACCATTCGCGGATTTACGACCCCGCCCGCCGTTATTTTGGCAAAAAGAGGGATGCAACACGAGGACTTCCCGGAGGGTCACCCATTCCAGTACTACTCTCGCCCAAGCACGCTTAACTTCGGAGTTCTGATGGGATCCGGTGCGTTAGTGCTGGTATGATCGCATCCGTCATTCTTTGCGCTCTAACTTCTCTTATCCGTTCCGTGCCCCCGCTAATCTTTTAAACCTTTAAACCGTCATAACTTTACGCTCGTTCATCCGTTTCGTGCGATTCTTTTTTTCAATTCGAGTAATCTTTCAAGATCTACCTCCACAAGCTGCCGTAGTCCCGCTTACTAAGACGTGCCTTGCACCATTCGCGGATTTACGACCCCGCCCGCCGTTATTTTGGCAAAAAGAGGGATGCAACACGAGGACTTCCCGGAGGGTCACCCATTCCAGTACTACTCTCGCCCAAGCACGCTTAACTTCGGAGTTCTGATGGGATCCGGTGCGTTAGTGCTGGTATGATCGCATCCGTCATTCTTTGCGCTCTAACTTCTCTTATCCGTTCCGTGCCCCCGCTAATCTTTTAAACCTTTAAACCGTCATAACTTTACGCTCGTTCATCCGTTTCGTGCGATTCTTTTTTTCAATTCGAGTAATCTTTCAAGATCTACCTCCACAAGCTGCCGTAGTCCCGCTTACTAAGACGTGCCTTGCACCATTCGCGGATTTACGACCCCGCCCGCCGTTATTTTGGCAAAAAGAGGGATGCAACACGAGGACTTCCCGGAGGGTCACCCATTCCAGTACTACTCTCGCCCAAGCACGCTTAACTTCGGAGTTCTGATGGGATCCGGTGCGTTAGTGCTGGTATGATCGCATCCGTCATTCTTTGCGCTCTAACTTCTCTTATCCGTTCCGTGCCCCCGCTAATCTTTTAAACCTTTAAACCGTCATAACTTTACGCTCGTTCATCCGTTTCGTGCGATTCTTTTTTTCAATTCGAGTAATCTTTCAAGATCTACCTCCACAAGCTGCCGTAGTCCCGCTTACTAAGACGTGCCTTGCACCATTCGCGGATTTACGACCCCGCCCGCCGTTATTTTGGCAAAAAGAGGGATGCAACACGAGGACTTCCCGGAGGGTCACCCATTCCAGTACTACTCTCGCCCAAGCACGCTTAACTTCGGAGTTCTGATGGGATCCGGTGCGTTAGTGCTGGTATGATCGCATCCGTCATTCTTTGCGCTCTAACTTCTCTTATCCGTTCCGTGCCCCCGCTAATCTTTTAAACCTTTAAACCGTCATAACTTTACGCTCGTTCATCCGTTTCGTGCGATTCTTTTTTTCAATTCGAGTAATCTTTCAAGATCTACCTCCACAAGCTGCCGTAGTCCCGCTTACTAAGACGTGCCTTGCACCATTCGCGGATTTACGACCCCGCCCGCCGTTATTTTGGCAAAAAGAGGGATGCAACACGAGGACTTCCCGGAGGGTCACCCATTCCAGTACTACTCTCGCCCAAGCACGCTTAACTTCGGAGTTCTGATGGGATCCGGTGCGTTAGTGCTGGTATGATCGCATCCGTCATTCTTTGCGCTCTAACTTCTCTTATCCGTTCCGTGCCCCCGCTAATCTTTTAAACCTTTAAACCGTCATAACTTTACGCTCGTTCATCCGTTTCGTGCGATTCTTTTTTTCAATTCGAGTAATCTTTCAAGATCTACCTCCACAAGCTGCCGTAGTCCCGCTTACTAAGACGTGCCTTGCACCATTCGCGGATTTACGACCCCGCCCGCCGTTATTTTGGCAAAAAGAGGGATGCAACACGAGGACTTCCCGGAGGGTCACCCATTCCAGTACTACTCTCGCCCAAGCACGCTTAACTTCGGAGTTCTGATGGGATCCGGTGCGTTAGTGCTGGTATGATCGCATCCGTCATTCTTTGCGCTCTAACTTCTCTTATCCGTTCCGTGCCCCCGCTAATCTTTTAAACCTTTAAACCGTCATAACTTTACGCTCGTTCATCCGTTTCGTGCGATTCTTTTTTTCAATTCGAGTAATCTTTCAAGATCTACCTCCACAAGCTGCCGTAGTCCCGCTTACTAAGACGTGCCTTGCACCATTCGCGGATTTACGACCCCGCCCGCCGTTATTTTGGCAAAAAGAGGGATGCAACACGAGGACTTCCCGGAGGGTCACCCATTCCAGTACTACTCTCGCCCAAGCACGCTTAACTTCGGAGTTCTGATGGGATCCGGTGCGTTAGTGCTGGTATGATCGCATCCGTCATTCTTTGCGCTCTAACTTCTCTTATCCGTTCCGTGCCCCCGCTAATCTTTTAAACCTTTAAACCGTCATAACTTTACGCTCGTTCATCCGTTTCGTGCGATTCTTTTTTTCAATTCGAGTAATCTTTCAAGATCTACCTCCACAAGCTGCCGTAGTCCCGCTTACTAAGACGTGCCTTGCACCATTCGCGGATTTACGACCCCGCCCGCCGTTATTTTGGCAAAAAGAGGGATGCAACACGAGGACTTCCCGGAGGGTCACCCATTCCAGTACTACTCTCGCCCAAGCACGCTTAACTTCGGAGTTCTGATGGGATCCGGTGCGTTAGTGCTGGTATGATCGCATCCGTCATTCTTTGCGCTCTAACTTCTCTTATCCGTTCCGTGCCCCCGCTAATCTTTTAAACCTTTAAACCGTCATAACTTTACGCTCGTTCATCCGTTTCGTGCGATTCTTTTTTTCAATTCGAGTAATCTTTCAAGATCTACCTCCACAAGCTGCCGTAGTCCCGCTTACTAAGACGTGCCTTGCACCATTCGCGGATTTACGACCCCGCCCGCCGTTATTTTGGCAAAAAGAGGGATGCAACACGAGGACTTCCCGGAGGGTCACCCATTCCAGTACTACTCTCGCCCAAGCACGCTTAACTTCGGAGTTCTGATGGGATCCGGTGCGTTAGTGCTGGTATGATCGCATCCGTCATTCTTTGCGCTCTAACTTCTCTTATCCGTTCCGTGCCCCCGCTAATCTTTTAAACCTTTAAACCGTCATAACTTTACGCTCGTTCATCCGTTTCGTGCGATTCTTTTTTTCAATTCGAGTAATCTTTCAAGATCTACCTCCACAAGCTGCCGTAGTCCCGCTTACTAAGACGTGCCTTGCACCATTCGCGGATTTACGACCCCGCCCGCCGTTATTTTGGCAAAAAGAGGGATGCAACACGAGGACTTCCCGGAGGGTCACCCATTCCAGTACTACTCTCGCCCAAGCACGCTTAACTTCGGAGTTCTGATGGGATCCGGTGCGTTAGTGCTGGTATGATCGCATCCGTCATTCTTTGCGCTCTAACTTCTCTTATCCGTTCCGTGCCCCCGCTAATCTTTTAAACCTTTAAACCGTCATAACTTTACGCTCGTTCATCCGTTTCGTGCGATTCTTTTTTTCAATTCGAGTAATCTTTCAAGATCTACCTCCACAAGCTGCCGTAGTCCCGCTTACTAAGACGTGCCTTGCACCATTCGCGGATTTACGACCCCGCCCGCCGTTATTTTGGCAAAAAGAGGGATGCAACACGAGGACTTCCCGGAGGGTCACCCATTCCAGTACTACTCTCGCCCAAGCACGCTTAACTTCGGAGTTCTGATGGGATCCGGTGCGTTAGTGCTGGTATGATCGCATCCGTCATTCTTTGCGCTCTAACTTCTCTTATCCGTTCCGTGCCCCCGCTAATCTTTTAAACCTTTAAACCGTCATAACTTTACGCTCGTTCATCCGTTTCGTGCGATTCTTTTTTTCAATTCGAGTAATCTTTCAAGATCTACCTCCACAAGCTGCCGTAGTCCCGCTTACTAAGACGTGCCTTGCACCATTCGCGGATTTACGACCCCGCCCGCCGTTATTTTGGCAAAAAGAGGGATGCAACACGAGGACTTCCCGGAGGGTCACCCATTCCAGTACTACTCTCGCCCAAGCACGCTTAACTTCGGAGTTCTGATGGGATCCGGTGCGTTAGTGCTGGTATGATCGCATCCGTCATTCTTTGCGCTCTAACTTCTCTTATCCGTTCCGTGCCCCCGCTAATCTTTTAAACCTTTAAACCGTCATAACTTTACGCTCGTTCATCCGTTTCGTGCGATTCTTTTTTTCAATTCGAGTAATCTTTCAAGATCTACCTCCACAAGCTGCCGTAGTCCCGCTTACTAAGACGTGCCTTGCACCATTCGCGGATTTACGACCCCGCCCGCCGTTATTTTGGCAAAAAGAGGGATGCAACACGAGGACTTCCCGGAGGGTCACCCATTCCAGTACTACTCTCGCCCAAGCACGCTTAACTTCGGAGTTCTGATGGGATCCGGTGCGTTAGTGCTGGTATGATCGCATCCGTCATTCTTTGCGCTCTAACTTCTCTTATCCGTTCCGTGCCCCCGCTAATCTTTTAAACCTTTAAACCGTCATAACTTTACGCTCGTTCATCCGTTTCGTGCGATTCTTTTTTTCAATTCGAGTAATCTTTCAAGATCTACCTCCACAAGCTGCCGTAGTCCCGCTTACTAAGACGTGCCTTGCACCATTCGCGGATTTACGACCCCGCCCGCCGTTATTTTGGCAAAAAGAGGGATGCAACACGAGGACTTCCCGGAGGGTCACCCATTCCAGTACTACTCTCGCCCAAGCACGCTTAACTTCGGAGTTCTGATGGGATCCGGTGCGTTAGTGCTGGTATGATCGCATCCGTCATTCTTTGCGCTCTAACTTCTCTTATCCGTTCCGTGCCCCCGCTAATCTTTTAAACCTTTAAACCGTCATAACTTTACGCTCGTTCATCCGTTTCGTGCGATTCTTTTTTTCAATTCGAGTAATCTTTCAAGATCTACCTCCACAAGCTGCCGTAGTCCCGCTTACTAAGACGTGCCTTGCACCATTCGCGGATTTACGACCCCGCCCGCCGTTATTTTGGCAAAAAGAGGGATGCAACACGAGGACTTCCCGGAGGGTCACCCATTCCAGTACTACTCTCGCCCAAGCACGCTTAACTTCGGAGTTCTGATGGGATCCGGTGCGTTAGTGCTGGTATGATCGCATCCGTCATTCTTTGCGCTCTAACTTCTCTTATCCGTTCCGTGCCCCCGCTAATCTTTTAAACCTTTAAACCGTCATAACTTTACGCTCGTTCATCCGTTTCGTGCGATTCTTTTTTTCAATTCGAGTAATCTTTCAAGATCTACCTCCACAAGCTGCCGTAGTCCCGCTTACTAAGACGTGCCTTGCACCATTCGCGGATTTACGACCCCGCCCGCCGTTATTTTGGCAAAAAGAGGGATGCAACACGAGGACTTCCCGGAGGGTCACCCATTCCAGTACTACTCTCGCCCAAGCACGCTTAACTTCGGAGTTCTGATGGGATCCGGTGCGTTAGTGCTGGTATGATCGCATCCGTCATTCTTTGCGCTCTAACTTCTCTTATCCGTTCCGTGCCCCCGCTAATCTTTTAAACCTTTAAACCGTCATAACTTTACGCTCGTTCATCCGTTTCGTGCGATTCTTTTTTTCAATTCGAGTAATCTTTCAAGATCTACCTCCACAAGCTGCCGTAGTCCCGCTTACTAAGACGTGCCTTGCACCATTCGCGGATTTACGACCCCGCCCGCCGTTATTTTGGCAAAAAGAGGGATGCAACACGAGGACTTCCCGGAGGGTCACCCATTCCAGTACTACTCTCGCCCAAGCACGCTTAACTTCGGAGTTCTGATGGGATCCGGTGCGTTAGTGCTGGTATGATCGCATCCGTCATTCTTTGCGCTCTAACTTCTCTTATCCGTTCCGTGCCCCCGCTAATCTTTTAAACCTTTAAACCGTCATAACTTTACGCTCGTTCATCCGTTTCGTGCGATTCTTTTTTTCAATTCGAGTAATCTTTCAAGATCTACCTCCACAAGCTGCCGTAGTCCCGCTTACTAAGACGTGCCTTGCACCATTCGCGGATTTACGACCCCGCCCGCCGTTATTTTGGCAAAAAGAGGGATGCAACACGAGGACTTCCCGGAGGGTCACCCATTCCAGTACTACTCTCGCCCAAGCACGCTTAACTTCGGAGTTCTGATGGGATCCGGTGCGTTAGTGCTGGTATGATCGCATCCGTCATTCTTTGCGCTCTAACTTCTCTTATCCGTTCCGTGCCCCCGCTAATCTTTTAAACCTTTAAACCGTCATAACTTTACGCTCGTTCATCCGTTTCGTGCGATTCTTTTTTTCAATTCGAGTAATCTTTCAAGATCTACCTCCACAAGCTGCCGTAGTCCCGCTTACTAAGACGTGCCTTGCACCATTCGCGGATTTACGACCCCGCCCGCCGTTATTTTGGCAAAAAGAGGGATGCAACACGAGGACTTCCCGGAGGGTCACCCATTCCAGTACTACTCTCGCCCAAGCACGCTTAACTTCGGAGTTCTGATGGGATCCGGTGCGTTAGTGCTGGTATGATCGCATCCGTCATTCTTTGCGCTCTAACTTCTCTTATCCGTTCCGTGCCCCCGCTAATCTTTTAAACCTTTAAACCGTCATAACTTTACGCTCGTTCATCCGTTTCGTGCGATTCTTTTTTTCAATTCGAGTAATCTTTCAAGATCTACCTCCACAAGCTGCCGTAGTCCCGCTTACTAAGACGTGCCTTGCACCATTCGCGGATTTACGACCCCGCCCGCCGTTATTTTGGCAAAAAGAGGGATGCAACACGAGGACTTCCCGGAGGGTCACCCATTCCAGTACTACTCTCGCCCAAGCACGCTTAACTTCGGAGTTCTGATGGGATCCGGTGCGTTAGTGCTGGTATGATCGCATCCGTCATTCTTTGCGCTCTAACTTCTCTTATCCGTTCCGTGCCCCCGCTAATCTTTTAAACCTTTAAACCGTCATAACTTTACGCTCGTTCATCCGTTTCGTGCGATTCTTTTTTTCAATTCGAGTAATCTTTCAAGATCTACCTCCACAAGCTGCCGTAGTCCCGCTTACTAAGACGTGCCTTGCACCATTCGCGGATTTACGACCCCGCCCGCCGTTATTTTGGCAAAAAGAGGGATGCAACACGAGGACTTCCCGGAGGGTCACCCATTCCAGTACTACTCTCGCCCAAGCACGCTTAACTTCGGAGTTCTGATGGGATCCGGTGCGTTAGTGCTGGTATGATCGCATCCGTCATTCTTTGCGCTCTAACTTCTCTTATCCGTTCCGTGCCCCCGCTAATCTTTTAAACCTTTAAACCGTCATAACTTTACGCTCGTTCATCCGTTTCGTGCGATTCTTTTTTTCAATTCGAGTAATCTTTCAAGATCTACCTCCACAAGCTGCCGTAGTCCCGCTTACTAAGACGTGCCTTGCACCATTCGCGGATTTACGACCCCGCCCGCCGTTATTTTGGCAAAAAGAGGGATGCAACACGAGGACTTCCCGGAGGGTCACCCATTCCAGTACTACTCTCGCCCAAGCACGCTTAACTTCGGAGTTCTGATGGGATCCGGTGCGTTAGTGCTGGTATGATCGCATCCGTCATTCTTTGCGCTCTAACTTCTCTTATCCGTTCCGTGCCCCCGCTAATCTTTTAAACCTTTAAACCGTCATAACTTTACGCTCGTTCATCCGTTTCGTGCGATTCTTTTTTTCAATTCGAGTAATCTTTCAAGATCTACCTCCACAAGCTGCCGTAGTCCCGCTTACTAAGACGTGCCTTGCACCATTCGCGGATTTACGACCCCGCCCGCCGTTATTTTGGCAAAAAGAGGGATGCAACACGAGGACTTCCCGGAGGGTCACCCATTCCAGTACTACTCTCGCCCAAGCACGCTTAACTTCGGAGTTCTGATGGGATCCGGTGCGTTAGTGCTGGTATGATCGCATCCGTCATTCTTTGCGCTCTAACTTCTCTTATCCGTTCCGTGCCCCCGCTAATCTTTTAAACCTTTAAACCGTCATAACTTTACGCTCGTTCATCCGTTTCGTGCGATTCTTTTTTTCAATTCGAGTAATCTTTCAAGATCTACCTCCACAAGCTGCCGTAGTCCCGCTTACTAAGACGTGCCTTGCACCATTCGCGGATTTACGACCCCGCCCGCCGTTATTTTGGCAAAAAGAGGGATGCAACACGAGGACTTCCCGGAGGGTCACCCATTCCAGTACTACTCTCGCCCAAGCACGCTTAACTTCGGAGTTCTGATGGGATCCGGTGCGTTAGTGCTGGTATGATCGCATCCGTCATTCTTTGCGCTCTAACTTCTCTTATCCGTTCCGTGCCCCCGCTAATCTTTTAAACCTTTAAACCGTCATAACTTTACGCTCGTTCATCCGTTTCGTGCGATTCTTTTTTTCAATTCGAGTAATCTTTCAAGATCTACCTCCACAAGCTGCCGTAGTCCCGCTTACTAAGACGTGCCTTGCACCATTCGCGGATTTACGACCCCGCCCGCCGTTATTTTGGCAAAAAGAGGGATGCAACACGAGGACTTCCCGGAGGGTCACCCATTCCAGTACTACTCTCGCCCAAGCACGCTTAACTTCGGAGTTCTGATGGGATCCGGTGCGTTAGTGCTGGTATGATCGCATCCGTCATTCTTTGCGCTCTAACTTCTCTTATCCGTTCCGTGCCCCCGCTAATCTTTTAAACCTTTAAACCGTCATAACTTTACGCTCGTTCATCCGTTTCGTGCGATTCTTTTTTTCAATTCGAGTAATCTTTCAAGATCTACCTCCACAAGCTGCCGTAGTCCCGCTTACTAAGACGTGCCTTGCACCATTCGCGGATTTACGACCCCGCCCGCCGTTATTTTGGCAAAAAGAGGGATGCAACACGAGGACTTCCCGGAGGGTCACCCATTCCAGTACTACTCTCGCCCAAGCACGCTTAACTTCGGAGTTCTGATGGGATCCGGTGCGTTAGTGCTGGTATGATCGCATCCGTCATTCTTTGCGCTCTAACTTCTCTTATCCGTTCCGTGCCCCCGCTAATCTTTTAAACCTTTAAACCGTCATAACTTTACGCTCGTTCATCCGTTTCGTGCGATTCTTTTTTTCAATTCGAGTAATCTTTCAAGATCTACCTCCACAAGCTGCCGTAGTCCCGCTTACTAAGACGTGCCTTGCACCATTCGCGGATTTACGACCCCGCCCGCCGTTATTTTGGCAAAAAGAGGGATGCAACACGAGGACTTCCCGGAGGGTCACCCATTCCAGTACTACTCTCGCCCAAGCACGCTTAACTTCGGAGTTCTGATGGGATCCGGTGCGTTAGTGCTGGTATGATCGCGTCCGTCATTCTTTGCGCTCTAACTTCTCTTATCCGTTCCGTGCCCCCGCTAATCTTTTAAACCTTTAAACCGTCATAACTTTACGCTCGTTCATCCGTTTCGTGCGATTCTTTTTTTCAATTCGAGTAATCTTTCAAGATCTACCTCCACAAGCTGCCGTAGTCCCGCTTACTAAGACGTGCCTTGCACCATTCGCGGATTTACGACCCCGCCCGCCGTTATTTTGGCAAAAAGAGGGATGCAACACGAGGACTTCCCGGAGGGTCACCCATTCCAGTACTACTCTCGCCCAAGCACGCTTAACTTCGGAGTTCTGATGGGATCCGGTGCGTTAGTGCTGGTATGATCGCATCCGTCATTCTTTGCGCTCTAACTTCTCTTATCCGTTCCGTGCCCCCGCTAATCTTTTAAACCTTTAAACCGTCATAACTTTACGCTCGTTCATCCGTTTCGTGCGATTCTTTTTTTCAATTCGAGTAATCTTTCAAGATCTACCTCCACAAGCTGCCGTAGTCCCGCTTACTAAGACGTGCCTTGCACCATTCGCGGATTTACGACCCCGCCCGCCGTTATTTTGGCAAAAAGAGGGATGCAACACGAGGACTTCCCGGAGGGTCACCCATTCCAGTACTACTCTCGCCCAAGCACGCTTAACTTCGGAGTTCTGATGGGATCCGGTGCGTTAGTGCTGGTATGATCGCATCCGTCATTCTTTGCGCTCTAACTTCTCTTATCCGTTCCGTGCCCCCGCTAATCTTTTAAACCTTTAAACCGTCATAACTTTACGCTCGTTCATCCGTTTCGTGCGATTCTTTTTTTCAATTCGAGTAATCTTTCAAGATCTACCTCCACAAGCTGCCGTAGTCCCGCTTACTAAGACGTGCCTTGCACCATTCGCGGATTTACGACCCCGCCCGCCGTTATTTTGGCAAAAAGAGGGATGCAACACGAGGACTTCCCGGAGGGTCACCCATTCCAGTACTACTCTCGCCCAAGCACGCTTAACTTCGGAGTTCTGATGGGATCCGGTGCGTTAGTGCTGGTATGATCGCGTCCGTCATTCTTTGCGCTCTAACTTCTCTTATCCGTTCCGTGCCCCCGCTAATCTTTTAAACCTTTAAACCGTCATAACTTTACGCTCGTTCATCCGTTTCGTGCGATTCTTTTTTTCAATTCGAGTAATCTTTCAAGATCTACCTCCACAAGCTGCCGTAGTCCCGCTTACTAAGACGTGCCTTGCACCATTCGCGGATTTACGACCCCGCCCGCCGTTATTTTGGCAAAAAGAGGGATGCAACACGAGGACTTCCCGGAGGGTCACCCATTCCAGTACTACTCTCGCCCAAGCACGCTTAACTTCGGAGTTCTGATGGGATCCGGTGCGTTAGTGCTGGTATGATCGCATCCGTCATTCTTTGCGCTCTAACTTCTCTTATCCGTTCCGTGCCCCCGCTAATCTTTTAAACCTTTAAACCGTCATAACTTTACGCTCGTTCATCCGTTTCGTGCGATTCTTTTTTTCAATTCGAGTAATCTTTCAAGATCTACCTCCACAAGCTGCCGTAGTCCCGCTTACTAAGACGTGCCTTGCACCATTCGCGGATTTACGACCCCGCCCGCCGTTATTTTGGCAAAAAGAGGGATGCAACACGAGGACTTCCCGGAGGGTCACCCATTCCAGTACTACTCTCGCCCAAGCACGCTTAACTTCGGAGTTCTGATGGGATCCGGTGCGTTAGTGCTGGTATGATCGCATCCGTCATTCTTTGCGCTCTAACTTCTCTTATCCGTTCCGTGCCCCCGCTAATCTTTTAAACCTTTAAACCGTCATAACTTTACGCTCGTTCATCCGTTTCGTGCGATTCTTTTTTTCAATTCGAGTAATCTTTCAAGATCTACCTCCACAAGCTGCCGTAGTCCCGCTTACTAAGACGTGCCTTGCACCATTCGCGGATTTACGACCCCGCCCGCCGTTATTTTGGCAAAAAGAGGGATGCAACACGAGGACTTCCCGGAGGGTCACCCATTCCAGTACTACTCTCGCCCAAGCACGCTTAACTTCGGAGTTCTGATGGGATCCGGTGCGTTAGTGCTGGTATGATCGCATCCGTCATTCTTTGCGCTCTAACTTCTCTTATCCGTTCCGTGCCCCCGCTAATCTTTTAAACCTTTAAACCGTCATAACTTTACGCTCGTTCATCCGTTTCGTGCGATTCTTTTTTTCAATTCGAGTAATCTTTCAAGATCTACCTCCACAAGCTGCCGTAGTCCCGCTTACTAAGACGTGCCTTGCACCATTCGCGGATTTACGACCCCGCCCGCCGTTATTTTGGCAAAAAGAGGGATGCAACACGAGGACTTCCCGGAGGGTCACCCATTCCAGTACTACTCTCGCCCAAGCACGCTTAACTTCGGAGTTCTGATGGGATCCGGTGCGTTAGTGCTGGTATGATCGCATCCGTCATTCTTTGCGCTCTAACTTCTCTTATCCGTTCCGTGCCCCCGCTAATCTTTTAAACCTTTAAACCGTCATAACTTTACGCTCGTTCATCCGTTTCGTGCGATTCTTTTTTTCAATTCGAGTAATCTTTCAAGATCTACCTCCACAAGCTGCCGTAGTCCCGCTTACTAAGACGTGCCTTGCACCATTCGCGGATTTACGACCCCGCCCGCCGTTATTTTGGCAAAAAGAGGGATGCAACACGAGGACTTCCCGGAGGGTCACCCATTCCAGTACTACTCTCGCCCAAGCACGCTTAACTTCGGAGTTCTGATGGGATCCGGTGCGTTAGTGCTGGTATGATCGCGTCCGTCATTCTTTGCGCTCTAACTTCTCTTATCCGTTCCGTGCCCCCGCTAATCTTTTAAACCTTTAAACCGTCATAACTTTACGCTCGTTCATCCGTTTCGTGCGATTCTTTTTTTCAATTCGAGTAATCTTTCAAGATCTACCTCCACAAGCTGCCGTAGTCCCGCTTACTAAGACGTGCCTTGCACCATTCGCGGATTTACGACCCCGCCCGCCGTTATTTTGGCAAAAAGAGGGATGCAACACGAGGACTTCCCGGAGGGTCACCCATTCCAGTACTACTCTCGCCCAAGCACGCTTAACTTCGGAGTTCTGATGGGATCCGGTGCGTTAGTGCTGGTATGATCGCATCCGTCATTCTTTGCGCTCTAACTTCTCTTATCCGTTCCGTGCCCCCGCTAATCTTTTAAACCTTTAAACCGTCATAACTTTACGCTCGTTCATCCGTTTCGTGCGATTCTTTTTTTCAATTCGAGTAATCTTTCAAGATCTACCTCCACAAGCTGCCGTAGTCCCGCTTACTAAGACGTGCCTTGCACCATTCGCGGATTTACGACCCCGCCCGCCGTTATTTTGGCAAAAAGAGGGATGCAACACGAGGACTTCCCGGAGGGTCACCCATTCCAGTACTACTCTCGCCCAAGCACGCTTAACTTCGGAGTTCTGATGGGATCCGGTGCGTTAGTGCTGGTATGATCGCATCCGTCATTCTTTGCGCTCTAACTTCTCTTATCCGTTCCGTGCCCCCGCTAATCTTTTAAACCTTTAAACCGTCATAACTTTACGCTCGTTCATCCGTTTCGTGCGATTCTTTTTTTCAATTCGAGTAATCTTTCAAGATCTACCTCCACAAGCTGCCGTAGTCCCGCTTACTAAGACGTGCCTTGCACCATTCGCGGATTTACGACCCCGCCCGCCGTTATTTTGGCAAAAAGAGGGATGCAACACGAGGACTTCCCGGAGGGTCACCCATTCCAGTACTACTCTCGCCCAAGCACGCTTAACTTCGGAGTTCTGATGGGATCCGGTGCGTTAGTGCTGGTATGATCGCATCCGTCATTCTTTGCGCTCTAACTTCTCTTATCCGTTCCGTGCCCCCGCTAATCTTTTAAACCTTTAAACCGTCATAACTTTACGCTCGTTCATCCGTTTCGTGCGATTCTTTTTTTCAATTCGAGTAATCTTTCAAGATCTACCTCCACAAGCTGCCGTAGTCCCGCTTACTAAGACGTGCCTTGCACCATTCGCGGATTTACGACCCCGCCCGCCGTTATTTTGGCAAAAAGAGGGATGCAACACGAGGACTTCCCGGAGGGTCACCCATTCCAGTACTACTCTCGCCCAAGCACGCTTAACTTCGGAGTTCTGATGGGATCCGGTGCGTTAGTGCTGGTATGATCGCATCCGTCATTCTTTGCGCTCTAACTTCTCTTATCCGTTCCGTGCCCCCGCTAATCTTTTAAACCTTTAAACCGTCATAACTTTACGCTCGTTCATCCGTTTCGTGCGATTCTTTTTTTCAATTCGAGTAATCTTTCAAGATCTACCTCCACAAGCTGCCGTAGTCCCGCTTACTAAGACGTGCCTTGCACCATTCGCGGATTTACGACCCCGCCCGCCGTTATTTTGGCAAAAAGAGGGATGCAACACGAGGACTTCCCGGAGGGTCACCCATTCCAGTACTACTCTCGCCCAAGCACGCTTAACTTCGGAGTTCTGATGGGATCCGGTGCGTTAGTGCTGGTATGATCGCATCCGTCATTCTTTGCGCTCTAACTTCTCTTATCCGTTCCGTGCCCCCGCTAATCTTTTAAACCTTTAAACCGTCATAACTTTACGCTCGTTCATCCGTTTCGTGCGATTCTTTTTTTCAATTCGAGTAATCTTTCAAGATCTACCTCCACAAGCTGCCGTAGTCCCGCTTACTAAGACGTGCCTTGCACCATTCGCGGATTTACGACCCCGCCCGCCGTTATTTTGGCAAAAAGAGGGATGCAACACGAGGACTTCCCGGAGGGTCACCCATTCCAGTACTACTCTCGCCCAAGCACGCTTAACTTCGGAGTTCTGATGGGATCCGGTGCGTTAGTGCTGGTATGATCGCATCCGTCATTCTTTGCGCTCTAACTTCTCTTATCCGTTCCGTGCCCCCGCTAATCTTTTAAACCTTTAAACCGTCATAACTTTACGCTCGTTCATCCGTTTCGTGCGATTCTTTTTTTCAATTCGAGTAATCTTTCAAGATCTACCTCCACAAGCTGCCGTAGTCCCGCTTACTAAGACGTGCCTTGCACCATTCGCGGATTTACGACCCCGCCCGCCGTTATTTTGGCAAAAAGAGGGATGCAACACGAGGACTTCCCGGAGGGTCACCCATTCCAGTACTACTCTCGCCCAAGCACGCTTAACTTCGGAGTTCTGATGGGATCCGGTGCGTTAGTGCTGGTATGATCGCATCCGTCATTCTTTGCGCTCTAACTTCTCTTATCCGTTCCGTGCCCCCGCTAATCTTTTAAACCTTTAAACCGTCATAACTTTACGCTCGTTCATCCGTTTCGTGCGATTCTTTTTTTCAATTCGAGTAATCTTTCAAGATCTACCTCCACAAGCTGCCGTAGTCCCGCTTACTAAGACGTGCCTTGCACCATTCGCGGATTTACGACCCCGCCCGCCGTTATTTTGGCAAAAAGAGGGATGCAACACGAGGACTTCCCGGAGGGTCACCCATTCCAGTACTACTCTCGCCCAAGCACGCTTAACTTCGGAGTTCTGATGGGATCCGGTGCGTTAGTGCTGGTATGATCGCATCCGTCATTCTTTGCGCTCTAACTTCTCTTATCCGTTCCGTGCCCCCGCTAATCTTTTAAACCTTTAAACCGTCATAACTTTACGCTCGTTCATCCGTTTCGTGCGATTCTTTTTTTCAATTCGAGTAATCTTTCAAGATCTACCTCCACAAGCTGCCGTAGTCCCGCTTACTAAGACGTGCCTTGCACCATTCGCGGATTTACGACCCCGCCCGCCGTTATTTTGGCAAAAAGAGGGATGCAACACGAGGACTTCCCGGAGGGTCACCCATTCCAGTACTACTCTCGCCCAAGCACGCTTAACTTCGGAGTTCTGATGGGATCCGGTGCGTTAGTGCTGGTATGATCGCATCCGTCATTCTTTGCGCTCTAACTTCTCTTATCCGTTCCGTGCCCCCGCTAATCTTTTAAACCTTTAAACCGTCATAACTTTACGCTCGTTCATCCGTTTCGTGCGATTCTTTTTTTCAATTCGAGTAATCTTTCAAGATCTACCTCCACAAGCTGCCGTAGTCCCGCTTACTAAGACGTGCCTTGCACCATTCGCGGATTTACGACCCCGCCCGCCGTTATTTTGGCAAAAAGAGGGATGCAACACGAGGACTTCCCGGAGGGTCACCCATTCCAGTACTACTCTCGCCCAAGCACGCTTAACTTCGGAGTTCTGATGGGATCCGGTGCGTTAGTGCTGGTATGATCGCATCCGTCATTCTTTGCGCTCTAACTTCTCTTATCCGTTCCGTGCCCCCGCTAATCTTTTAAACCTTTAAACCGTCATAACTTTACGCTCGTTCATCCGTTTCGTGCGATTCTTTTTTTCAATTCGAGTAATCTTTCAAGATCTACCTCCACAAGCTGCCGTAGTCCCGCTTACTAAGACGTGCCTTGCACCATTCGCGGATTTACGACCCCGCCCGCCGTTATTTTGGCAAAAAGAGGGATGCAACACGAGGACTTCCCGGAGGGTCACCCATTCCAGTACTACTCTCGCCCGAGCACGCTTAACTTCGGAGTTCTGATGGGATCCGGTGCGTTAGTGCTGGTATGATCGCATCCGTCATTCTTTGCGCTCTAACTTCTCTTATCCGTTCCGTGCCCCCGCTAATCTTTTAAACCTTTAAACCGTCATAACTTTACGCTCGTTCATCCGTTTCGTGCGATTCTTTTTTTCAATTCGAGTAATCTTTCAAGATCTACCTCCACAAGCTGCCGTAGTCCCGCTTACTAAGACGTGCCTTGCACCATTCGCGGATTTACGACCCCGCCCGCCGTTATTTTGGCAAAAAGAGGGATGCAACACGAGGACTTCCCGGAGGGTCACCCATTCCAGTACTACTCTCGCCCAAGCACGCTTAACTTCGGAGTTCTGATGGGATCCGGTGCGTTAGTGCTGGTATGATCGCATCCGTCATTCTTTGCGCTCTAACTTCTCTTATCCGTTCCGTGCCCCCGCTAATCTTTTAAACCTTTAAACCGTCATAACTTTACGCTCGTTCATCCGTTTCGTGCGATTCTTTTTTTCAATTCGAGTAATCTTTCAAGATCTACCTCCACAAGCTGCCGTAGTCCCGCTTACTAAGACGTGCCTTGCACCATTCGCGGATTTACGACCCCGCCCGCCGTTATTTTGGCAAAAAGAGGGATGCAACACGAGGACTTCCCGGAGGGTCACCCATTCCAGTACTACTCTCGCCCAAGCACGCTTAACTTCGGAGTTCTGATGGGATCCGGTGCGTTAGTGCTGGTATGATCGCATCCGTCATTCTTTGCGCTCTAACTTCTCTTATCCGTTCCGTGCCCCCGCTAATCTTTTAAACCTTTAAACCGTCATAACTTTACGCTCGTTCATCCGTTTCGTGCGATTCTTTTTTTCAATTCGAGTAATCTTTCAAGATCTACCTCCACAAGCTGCCGTAGTCCCGCTTACTAAGACGTGCCTTGCACCATTCGCGGATTTACGACCCCGCCCGCCGTTATTTTGGCAAAAAGAGGGATGCAACACGAGGACTTCCCGGAGGGTCACCCATTCCAGTACTACTCTCGCCCGAGCACGCTTAACTTCGGAGTTCTGATGGGATCCGGTGCGTTAGTGCTGGTATGATCGCATCCGTCATTCTTTGCGCTCTAACTTCTCTTATCCGTTCCGTGCCCCCGCTAATCTTTTAAACCTTTAAACCGTCATAACTTTACGCTCGTTCATCCGTTTCGTGCGATTCTTTTTTTCAATTCGAGTAATCTTTCAAGATCTACCTCCACAAGCTGCCGTAGTCCCGCTTACTAAGACGTGCCTTGCACCATTCGCGGATTTACGACCCCGCCCGCCGTTATTTTGGCAAAAAGAGGGATGCAACACGAGGACTTCCCGGAGGGTCACCCATTCCAGTACTACTCTCGCCCAAGCACGCTTAACTTCGGAGTTCTGATGGGATCCGGTGCGTTAGTGCTGGTATGATCGCATCCGTCATTCTTTGCGCTCTAACTTCTCTTATCCGTTCCGTGCCCCCGCTAATCTTTTAAACCTTTAAACCGTCATAACTTTACGCTTGTTCATCCGTTTCGTGCGATTCTTTTTTTCAATTCGAGTAATCTTTCAAGATCTACCTCCACAAGCTGCCGTAGTCCCGCTTACTAAGACGTGCCTTGCACCATTCGCGGATTTACGACCCCGCCCGCCGTTATTTTGGCAAAAAGAGGGATGCAACACGAGGACTTCCCGGAGGGTCACCCATTCCAGTACTACTCTCGCCCAAGCACGCTTAACTTCGGAGTTCTGATGGGATCCGGTGCGTTAGTGCTGGTATGATCGCATCCGTCATTCTTTGCGCTCTAACTTCTCTTATCCGTTCCGTGCCCCCGCTAATCTTTTAAACCTTTAAACCGTCATAACTTTACGCTCGTTCATCCGTTTCGTGCGATTCTTTTTTTCAATTCGAGTAATCTTTCAAGATCTACCTCCACAAGCTGCCGTAGTCCCGCTTACTAAGACGTGCCTTGCACCATTCGCGGATTTACGACCCCGCCCGCCGTTATTTTGGCAAAAAGAGGGATGCAACACGAGGACTTCCCGGAGGGTCACCCATTCCAGTACTACTCTCGCCCGAGCACGCTTAACTTCGGAGTTCTGATGGGATCCGGTGCGTTAGTGCTGGTATGATCGCATCCGTCATTCTTTGCGCTCTAACTTCTCTTATCCGTTCCGTGCCCCCGCTAATCTTTTAAACCTTTAAACCGTCATAACTTTACGCTCGTTCATCCGTTTCGTGCGATTCTTTTTTTCAATTCGAGTAATCTTTCAAGATCTACCTCCACAAGCTGCCGTAGTCCCGCTTACTAAGACGTGCCTTGCACCATTCGCGGATTTACGACCCCGCCCGCCGTTATTTTGGCAAAAAGAGGGATGCAACACGAGGACTTCCCGGAGGGTCACCCATTCCAGTACTACTCTCGCCCAAGCACGCTTAACTTCGGAGTTCTGATGGGATCCGGTGCGTTAGTGCTGGTATGATCGCATCCGTCATTCTTTGCGCTCTAACTTCTCTTATCCGTTCCGTGCCCCCGCTAATCTTTTAAACCTTTAAACCGTCATAACTTTACGCTCGTTCATCCGTTTCGTGCGATTCTTTTTTTCAATTCGAGTAATCTTTCAAGATCTACCTCCACAAGCTGCCGTAGTCCCGCTTACTAAGACGTGCCTTGCACCATTCGCGGATTTACGACCCCGCCCGCCGTTATTTTGGCAAAAAGAGGGATGCAACACGAGGACTTCCCGGAGGGTCACCCATTCCAGTACTACTCTCGCCCAAGCACGCTTAACTTCGGAGTTCTGATGGGATCCGGTGCGTTAGTGCTGGTATGATCGCATCCGTCATTCTTTGCGCTCTAACTTCTCTTATCCGTTCCGTGCCCCCGCTAATCTTTTAAACCTTTAAACCGTCATAACTTTACGCTCGTTCATCCGTTTCGTGCGATTCTTTTTTTCAATTCGAGTAATCTTTCAAGATCTACCTCCACAAGCTGCCGTAGTCCCGCTTACTAAGACGTGCCTTGCACCATTCGCGGATTTACGACCCCGCCCGCCGTTATTTTGGCAAAAAGAGGGATGCAACACGAGGACTTCCCGGAGGGTCACCCATTCCAGTACTACTCTCGCCCGAGCACGCTTAACTTCGGAGTTCTGATGGGATCCGGTGCGTTAGTGCTGGTATGATCGCATCCGTCATTCTTTGCGCTCTAACTTCTCTTATCCGTTCCGTGCCCCCGCTAATCTTTTAAACCTTTAAACCGTCATAACTTTACGCTCGTTCATCCGTTTCGTGCGATTCTTTTTTTCAATTCGAGTAATCTTTCAAGATCTACCTCCACAAGCTGCCGTAGTCCCGCTTACTAAGACGTGCCTTGCACCATTCGCGGATTTACGACCCCGCCCGCCGTTATTTTGGCAAAAAGAGGGATGCAACACGAGGACTTCCCGGAGGGTCACCCATTCCAGTACTACTCTCGCCCAAGCACGCTTAACTTCGGAGTTCTGATGGGATCCGGTGCGTTAGTGCTGGTATGATCGCATCCGTCATTCTTTGCGCTCTAACTTCTCTTATCCGTTCCGTGCCCCCGCTAATCTTTTAAACCTTTAAACCGTCATAACTTTACGCTTGTTCATCCGTTTCGTGCGATTCTTTTTTTCAATTCGAGTAATCTTTCAAGATCTACCTCCACAAGCTGCCGTAGTCCCGCTTACTAAGACGTGCCTTGCACCATTCGCGGATTTACGACCCCGCCCGCCGTTATTTTGGCAAAAAGAGGGATGCAACACGAGGACTTCCCGGAGGGTCACCCATTCCAGTACTACTCTCGCCCAAGCACGCTTAACTTCGGAGTTCTGATGGGATCCGGTGCGTTAGTGCTGGTATGATCGCATCCGTCATTCTTTGCGCTCTAACTTCTCTTATCCGTTCCGTGCCCCCGCTAATCTTTTAAACCTTTAAACCGTCATAACTTTACGCTCGTTCATCCGTTTCGTGCGATTCTTTTTTTCAATTCGAGTAATCTTTCAAGATCTACCTCCACAAGCTGCCGTAGTCCCGCTTACTAAGACGTGCCTTGCACCATTCGCGGATTTACGACCCCGCCCGCCGTTATTTTGGCAAAAAGAGGGATGCAACACGAGGACTTCCCGGAGGGTCACCCATTCCAGTACTACTCTCGCCCGAGCACGCTTAACTTCGGAGTTCTGATGGGATCCGGTGCGTTAGTGCTGGTATGATCGCATCCGTCATTCTTTGCGCTCTAACTTCTCTTATCCGTTCCGTGCCCCCGCTAATCTTTTAAACCTTTAAACCGTCATAACTTTACGCTCGTTCATCCGTTTCGTGCGATTCTTTTTTTCAATTCGAGTAATCTTTCAAGATCTACCTCCACAAGCTGCCGTAGTCCCGCTTACTAAGACGTGCCTTGCACCATTCGCGGATTTACGACCCCGCCCGCCGTTATTTTGGCAAAAAGAGGGATGCAACACGAGGACTTCCCGGAGGGTCACCCATTCCAGTACTACTCTCGCCCAAGCACGCTTAACTTCGGAGTTCTGATGGGATCCGGTGCGTTAGTGCTGGTATGATCGCATCCGTCATTCTTTGCGCTCTAACTTCTCTTATCCGTTCCGTGCCCCCGCTAATCTTTTAAACCTTTAAACCGTCATAACTTTACGCTCGTTCATCCGTTTCGTGCGATTCTTTTTTTCAATTCGAGTAATCTTTCAAGATCTACCTCCACAAGCTGCCGTAGTCCCGCTTACTAAGACGTGCCTTGCACCATTCGCGGATTTACGACCCCGCCCGCCGTTATTTTGGCAAAAAGAGGGATGCAACACGAGGACTTCCCGGAGGGTCACCCATTCCAGTACTACTCTCGCCCAAGCACGCTTAACTTCGGAGTTCTGATGGGATCCGGTGCGTTAGTGCTGGTATGATCGCATCCGTCATTCTTTGCGCTCTAACTTCTCTTATCCGTTCCGTGCCCCCGCTAATCTTTTAAACCTTTAAACCGTCATAACTTTACGCTCGTTCATCCGTTTCGTGCGATTCTTTTTTTCAATTCGAGTAATCTTTCAAGATCTACCTCCACAAGCTGCCGTAGTCCCGCTTACTAAGACGTGCCTTGCACCATTCGCGGATTTACGACCCCGCCCGCCGTTATTTTGGCAAAAAGAGGGATGCAACACGAGGACTTCCCGGAGGGTCACCCATTCCAGTACTACTCTCGCCCAAGCACGCTTAACTTCGGAGTTCTGATGGGATCCGGTGCGTTAGTGCTGGTATGATCGCATCCGTCATTCTTTGCGCTCTAACTTCTCTTATCCGTTCCGTGCCCCCGCTAATCTTTTAAACCTTTAAACCGTCATAACTTTACGCTCGTTCATCCGTTTCGTGCGATTCTTTTTTTCAATTCGAGTAATCTTTCAAGATCTACCTCCACAAGCTGCCGTAGTCCCGCTTACTAAGACGTGCCTTGCACCATTCGCGGATTTACGACCCCGCCCGCCGTTATTTTGGCAAAAAGAGGGATGCAACACGAGGACTTCCCGGAGGGTCACCCATTCCAGTACTACTCTCGCCCAAGCACGCTTAACTTCGGAGTTCTGATGGGATCCGGTGCGTTAGTGCTGGTATGATCGCATCCGCCATTCTTTGCGCTCTAACTTCTCTTATCCGTTCCGTGCCCCCGCTAATCTTTTAAACCTTTAAACCGTCATAACTTTACGCTCGTTCATCCGTTTCGTGCGATTCTTTTTTTCAATTCGAGTAATCTTTCAAGATCTACCTCCACAAGCTGCCGTAGTCCCGCTTACTAAGACGTGCCTTGCACCATTCGCGGATTTACGACCCCGCCCGCCGTTATTTTGGCAAAAAGAGGGATGCAACACGAGGACTTCCCGGAGGGTCACCCATTCCAGTACTACTCTCGCCCAAGCACGCTTAACTTCGGAGTTCTGATGGGATCCGGTGCGTTAGTGCTGGTATGATCGCATCCGTCATTCTTTGCGCTCTAACTTCTCTTATCCGTTCCGTGCCCCCGCTAATCTTTTAAACCTTTAAACCGTCATAACTTTACGCTCGTTCATCCGTTTCGTGCGATTCTTTTTTTCAATTCGAGTAATCTTTCAAGATCTACCTCCACAAGCTGCCGTAGTCCCGCTTACTAAGACGTGCCTTGCACCATTCGCGGATTTACGACCCCGCCCGCCGTTATTTTGGCAAAAAGAGGGATGCAACACGAGGACTTCCCGGAGGGTCACCCATTCCAGTACTACTCTCGCCCAAGCACGCTTAACTTCGGAGTTCTGATGGGATCCGGTGCGTTAGTGCTGGTATGATCGCATCCGTCATTCTTTGCGCTCTAACTTCTCTTATCCGTTCCGTGCCCCCGCTAATCTTTTAAACCTTTAAACCGTCATAACTTTACGCTCGTTCATCCGTTTCGTGCGATTCTTTTTTTCAATTCGAGTAATCTTTCAAGATCTACCTCCACAAGCTGCCGTAGTCCCGCTTACTAAGACGTGCCTTGCACCATTCGCGGATTTACGACCCCGCCCGCCGTTATTTTGGCAAAAAGAGGGATGCAACACGAGGACTTCCCGGAGGGTCACCCATTCCAGTACTACTCTCGCCCGAGCACGCTTAACTTCGGAGTTCTGATGGGATCCGGTGCGTTAGTGCTGGTATGATCGCATCCGTCATTCTTTGCGCTCTAACTTCTCTTATCCGTTCCGTGCCCCCGCTAATCTTTTAAACCTTTAAACCGTCATAACTTTACGCTCGTTCATCCGTTTCGTGCGATTCTTTTTTTCAATTCGAGTAATCTTTCAAGATCTACCTCCACAAGCTGCCGTAGTCCCGCTTACTAAGACGTGCCTTGCACCATTCGCGGATTTACGACCCCGCCCGCCGTTATTTTGGCAAAAAGAGGGATGCAACACGAGGACTTCCCGGAGGGTCACCCATTCCAGTACTACTCTCGCCCAAGTACGCTTAACTTCGGAGTTCTGATGGGATCCGGTGCGTTAGTGCTGGTATGATCGCATCCGTCATTCTTTGCGCTCTAACTTCTCTTATCCGTTCCGTGCCCCCGCTAATCTTTTAAACCTTTAAACCGTCATAACTTTACGCTCGTTCATCCGTTTCGTGCGATTCTTTTTTTCAATTCGAGTAATCTTTCAAGATCTACCTCCACAAGCTGCCGTAGTCCCGCTTACTAAGACGTGCCTTGCACCATTCGCGGATTTACGACCCCGCCCGCCGTTATTTTGGCAAAAAGAGGGATGCAACACGAGGACTTCCCGGAGGGTCACCCATTCCAGTACTACTCTCGCCCGAGCACGCTTAACTTCGGAGTTCTGATGGGATCCGGTGCGTTAGTGCTGGTATGATCGCATCCGTCATTCTTTGCGCTCTAACTTCTCTTATCCGTTCCGTGCCCCCGCTAATCTTTTAAACCTTTAAACCGTCATAACTTTACGCTCGTTCATCCGTTTCGTGCGATTCTTTTTTTCAATTCGAGTAATCTTTCAAGATCTACCTCCACAAGCTGCCGTAGTCCCGCTTACTAAGACGTGCCTTGCACCATTCGCGGATTTACGACCCCGCCCGCCGTTATTTTGGCAAAAAGAGGGATGCAACACGAGGACTTCCCGGAGGGTCACCCATTCCAGTACTACTCTCGCCCGAGCACGCTTAACTTCGGAGTTCTGATGGGATCCGGTGCGTTAGTGCTGGTATGATCGCATCCGTCATTCTTTGCGCTCTAACTTCTCTTATCCGTTCCGTGCCCCCGCTAATCTTTTAAACCTTTAAACCGTCATAACTTTACGCTCGTTCATCCGTTTCGTGCGATTCTTTTTTTCAATTCGAGTAATCTTTCAAGATCTACCTCCACAAGCTGCCGTAGTCCCGCTTACTAAGACGTGCCTTGCACCATTCGCGGATTTACGACCCCGCCCGCCGTTATTTTGGCAAAAAGAGGGATGCAACACGAGGACTTCCCGGAGGGTCACCCATTCCAGTACTACTCTCGCCCGAGCACGCTTAACTTCGGAGTTGTGATGGGATCCGGTGCGTTAGTGCTGGTATGATCGCATCCGTCATTCTTTGCGCTCTAACTTCTCTTATCCGTTCCGTGCCCCCGCTAATCTTTTAAACCTTTAAACCGTCATAACTTTACGCTCGTTCATCCGTTTCGTGCGATTCTTTTTTTCAATTCGAGTAATCTTTCAAGATCTACCTCCACAAGCTGCCGTAGTCCCGCTTACTAAGACGTGCCTTGCACCATTCGCGGATTTACGACCCCGCCCGCCGTTATTTTGGCAAAAAGAGGGATGCAACACGAGGACTTCCCGGAGGGTCACCCATTCCAGTACTACTCTCGCCCGAGCACGCTTAACTTCGGAGTTCTGATGGGATCCGGTGCGTTAGTGCTGGTATGATCGCATCCGTCATTCTTTGCGCTCTAACTTCTCTTATCCGTTCCGTGCCCCCGCTAATCTTTTAAACCTTTAAACCGTCATAACTTTACGCTCGTTCATCCGTTTCGTGCGATTCTTTTTTTCAATTCGAGTAATCTTTCAAGATCTACCTCCACAAGCTGCCGTAGTCCCGCTTACTAAGACGTGCCTTGCACCATTCGCGGATTTACGACCCCGCCCGCCGTTATTTTGGCAAAAAGAGGGATGCAACACGAGGACTTCCCGGAGGGTCACCCATTCCAGTACTACTCTCGCCCGAGCACGCTTAACTTCGGAGTTCTGATGGGATCCGGTGCGTTAGTGCTGGTATGATCGCATCCGTCATTCTTTGCGCTCTAACTTCTCTTATCCGTTCCGTGCCCCCGCTAATCTTTTAAACCTTTAAACCGTCATAACTTTACGCTCGTTCATCCGTTTCGTGCGATTCTTTTTTTCAATTCGAGTAATCTTTCAAGATCTACCTCCACAAGCTGCCGTAGTCCCGCTTACTAAGACGTGCCTTGCACCATTCGCGGATTTACGACCCCGCCCGCCGTTATTTTGGCAAAAAGAGGGATGCAACACGAGGACTTCCCGGAGGGTCACCCATTCCAGTACTACTCTCGCCCGAGCACGCTTAACTTCGGAGTTGTGATGGGATCCGGTGCGTTAGTGCTGGTATGATCGCATCCGTCATTCTTTGCGCTCTAACTTCTCTTATCCGTTCCGTGCCCCCGCTAATCTTTTAAACCTTTAAACCGTCATAACTTTACGCTCGTTCATCCGTTTCGTGCGATTCTTTTTTTCAATTCGAGTAATCTTTCAAGATCTACCTCCACAAGCTGCCGTAGTCCCGCTTACTAAGACGTGCCTTGCACCATTCGCGGATTTACGACCCCGCCCGCCGTTATTTTGGCAAAAAGAGGGATGCAACACGAGGACTTCCCGGAGGGTCACCCATTCCAGTACTACTCTCGCCCAAGCACGCTTAACTTCGGAGTTCTGATGGGATCCGGTGCGTTAGTGCTGGTATGATCGCATCCGTCATTCTTTGCGCTCTAACTTCTCTTATCCGTTCCGTGCCCCCGCTAATCTTTTAAACCTTTAAACCGTCATAACTTTACGCTCGTTCATCCGTTTCGTGCGATTCTTTTTTTCAATTCGAGTAATCTTTCAAGATCTACCTCCACAAGCTGCCGTAGTCCCGCTTACTAAGACGTGCCTTGCACCATTCGCGGATTTACGACCCCGCCCGCCGTTATTTTGGCAAAAAGAGGGATGCAACACGAGGACTTCCCGGAGGGTCACCCATTCCAGTACTACTCTCGCCCAAGCACGCTTAACTTCGGAGTTCTGATGGGATCCGGTGCGTTAGTGCTGGTATGATCGCATCCGTCATTCTTTGCGCTCTAACTTCTCTTATCCGTTCCGTGCCCCCGCTAATCTTTTAAACCTTTAAACCGTCATAACTTTACGCTCGTTCATCCGTTTCGTGCGATTCTTTTTTTCAATTCGAGTAATCTTTCAAGATCTACCTCCACAAGCTGCCGTAGTCCCGCTTACTAAGACGTGCCTTGCACCATTCGCGGATTTACGACCCCGCCCGCCGTTATTTTGGCAAAAAGAGGGATGCAACACGAGGACTTCCCGGAGGGTCACCCATTCCAGTACTACTCTCGCCCAAGCACGCTTAACTTCGGAGTTCTGATGGGATCCGGTGCGTTAGTGCTGGTATGATCGCATCCGTCATTCTTTGCGCTCTAACTTCTCTTATCCGTTCCGTGCCCCCGCTAATCTTTTAAACCTTTAAACCGTCATAACTTTACGCTCGTTCATCCGTTTCGTGCGATTCTTTTTTTCAATTCGAGTAATCTTTCAAGATCTACCTCCACAAGCTGCCGTAGTCCCGCTTACTAAGACGTGCCTTGCACCATTCGCGGATTTACGACCCCGCCCGCCGTTATTTTGGCAAAAAGAGGGATGCAACACGAGGACTTCCCGGAGGGTCACCCATTCCAGTACTACTCTCGCCCAAGCACGCTTAACTTCGGAGTTCTGATGGGATCCGGTGCGTTAGTGCTGGTATGATCGCATCCGTCATTCTTTGCGCTCTAACTTCTCTTATCCGTTCCGTGCCCCCGCTAATCTTTTAAACCTTTAAACCGTCATAACTTTACGCTCGTTCATCCGTTTCGTGCGATTCTTTTTTTCAATTCGAGTAATCTTTCAAGATCTACCTCCACAAGCTGCCGTAGTCCCGCTTACTAAGACGTGCCTTGCACCATTCGCGGATTTACGACCCCGCCCGCCGTTATTTTGGCAAAAAGAGGGATGCAACACGAGGACTTCCCGGAGGGTCACCCATTCCAGTACTACTCTCGCCCAAGCACGCTTAACTTCGGAGTTCTGATGGGATCCGGTGCGTTAGTGCTGGTATGATCGCATCCGTCATTCTTTGCGCTCTAACTTCTCTTATCCGTTCCGTGCCCCCGCTAATCTTTTAAACCTTTAAACCGTCATAACTTTACGCTCGTTCATCCGTTTCGTGCGATTCTTTTTTTCAATTCGAGTAATCTTTCAAGATCTACCTCCACAAGCTGCCGTAGTCCCGCTTACTAAGACGTGCCTTGCACCATTCGCGGATTTACGACCCCGCCCGCCGTTATTTTGGCAAAAAGAGGGATGCAACACGAGGACTTCCCGGAGGGTCACCCATTCCAGTACTACTCTCGCCCGAGCACGCTTAACTTCGGAGTTCTGATGGGATCCGGTGCGTTAGTGCTGGTATGATCGCATCCGTCATTCTTTGCGCTCTAACTTCTCTTATCCGTTCCGTGCCCCCGCTAATCTTTTAAACCTTTAAACCGTCATAACTTTACGCTCGTTCATCCGTTTCGTGCGATTCTTTTTTTCAATTCGAGTAATCTTTCAAGATCTACCTCCACAAGCTGCCGTAGTCCCGCTTACTAAGACGTGCCTTGCACCATTCGCGGATTTACGACCCCGCCCGCCGTTATTTTGGCAAAAAGAGGGATGCAACACGAGGACTTCCCGGAGGGTCACCCATTCCAGTACTACTCTCGCCCGAGCACGCTTAACTTCGGAGTTCTGATGGGATCCGGTGCGTTAGTGCTGGTATGATCGCATCCGTCATTCTTTGCGCTCTAACTTCTCTTATCCGTTCCGTGCCCCCGCTAATCTTTTAAACCTTTAAACCGTCATAACTTTACGCTCGTTCATCCGTTTCGTGCGATTCTTTTTTTCAATTCGAGTAATCTTTCAAGATCTACCTCCACAAGCTGCCGTAGTCCCGCTTACTAAGACGTGCCTTGCACCATTCGCGGATTTACGACCCCGCCCGCCGTTATTTTGGCAAAAAGAGGGATGCAACACGAGGACTTCCCGGAGGGTCACCCATTCCAGTACTACTCTCGCCCGAGCACGCTTAACTTCGGAGTTGTGATGGGATCCGGTGCGTTAGTGCTGGTATGATCGCATCCGTCATTCTTTGCGCTCTAACTTCTCTTATCCGTTCCGTGCCCCCGCTAATCTTTTAAACCTTTAAACCGTCATAACTTTACGCTCGTTCATCCGTTTCGTGCGATTCTTTTTTTCAATTCGAGTAATCTTTCAAGATCTACCTCCACAAGCTGCCGTAGTCCCGCTTACTAAGACGTGCCTTGCACCATTCGCGGATTTACGACCCCGCCCGCCGTTATTTTGGCAAAAAGAGGGATGCAACACGAGGACTTCCCGGAGGGTCACCCATTCCAGTACTACTCTCGCCCGAGCACGCTTAACTTCGGAGTTCTGATGGGATCCGGTGCGTTAGTGCTGGTATGATCGCATCCGTCATTCTTTGCGCTCTAACTTCTCTTATCCGTTCCGTGCCCCCGCTAATCTTTTAAACCTTTAAACCGTCATAACTTTACGCTCGTTCATCCGTTTCGTGCGATTCTTTTTTTCAATTCGAGTAATCTTTCAAGATCTACCTCCACAAGCTGCCGTAGTCCCGCTTACTGAGACGTGCCTTGCACCATTCGCGGATTTACGACCCCGCCCGCCGTTATTTTGGCAAAAAGAGGGATGCAACACGAGGACTTCCCGGAGGGTCACCCATTCCAGTACTACTCTCGCCCGAGCACGCTTAACTTCGGAGTTCTGATGGGATCCGGTGCGTTAGTGCTGGTATGATCGCATCCGTCATTCTTTGCGCTCTAACTTCTCTTATCCGTTCCGTGCCCCCGCTAATCTTTTAAACCTTTAAACCGTCATAACTTTACGCTCGTTCATCCGTTTCGTGCGATTCTTTTTTTCAATTCGAGTAATCTTTCAAGATCTACCTCCACAAGCTGCCGTAGTCCCGCTTACTAAGACGTGCCTTGCACCATTCGCGGATTTACGACCCCGCCCGCCGTTATTTTGGCAAAAAGAGGGATGCAACACGAGGACTTCCCGGAGGGTCACCCATTCCAGTACTACTCTCGCCCAAGCACGCTTAACTTCGGAGTTGTGATGGGATCCGGTGCGTTAGTGCTGGTATGATCGCATCCGTCATTCTTTGCGCTCTAACTTCTCTTATCCGTTCCGTGCCCCCGCTAATCTTTTAAACCTTTAAACCGTCATAACTTTACGCTCGTTCATCCGTTTCGTGCGATTCTTTTTTTCAATTCGAGTAATCTTTCAAGATCTACCTCCACAAGCTGCCGTAGTCCCGCTTACTAAGACGTGCCTTGCACCATTCGCGGATTTACGACCCCGCCCGCCGTTATTTTGGCAAAAAGAGGGATGCAACACGAGGACTTCCCGGAGGGTCACCCATTCCAGTACTACTCTCGCCCGAGCACGCTTAACTTCGGAGTTCTGATGGGATCCGGTGCGTTAGTGCTGGTATGATCGCATCCGTCATTCTTTGCGCTCTAACTTCTCTTATCCGTTCCGTGCCCCCGCTAATCTTTTAAACCTTTAAACCGTCATAACTTTACGCTCGTTCATCCGTTTCGTGCGATTCTTTTTTTCAATTCGAGTAATCTTTCAAGATCTAC
Organism: Petunia secreta; assembly: GCA_029990175.1. NCBI lineage: Eukaryota > Viridiplantae > Streptophyta > Magnoliopsida > Solanales > Solanaceae > Petunia > Petunia secreta. The sequence continues at coordinate 203,161 of JARKIP010000419.1, forward strand.
CTCCACAAGCTGCCGTAGTCCCGCTTACTAAGACGTGCCTTGCACCATTCGCGGATTTACGACCCCGCCCGCCGTTATTTTGGCAAAAAGAGGGATGCAACACGAGGACTTCCCGGAGGGTCACCCATTCCAGTACTACTCTCGCCCGAGCACGCTTAACTTCGGAGTTCTGATGGGATCCGGTGCGTTAGTGCTGGTATGATCGCATCCGTCATTCTTTGCGCTCTAACTTCTCTTATCCGTTCCGTGCCCCCGCTAATCTTTTAAACCTTTAAACCGTCATAACTTTACGCTCGTTCATCCGTTTCGTGCGATTCTTTTTTTCAATTCGAGTAATCTTTCAAGATCTACCTCCACAAGCTGCCGTAGTCCCGCTTACTAAGACGTGCCTTGCACCATTCGCGGATTTACGACCCCGCCCGCCGTTATTTTGGCAAAAAGAGGGATGCAACACGAGGACTTCCCGGAGGGTCACCCATTCCAGTACTACTCTCGCCCAAGCACGCTTAACTTCGGAGTTCTGATGGGATCCGGTGCGTTAGTGCTGGTATGATCGCATCCGTCATTCTTTGCGCTCTAACTTCTCTTATCCGTTCCGTGCCCCCGCTAATCTTTTAAACCTTTAAACCGTCATAACTTTACGCTCGTTCATCCGTTTCGTGCGATTCTTTTTTTCAATTCGAGTAATCTTTCAAGATCTACCTCCACAAGCTGCCGTAGTCCCGCTTACTAAGACGTGCCTTGCACCATTCGCGGATTTACGACCCCGCCCGCCGTTATTTTGGCAAAAAGAGGGATGCAACACGAGGACTTCCCGGAGGGTCACCCATTCCAGTACTACTCTCGCCCAAGCACGCTTAACTTCGGAGTTCTGATGGGATCCGGTGCGTTAGTGCTGGTATGATCGCATCCGTCATTCTTTGCGCTCTAACTTCTCTTATCCGTTCCGTGCCCCCGCTAATCTTTTAAACCTTTAAACCGTCATAACTTTACGCTCGTTCATCCGTTTCGTGCGATTCTTTTTTTCAATTCGAGTAATCTTTCAAGATCTACCTCCACAAGCTGCCGTAGTCCCGCTTACTAAGACGTGCCTTGCACCATTCGCGGATTTACGACCCCGCCCGCCGTTATTTTGGCAAAAAGAGGGATGCAACACGAGGACTTCCCGGAGGGTCACCCATTCCAGTACTACTCTCGCCCAAGCACGCTTAACTTCGGAGTTCTGATGGGATCCGGTGCGTTAGTGCTGGTATGATCGCATCCGTCATTCTTTGCGCTCTAACTTCTCTTATCCGTTCCGTGCCCCCGCTAATCTTTTAAACCTTTAAACCGTCATAACTTTACGCTCGTTCATCCGTTTCGTGCGATTCTTTTTTTCAATTCGAGTAATCTTTCAAGATCTACCTCCACAAGCTGCCGTAGTCCCGCTTACTAAGACGTGCCTTGCACCATTCGCGGATTTACGACCCCGCCCGCCGTTATTTTGGCAAAAAGAGGGATGCAACACGAGGACTTCCCGGAGGGTCACCCATTCCAGTACTACTCTCGCCCGAGCACGCTTAACTTCGGAGTTCTGATGGGATCCGGTGCGTTAGTGCTGGTATGATCGCATCCGTCATTCTTTGCGCTCTAACTTCTCTTATCCGTTCCGTGCCCCCGCTAATCTTTTAAACCTTTAAACCGTCATAACTTTACGCTCGTTCATCCGTTTCGTGCGATTCTTTTTTTCAATTCGAGTAATCTTTCAAGATCTACCTCCACAAGCTGCCGTAGTCCCGCTTACTAAGACGTGCCTTGCACCATTCGCGGATTTACGACCCCGCCCGCCGTTATTTTGGCAAAAAGAGGGATGCAACACGAGGACTTCCCGGAGGGTCACCCATTCCAGTACTACTCTCGCCCAAGCACGCTTAACTTCGGAGTTGTGATGGGATCCGGTGCGTTAGTGCTGGTATGATCGCATCCGTCATTCTTTGCGCTCTAACTTCTCTTATCCGTTCCGTGCCCCCGCTAATCTTTTAAACCTTTAAACCGTCATAACTTTACGCTCGTTCATCCGTTTCGTGCGATTCTTTTTTTCAATTCGAGTAATCTTTCAAGATCTACCTCCACAAGCTGCCGTAGTCCCGCTTACTAAGACGTGCCTTGCACCATTCGCGGATTTACGACCCCGCCCGCCGTTATTTTGGCAAAAAGAGGGATGCAACACGAGGACTTCCCGGAGGGTCACCCATTCCAGTACTACTCTCGCCCGAGCACGCTTAACTTCGGAGTTCTGATGGGATCCGGTGCGTTAGTGCTGGTATGATCGCATCCGTCATTCTTTGCGCTCTAACTTCTCTTATCCGTTCCGTGCCCCCGCTAATCTTTTAAACCTTTAAACCGTCATAACTTTACGCTCGTTCATCCGTTTCGTGCGATTCTTTTTTTCAATTCGAGTAATCTTTCAAGATCTACCTCCACAAGCTGCCGTAGTCCCGCTTACTAAGACGTGCCTTGCACCATTCGCGGATTTACGACCCCGCCCGCCGTTATTTTGGCAAAAAGAGGGATGCAACACGAGGACTTCCCGGAGGGTCACCCATTCCAGTACTACTCTCGCCCGAGCACGCTTAACTTCGGAGTTCTGATGGGATCCGGTGCGTTAGTGCTGGTATGATCGCATCCGTCATTCTTTGCGCTCTAACTTCTCTTATCCGTTCCGTGCCCCCGCTAATCTTTTAAACCTTTAAACCGTCATAACTTTACGCTCGTTCATCCGTTTCGTGCGATTCTTTTTTTCAATTCGAGTAATCTTTCAAGATCTACCTCCACAAGCTGCCGTAGTCCCGCTTACTAAGACGTGCCTTGCACCATTCGCGGATTTACAACCCCGCCCGCCGTTATTTTGGCAAAAAGAGGGATGCAACACGAGGACTTCCCGGAGGGTCACCCATTCCAGTACTACTCTCGCCCGAGCACGCTTAACTTCGGAGTTGTGATGGGATCCGGTGCGTTAGTGCTGGTATGATCGCATCCGTCATTCTTTGCGCTCTAACTTCTCTTATCCGTTCCGTGCCCCCGCTAATCTTTTAAACCTTTAAACCGTCATAACTTTACGCTCGTTCATCCGTTTCGTGCGATTCTTTTTTTCAATTCGAGTAATCTTTCAAGATCTACCTCCACAAGCTGCCGTAGTCCCGCTTACTAAGACGTGCCTTGCACCATTCGCGGATTTACGACCCCGCCCGCCGTTATTTTGGCAAAAAGAGGGATGCAACACGAGGACTTCCCGGAGGGTCACCCATTCCAGTACTACTCTCGCCCGAGCACGCTTAACTTCGGAGTTGTGATGGGATCCGGTGCGTTAGTGCTGGTATGATCGCATCCGTCATTCTTTGCGCTCTAACTTCTCTTATCCGTTCCGTGCCCCCGCTAATCTTTTAAACCTTTAAACCGTCATAACTTTACGCTCGTTCATCCGTTTCGTGCGATTCTTTTTTTCAATTCGAGTAATCTTTCAAGATCTACCTCCACAAGCTGCCGTAGTCCCGCTTACTAAGACGTGCCTTGCACCATTCGCGGATTTACGACCCCGCCCGCCGTTATTTTGGCAAAAAGAGGGATGCAACACGAGGACTTCCCGGAGGGTCACCCATTCCAGTACTACTCTCGCCCGAGCACGCTTAACTTCGGAGTTCTGATGGGATCCGGTGCGTTAGTGCTGGTATGATCGCATCCGTCATTCTTTGCGCTCTAACTTCTCTTATCCGTTCCGTGCCCCCGCTAATCTTTTAAACCTTTAAACCGTCATAACTTTACGCTCGTTCATCCGTTTCGTGCGATTCTTTTTTTCAATTCGAGTAATCTTTCAAGATCTACCTCCACAAGCTGCCGTAGTCCCGCTTACTAAGACGTGCCTTGCACCATTCGCGGATTTACGACCCCGCCCGCCGTTATTTTGGCAAAAAGAGGGATGCAACACGAGGACTTCCCGGAGGGTCACCCATTCCAGTACTACTCTCGCCCGAGCACGCTTAACTTCGGAGTTGTGATGGGATCCGGTGCGTTAGTGCTGGTATGATCGCATCCGTCATTCTTTGCGCTCTAACTTCTCTTATCCGTTCCGTGCCCCCGCTAATCTTTTAAACCTTTAAACCGTCATAACTTTACGCTCGTTCATCCGTTTCGTGCGATTCTTTTTTTCAATTCGAGTAATCTTTCAAGATCTACCTCCACAAGCTGCCGTAGTCCCGCTTACTAAGACGTGCCTTGCACCATTCGCGGATTTACGACCCCGCCCGCCGTTATTTTGGCAAAAAGAGGGATGCAACACGAGGACTTCCCGGAGGGTCACCCATTCCAGTACTACTCTCGCCCGAGCACGCTTAACTTCGGAGTTCTGATGGGATCCGGTGCGTTAGTGCTGGTATGATCGCATCCGTCATTCTTTGCGCTCTAACTTCTCTTATCCGTTCCGTGCCCCCGCTAATCTTTTAAACCTTTAAACCGTCATAACTTTACGCTCGTTCATCCGTTTCGTGCGATTCTTTTTTTCAATTCGAGTAATCTTTCAAGATCTACCTCCACAAGCTGCCGTAGTCCCGCTTACTAAGACGTGCCTTGCACCATTCGCGGATTTACAACCCCGCCCGCCGTTATTTTGGCAAAAAGAGGGATGCAACACGAGGACTTCCCGGAGGGTCACCCATTCCAGTACTACTCTCGCCCGAGCACGCTTAACTTCGGAGTTGTGATGGGATCCGGTGCGTTAGTGCTGGTATGATCGCATCCGTCATTCTTTGCGCTCTAACTTCTCTTATCCGTTCCGTGCCCCCGCTAATCTTTTAAACCTTTAAACCGTCATAACTTTACGCTCGTTCATCCGTTTCGTGCGATTCTTTTTTTCAATTCGAGTAATCTTTCAAGATCTACCTCCACAAGCTGCCGTAGTCCCGCTTACTAAGACGTGCCTTGCACCATTCGCGGATTTACGACCCCGCCCGCCGTTATTTTGGCAAAAAGAGGGATGCAACACGAGGACTTCCCGGAGGGTCACCCATTCCAGTACTACTCTCGCCCGAGCACGCTTAACTTCGGAGTTGTGATGGGATCCGGTGCGTTAGTGCTGGTATGATCGCATCCGTCATTCTTTGCGCTCTAACTTCTCTTATCCGTTCCGTGCCCCCGCTAATCTTTTAAACCTTTAAACCGTCATAACTTTACGCTCGTTCATCCGTTTCGTGCGATTCTTTTTTTCAATTCGAGTAATCTTTCAAGATCTACCTCCACAAGCTGCCGTAGTCCCGCTTACTAAGACGTGCCTTGCACCATTCGCGGATTTACGACCCCGCCCGCCGTTATTTTGGCAAAAAGAGGGATGCAACACGAGGACTTCCCGGAGGGTCACCCATTCCAGTACTACTCTCGCCCGAGCACGCTTAACTTCGGAGTTCTGATGGGATCCGGTGCGTTAGTGCTGGTATGATCGCATCCGTCATTCTTTGCGCTCTAACTTCTCTTATCCGTTCCGTGCCCCCGCTAATCTTTTAAACCTTTAAACCGTCATAACTTTACGCTCGTTCATCCGTTTCGTGCGATTCTTTTTTTCAATTCGAGTAATCTTTCAAGATCTACCTCCACAAGCTGCCGTAGTCCCGCTTACTAAGACGTGCCTTGCACCATTCGCGGATTTACGACCCCGCCCGCCGTTATTTTGGCAAAAAGAGGGATGCAACACGAGGACTTCCCGGAGGGTCACCCATTCCAGTACTACTCTCGCCCGAGCACGCTTAACTTCGGAGTTCTGATGGGATCCGGTGCGTTAGTGCTGGTATGATCGCATCCGTCATTCTTTGCGCTCTAACTTCTCTTATCCGTTCCGTGCCCCCGCTAATCTTTTAAACCTTTAAACCGTCATAACTTTACGCTCGTTCATCCGTTTCGTGCGATTCTTTTTTTCAATTCGAGTAATCTTTCAAGATCTACCTCCACAAGCTGCCGTAGTCCCGCTTACTAAGACGTGCCTTGCACCATTCGCGGATTTACGACCCCGCCCGCCGTTATTTTGGCAAAAAGAGGGATGCAACACGAGGACTTCCCGGAGGGTCACCCATTCCAGTACTACTCTCGCCCGAGCACGCTTAACTTCGGAGTTGTGATGGGATCCGGTGCGTTAGTGCTGGTATGATCGCATCCGTCATTCTTTGCGCTCTAACTTCTCTTATCCGTTCCGTGCCCCCGCTAATCTTTTAAACCTTTAAACCGTCATAACTTTACGCTCGTTCATCCGTTTCGTGCGATTCTTTTTTTCAATTCGAGTAATCTTTCAAGATCTACCTCCACAAGCTGCCGTAGTCCCGCTTACTAAGACGTGCCTTGCACCATTCGCGGATTTACGACCCCGCCCGCCGTTATTTTGGCAAAAAGAGGGATGCAACACGAGGACTTCCCGGAGGGTCACCCATTCCAGTACTACTCTCGCCCGAGCACGCTTAACTTCGGAGTTCTGATGGGATCCGGTGCGTTAGTGCTGGTATGATCGCATCCGTCATTCTTTGCGCTCTAACTTCTCTTATCCGTTCCGTGCCCCCGCTAATCTTTTAAACCTTTAAACCGTCATAACTTTACGCTCGTTCATCCGTTTCGTGCGATTCTTTTTTTCAATTCGAGTAATCTTTCAAGATCTACCTCCACAAGCTGCCGTAGTCCCGCTTACTAAGACGTGCCTTGCACCATTCGCGGATTTACGACCCCGCCCGCCGTTATTTTGGCAAAAAGAGGGATGCAACACGAGGACTTCCCGGAGGGTCACCCATTCCAGTACTACTCTCGCCCGAGCACGCTTAACTTCGGAGTTCTGATGGGATCCGGTGCGTTAGTGCTGGTATGATCGCATCCGTCATTCTTTGCGCTCTAACTTCTCTTATCCGTTCCGTGCCCCCGCTAATCTTTTAAACCTTTAAACCGTCATAACTTTACGCTCGTTCATCCGTTTCGTGCGATTCTTTTTTTCAATTCGAGTAATCTTTCAAGATCTACCTCCACAAGCTGCCGTAGTCCCGCTTACTAAGACGTGCCTTGCACCATTCGCGGATTTACGACCCCGCCCGCCGTTATTTTGGCAAAAAGAGGGATGCAACACGAGGACTTCCCGGAGGGTCACCCATTCCAGTACTACTCTCGCCCGAGCACGCTTAACTTCGGAGTTCTGATGGGATCCGGTGCGTTAGTGCTGGTATGATCGCATCCGTCATTCTTTGCGCTCTAACTTCTCTTATCCGTTCCGTGCCCCCGCTAATCTTTTAAACCTTTAAACCGTCATAACTTTACGCTCGTTCATCCGTTTCGTGCGATTCTTTTTTTCAATTCGAGTAATCTTTCAAGATCTACCTCCACAAGCTGCCGTAGTCCCGCTTACTAAGACGTGCCTTGCACCATTCGCGGATTTACGACCCCGCCCGCCGTTATTTTGGCAAAAAGAGGGATGCAACACGAGGACTTCCCGGAGGGTCACCCATTCCAGTACTACTCTCGCCCGAGCACGCTTAACTTCGGAGTTCTGATGGGATCCGGTGCGTTAGTGCTGGTATGATCGCATCCGTCATTCTTTGCGCTCTAACTTCTCTTATCCGTTCCGTGCCCCCGCTAATCTTTTAAACCTTTAAACCGTCATAACTTTACGCTCGTTCATCCGTTTCGTGCGATTCTTTTTTTCAATTCGAGTAATCTTTCAAGATCTACCTCCACAAGCTGCCGTAGTCCCGCTTACTAAGACGTGCCTTGCACCATTCGCGGATTTACGACCCCGCCCGCCGTTATTTTGGCAAAAAGAGGGATGCAACACGAGGACTTCCCGGAGGGTCACCCATTCCAGTACTACTCTCGCCCGAGCACGCTTAACTTCGGAGTTCTGATGGGATCCGGTGCGTTAGTGCTGGTATGATCGCATCCGTCATTCTTTGCGCTCTAACTTCTCTTATCCGTTCCGTGCCCCCGCTAATCTTTTAAACCTTTAAACCGTCATAACTTTACGCTCGTTCATCCGTTTCGTGCGATTCTTTTTTTCAATTCGAGTAATCTTTCAAGATCTACCTTCACAAGCTGCCGTAGTCCCGCTTACTAAGACGTGCCTTGCACCATTCGCGGATTTACGACCCCGCCCGCCGTTATTTTGGCAAAAAGAGGGATGCAACACGAGGACTTCCCGGAGGGTCACCCATTCCAGTACTACTCTCGCCCGAGCACGCTTAACTTCGGAGTTCTGATGGGATCCGGTGCGTTAGTGCTGGTATGATCGCATCCGTCATTCTTTGCGCTCTAACTTCTCTTATCCGTTCCGTGCCCCCGCTAATCTTTTAAACCTTTAAACCGTCATAACTTTACGCTCGTTCATCCGTTTCGTGCGATTCTTTTTTTCAATTCGAGTAATCTTTCAAGATCTACCTCCACAAGCTGCCGTAGTCCCGCTTACTAAGACGTGCCTTGCACCATTCGCGGATTTACGACCCCGCCCGCCGTTATTTTGGCAAAAAGAGGGATGCAACACGAGGACTTCCCGGAGGGTCACCCATTCCAGTACTACTCTCGCCCGAGCACGCTTAACTTCGGAGTTCTGATGGGATCCGGTGCGTTAGTGCTGGTATGATCGCATCCGTCATTCTTTGCGCTCTAACTTCTCTTATCCGTTCCGTGCCCCCGCTAATCTTTTAAACCTTTAAACCGTCATAACTTTACGCTCGTTCATCCGTTTCGTGCGATTCTTTTTTTCAATTCGAGTAATCTTTCAAGATCTACCTCCACAAGCTGCCGTAGTCCCGCTTACTAAGACGTGCCTTGCACCATTCGCGGATTTACGACCCCGCCCGCCGTTATTTTGGCAAAAAGAGGGATGCAACACGAGGACTTCCCGGAGGGTCACCCATTCCAGTACTACTCTCGCCCAAGCACGCTTAACTTCGGAGTTCTGATGGGATCCGGTGCGTTAGTGCTGGTATGATCGCATCCGTCATTCTTTGCGCTCTAACTTCTCTTATCCGTTCCGTGCCCCCGCTAATCTTTTAAACCTTTAAACCGTCATAACTTTACGCTCGTTCATCCGTTTCGTGCGATTCTTTTTTTCAATTCGAGTAATCTTTCAAGATCTACCTCCACAAGCTGCCGTAGTCCCGCTTACTAAGACGTGCCTTGCACCATTCGCGGATTTACGACCCCGCCCGCCGTTATTTTGGCAAAAAGAGGGATGCAACACGAGGACTTCCCGGAGGGTCACCCATTCCAGTACTACTCTCGCCCAAGCACGCTTAACTTCGGAGTTCTGATGGGATCCGGTGCGTTAGTGCTGGTATGATCGCATCCGTCATTCTTTGCGCTCTAACTTCTCTTATCCGTTCCGTGCCCCCGCTAATCTTTTAAACCTTTAAACCGTCATAACTTTACGCTCGTTCATCCGTTTCGTGCGATTCTTTTTTTCAATTCGAGTAATCTTTCAAGATCTACCTCCACAAGCTGCCGTAGTCCCGCTTACTAAGACGTGCCTTGCACCATTCGCGGATTTACGACCCCGCCCGCCGTTATTTTGGCAAAAAGAGGGATGCAACACGAGGACTTCCCGGAGGGTCACCCATTCCAGTACTACTCTCGCCCAAGCACGCTTAACTTCGGAGTTCTGATGGGATCCGGTGCGTTAGTGCTGGTATGATCGCATCCGTCATTCTTTGCGCTCTAACTTCTCTTATCCGTTCCGTGCCCCCGCTAATCTTTTAAACCTTTAAACCGTCATAACTTTACGCTCGTTCATCCGTTTCGTGCGATTCTTTTTTTCAATTCGAGTAATCTTTCAAGATCTACCTCCACAAGCTGCCGTAGTCCCGCTTACTAAGACGTGCCTTGCACCATTCGCGGATTTACGACCCCGCCCGCCGTTATTTTGGCAAAAAGAGGGATGCAACACGAGGACTTCCCGGAGGGTCACCCATTCCAGTACTACTCTCGCCCAAGCACGCTTAACTTCGGAGTTCTGATGGGATCCGGTGCGTTAGTGCTGGTATGATCGCATCCGTCATTCTTTGCGCTCTAACTTCTCTTATCCGTTCCGTGCCCCCGCTAATCTTTTAAACCTTTAAACCGTCATAACTTTACGCTCGTTCATCCGTTTCGTGCGATTCTTTTTTTCAATTCGAGTAATCTTTCAAGATCTACCTCCACAAGCTGCCGTAGTCCCGCTTACTAAGACGTGCCTTGCACCATTCGCGGATTTACGACCCCGCCCGCCGTTATTTTGGCAAAAAGAGGGATGCAACACGAGGACTTCCCGGAGGGTCACCCATTCCAGTACTACTCTCGCCCAAGCACGCTTAACTTCGGAGTTCTGATGGGATCCGGTGCGTTAGTGCTGGTATGATCGCATCCGTCATTCTTTGCGCTCTAACTTCTCTTATCCGTTCCGTGCCCCCGCTAATCTTTTAAACCTTTAAACCGTCATAACTTTACGCTCGTTCATCCGTTTCGTGCGATTCTTTTTTTCAATTCGAGTAATCTTTCAAGATCTACCTCCACAAGCTGCCGTAGTCCCGCTTACTAAGACGTGCCTTGCACCATTCGCGGATTTACGACCCCGCCCGCCGTTATTTTGGCAAAAAGAGGGATGCAACACGAGGACTTCCCGGAGGGTCACCCATTCCAGTACTACTCTCGCCCAAGCACGCTTAACTTCGGAGTTCTGATGGGATCCGGTGCGTTAGTGCTGGTATGATCGCATCCGTCATTCTTTGCGCTCTAACTTCTCTTATCCGTTCCGTGCCCCCGCTAATCTTTTAAACCTTTAAACCGTCATAACTTTACGCTCGTTCATCCGTTTCGTGCGATTCTTTTTTTCAATTCGAGTAATCTTTCAAGATCTACCTCCACAAGCTGCCGTAGTCCCGCTTACTAAGACGTGCCTTGCACCATTCGCGGATTTACGACCCCGCCCGCCGTTATTTTGGCAAAAAGAGGGATGCAACACGAGGACTTCCCGGAGGGTCACCCATTCCAGTACTACTCTCGCCCAAGCACGCTTAACTTCGGAGTTCTGATGGGATCCGGTGCGTTAGTGCTGGTATGATCGCATCCGTCATTCTTTGCGCTCTAACTTCTCTTATCCGTTCCGTGCCCCCGCTAATCTTTTAAACCTTTAAACCGTCATAACTTTACGCTCGTTCATCCGTTTCGTGCGATTCTTTTTTTCAATTCGAGTAATCTTTCAAGATCTACCTCCACAAGCTGCCGTAGTCCCGCTTACTAAGACGTGCCTTGCACCATTCGCGGATTTACGACCCCGCCCGCCGTTATTTTGGCAAAAAGAGGGATGCAACACGAGGACTTCCCGGAGGGTCACCCATTCCAGTACTACTCTCGCCCAAGCACGCTTAACTTCGGAGTTCTGATGGGATCCGGTGCGTTAGTGCTGGTATGATCGCATCCGTCATTCTTTGCGCTCTAACTTCTCTTATCCGTTCCGTGCCCCCGCTAATCTTTTAAACCTTTAAACCGTCATAACTTTACGCTCGTTCATCCGTTTCGTGCGATTCTTTTTTTCAATTCGAGTAATCTTTCAAGATCTACCTCCACAAGCTGCCGTAGTCCCGCTTACTAAGACGTGCCTTGCACCATTCGCGGATTTACGACCCCGCCCGCCGTTATTTTGGCAAAAAGAGGGATGCAACACGAGGACTTCCCGGAGGGTCACCCATTCCAGTACTACTCTCGCCCGAGCACGCTTAACTTCGGAGTTCTGATGGGATCCGGTGCGTTAGTGCTGGTATGATCGCATCCGTCATTCTTTGCGCTCTAACTTCTCTTATCCGTTCCGTGCCCCCGCTAATCTTTTAAACCTTTAAACCGTCATAACTTTACGCTCGTTCATCCGTTTCGTGCGATTCTTTTTTTCAATTCGAGTAATCTTTCAAGATCTACCTCCACAAGCTGCCGTAGTCCCGCTTACTAAGACGTGCCTTGCACCATTCGCGGATTTACGACCCCGCCCGCCGTTATTTTGGCAAAAAGAGGGATGCAACACGAGGACTTCCCGGAGGGTCACCCATTCCAGTACTACTCTCGCCCGAGCACGCTTAACTTCGGAGTTCTGATGGGATCCGGTGCGTTAGTGCTGGTATGATCGCATCCGTCATTCTTTGCGCTCTAACTTCTCTTATCCGTTCCGTGCCCCCGCTAATCTTTTAAACCTTTAAACCGTCATAACTTTACGCTCGTTCATCCGTTTCGTGCGATTCTTTTTTTCAATTCGAGTAATCTTTCAAGATCTACCTCCACAAGCTGCCGTAGTCCCGCTTACTAAGACGTGCCTTGCACCATTCGCGGATTTACGACCCCGCCCGCCGTTATTTTGGCAAAAAGAGGGATGCAACACGAGGACTTCCCGGAGGGTCACCCATTCCAGTACTACTCTCGCCCGAGCACGCTTAACTTCGGAGTTCTGATGGGATCCGGTGCGTTAGTGCTGGTATGATCGCATCCGTCATTCTTTGCGCTCTAACTTCTCTTATCCGTTCCGTGCCCCCGCTAATCTTTTAAACCTTTAAACCGTCATAACTTTACGCTCGTTCATCCGTTTCGTGCGATTCTTTTTTTCAATTCGAGTAATCTTTCAAGATCTACCTCCACAAGCTGCCGTAGTCCCGCTTACTAAGACGTGCCTTGCACCATTCGCGGATTTACGACCCCGCCCGCCGTTATTTTGGCAAAAAGAGGGATGCAACACGAGGACTTCCCGGAGGGTCACCCATTCCAGTACTACTCTCGCCCGAGCACGCTTAACTTCGGAGTTCTGATGGGATCCGGTGCGTTAGTGCTGGTATGATCGCATCCGTCATTCTTTGCGCTCTAACTTCTCTTATCCGTTCCGTGCCCCCGCTAATCTTTTAAACCTTTAAACCGTCATAACTTTACGCTCGTTCATCCGTTTCGTGCGATTCTTTTTTTCAATTCGAGTAATCTTTCAAGATCTACCTCCACAAGCTGCCGTAGTCCCGCTTACTAAGACGTGCCTTGCACCATTCGCGGATTTACGACCCCGCCCGCCGTTATTTTGGCAAAAAGAGGGATGCAACACGAGGACTTCCCGGAGGGTCACCCATTCCAGTACTACTCTCGCCCGAGCACGCTTAACTTCGGAGTTCTGATGGGATCCGGTGCGTTAGTGCTGGTATGATCGCATCCGTCATTCTTTGCGCTCTAACTTCTCTTATCCGTTCCGTGCCCCCGCTAATCTTTTAAACCTTTAAACCGTCATAACTTTACGCTCGTTCATCCGTTTCGTGCGATTCTTTTTTTCAATTCGAGTAATCTTTCAAGATCTACCTCCACAAGCTGCCGTAGTCCCGCTTACTAAGACGTGCCTTGCACCATTCGCGGATTTACGACCCCGCCCGCCGTTATTTTGGCAAAAAGAGGGATGCAACACGAGGAATTCCCGGAGGGTCACCCATTCCAGTACTACTCTCGCCCGAGCACGCTTAACTTCGGAGTTCTGATGGGATCCGGTGCGTTAGTGCTGGTATGATCGCATCCGTCATTCTTTGCGCTCTAACTTCTCTTATCCGTTCCGTGCCCCCGCTAATCTTTTAAACCTTTAAACCGTCATAACTTTACGCTCGTTCATCCGTTTCGTGCGATTCTTTTTTTCAATTCGAGTAATCTTTCAAGATCTACCTCCACAAGCTGCCGTAGTCCCGCTTACTAAGACGTGCCTTGCACCATTCGCGGATTTACGACCCCGCCCGCCGTTATTTTGGCAAAAAGAGGGATGCAACACGAGGACTTCCCGGAGGGTCACCCATTCCAGTACTACTCTCGCCCGAGCACGCTTAACTTCGGAGTTCTGATGGGATCCGGTGCGTTAGTGCTGGTATGATCGCATCCGTCATTCTTTGCGCTCTAACTTCTCTTATCCGTTCCGTGCCCCCGCTAATCTTTTAAACCTTTAAACCGTCATAACTTTACGCTCGTTCATCCGTTTCGTGCGATTCTTTTTTTCAATTCGAGTAATCTTTCAAGATCTACCTCCACAAGCTGCCGTAGTCCCGCTTACTAAGACGTGCCTTGCACCATTCGCGGATTTACGACCCCGCCCGCCGTTATTTTGGCAAAAAGAGGGATGCAACACGAGGACTTCCCGGAGGGTCACCCATTCCAGTACTACTCTCGCCCGAGCACGCTTGACTTCGGAGTTCTGATGGGATCCGGTGCGTTAGTGCTGGTATGATCGCATCCGTCATTCTTTGCGCTCTAACTTCTCTTATCCGTTCCGTGCCCCCGCTAATCTTTTAAACCTTTAAACCGTCATAACTTTACGCTCGTTCATCCGTTTCGTGCGATTCTTTTTTTCAATTCGAGTAATCTTTCAAGATCTACCTCCACAAGCTGCCGTAGTCCCGCTTACTAAGACGTGCCTTGCACCATTCGCGGATTTACGACCCCGCCCGCCGTTATTTTGGCAAAAAGAGGGATGCAACACGAGGACTTCCCGGAGGGTCACCCATTCCAGTACTACTCTCGCCCAAGCACGCTTGACTTCGGAGTTCTGATGGGATCCGGTGCGTTAGTGCTGGTATGATCGCATCCGTCATTCTTTGCGCTCTAACTTCTCTTATCCGTTCCGTGCCCCCGCTAATCTTTTAAACCTTTAAACCGTCATAACTTTACGCTCGTTCATCCGTTTCGTGCGATTCTTTTTTTCAATTCGAGTAATCTTTCAAGATCTACCTCCACAAGCTGCCGTAGTCCCGCTTACTAAGACGTGCCTTGCACCATTCGCGGATTTACGACCCCGCCCGCCGTTATTTTGGCAAAAAGAGGGATGCAACACGAGGACTTCCCGGAGGGTCACCCATTCCAGTACTACTCTCGCCCAAGCACGCTTAGCTTCGGAGTTCTGATGGGATCCGGTGCGTTAGTGCTGGTATGATCGCATCCGTCATTCTTTGCGCTCTAACTTCTCTTATCCGTTCCGTGCCCCCGCTAATCTTTTAAACCTTTAAACCGTCATAACTTTACGCTCGTTCATCCGTTTCGTGCGATTCTTTTTTTCAATTCGAGTAATCTTTCAAGATCTACCTCCACAAGCTGCCGTAGTCCCGCTTACTAAGACGTGCCTTGCACCATTCGCGGATTTACGACCCCGCCCGCCGTTATTTTGGCAAAAAGAGGGATGCAACACGAGGACTTCCCGGAGGGTCACCCATTCCAGTACTACTCTCGCCCAAGCACGCTTAGCTTCGGAGTTCTGATGGGATCCGGTGCGTTAGTGCTGGTATGATCGCATCCGTCATTCTTTGCGCTCTAACTTCTCTTATCCGTTCCGTGCCCCCGCTAATCTTTTAAACCTTTAAACCGTCATAACTTTACGCTCGTTCATCCGTTTCGTGCGATTCTTTTTTTCAATTCGAGTAATCTTTCAAGATCTACCTCCACAAGCTGCCGTAGTCCCGCTTACTAAGACGTGCCTTGCACCATTCGCGGATTTACGACCCCGCCCGCCGTTATTTTGGCAAAAAGAGGGATGCAACACGAGGACTTCCCGGAGGGTCACCCATTCCAGTACTACTCTCGCCCAAGCACGCTTAGCTTCGGAGTTCTGATGGGATCCGGTGCGTTAGTGCTGGTATGATCGCATCCGTCATTCTTTGCGCTCTAACTTCTCTTATCCGTTCCGTGCCCCCGCTAATCTTTTAAACCTTTAAACCGTCATAACTTTACGCTCGTTCATCCGTTTCGTGCGATTCTTTTTTTCAATTCGAGTAATCTTTCAAGATCTACCTCCACAAGCTGCCGTAGTCCCGCTTACTAAGACGTGCCTTGCACCATTCGCGGATTTACGACCCCGCCCGCCGTTATTTTGGCAAAAAGAGGGATGCAACACGAGGACTTCCCGGAGGGTCACCCATTCCAGTACTACTCTCGCCCAAGCACGCTTAACTTCGGAGTTCTGATGGGATCCGGTGCGTTAGTGCTGGTATGATCGCATCCGTCATTCTTTGCGCTCTAACTTCTCTTATCCGTTCCGTGCCCCCGCTAATCTTTTAAACCTTTAAACCGTCATAACTTTACGCTCGTTCATCCGTTTCGTGCGATTCTTTTTTTCAATTCGAGTAATCTTTCAAGATCTACCTCCACAAGCTGCCGTAGTCCCGCTTACTAAGACGTGCCTTGCACCATTCGCGGATTTACGACCCCGCCCGCCGTTATTTTGGCAAAAAGAGGGATGCAACACGAGGACTTCCCGGAGGGTCACCCATTCCAGTACTACTCTCGCCCAAGCACGCTTAACTTCGGAGTTCTGATGGGATCCGGTGCGTTAGTGCTGGTATGATCGCATCCGTCATTCTTTGCGCTCTAACTTCTCTTATCCGTTCCGTGCCCCCGCTAATCTTTTAAACCTTTAAACCGTCATAACTTTACGCTCGTTCATCCGTTTCGTGCGATTCTTTTTTTCAATTCGAGTAATCTTTCAAGATCTACCTCCACAAGCTGCCGTAGTCCCGCTTACTAAGACGTGCCTTGCACCATTCGCGGATTTACGACCCCGCCCGCCGTTATTTTGGCAAAAAGAGGGATGCAACACGAGGACTTCCCGGAGGGTCACCCATTCCAGTACTACTCTCGCCCAAGCACGCTTAACTTCGGAGTTCTGATGGGATCCGGTGCGTTAGTGCTGGTATGATGGCATCCGTCATTCTTTGCGCTCTAACTTCTCTTATCCGTTCCGTGCCCCCGCTAATCTTTTAAACCTTTAAACCGTCATAACTTTACGCTCGTTCATCCGTTTCGTGCGATTCTTTTTTTCAATTCGAGTAATCTTTCAAGATCTACCTCCACAAGCTGCCGTAGTCCCGCTTACTAAGACGTGCCTTGCACCATTCGCGGATTTACGACCCCGCCCGCCGTTATTTTGGCAAAAAGAGGGATGCAACACGAGGACTTCCCGGAGGGTCACCCATTCCAGTACTACTCTCGCCCAAGCACGCTTAACTTCGGAGTTCTGATGGGATCCGGTGCGTTAGTGCTGGTATGATCGCATCCGTCATTCTTTGCGCTCTAACTTCTCTTATCCGTTCCGTGCCCCCGCTAATCTTTTAAACCTTTAAACCGTCATAACTTTACGCTCGTTCATCCGTTTCGTGCGATTCTTTTTTTCAATTCGAGTAATCTTTCAAGATCTACCTCCACAAGCTGCCGTAGTCCCGCTTACTAAGACGTGCCTTGCACCATTCGCGGATTTACGACCCCGCCCGCCGTTATTTTGGCAAAAAGAGGGATGCAACACGAGGACTTCCCGGAGGGTCACCCATTCCAGTACTACTCTCGCCCAAGCACGCTTAACTTCGGAGTTCTGATGGGATCCGGTGCGTTAGTGCTGGTATGATCGCATCCGTCATTCTTTGCGCTCTAACTTCTCTTATCCGTTCCGTGCCCCCGCTAATCTTTTAAACCTTTAAACCGTCATAACTTTACGCTCGTTCATCCGTTTCGTGCGATTCTTTTTTTCAATTCGAGTAATCTTTCAAGATCTACCTCCACAAGCTGCCGTAGTCCCGCTTACTAAGACGTGCCTTGCACCATTCGCGGATTTACGACCCCGCCCGCCGTTATTTTGGCAAAAAGAGGGATGCAACACGAGGACTTCCCGGAGGGTCACCCATTCCAGTACTACTCTCGCCCAAGCACGCTTAACTTCGGAGTTCTGATGGGATCCGGTGCGTTAGTGCTGGTATGATCGCATCCGTCATTCTTTGCGCTCTAACTTCTCTTATCCGTTCCGTGCCCCCGCTAATCTTTTAAACCTTTAAACCGTCATAACTTTACGCTCGTTCATCCGTTTCGTGCGATTCTTTTTTTCAATTCGAGTAATCTTTCAAGATCTACCTCCACAAGCTGCCGTAGTCCCGCTTACTAAGACGTGCCTTGCACCATTCGCGGATTTACGACCCCGCCCGCCGTTATTTTGGCAAAAAGAGGGATGCAACACGAGGACTTCCCGGAGGGTCACCCATTCCAGTACTACTCTCGCCCAAGCACGCTTAACTTCGGAGTTCTGATGGGATCCGGTGCGTTAGTGCTGGTATGATCGCATCCGTCATTCTTTGCGCTCTAACTTCTCTTATCCGTTCCGTGCCCCCGCTAATCTTTTAAACCTTTAAACCGTCATAACTTTACGCTCGTTCATCCGTTTCGTGCGATTCTTTTTTTCAATTCGAGTAATCTTTCAAGATCTACCTCCACAAGCTGCCGTAGTCCCGCTTACTAAGACGTGCCTTGCACCATTCGCGGATTTACGACCCCGCCCGCCGTTATTTTGGCAAAAAGAGGGATGCAACACGAGGACTTCCCGGAGGGTCACCCATTCCAGTACTACTCTCGCCCAAGCACGCTTAACTTCGGAGTTCTGATGGGATCCGGTGCGTTAGTGCTGGTATGATCGCATCCGTCATTCTTTGCGCTCTAACTTCTCTTATCCGTTCCGTGCCCCCGCTAATCTTTTAAACCTTTAAACCGTCATAACTTTACGCTCGTTCATCCGTTTCGTGCGATTCTTTTTTTCAATTCGAGTAATCTTTCAAGATCTACCTCCACAAGCTGCCGTAGTCCCGCTTACTAAGACGTGCCTTGCACCATTCGCGGATTTACGACCCCGCCCGCCGTTATTTTGGCAAAAAGAGGGATGCAACACGAGGACTTCCCGGAGGGTCACCCATTCCAGTACTACTCTCGCCCAAGCACGCTTAACTTCGGAGTTCTGATGGGATCCGGTGCGTTAGTGCTGGTATGATCGCATCCGTCATTCTTTGCGCTCTAACTTCTCTTATCCGTTCCGTGCCCCCGCTAATCTTTTAAACCTTTAAACCGTCATAACTTTACGCTCGTTCATCCGTTTCGTGCGATTCTTTTTTTCAATTCGAGTAATCTTTCAAGATCTACCTCCACAAGCTGCCGTAGTCCCGCTTACTAAGACGTGCCTTGCACCATTCGCGGATTTACGACCCCGCCCGCCGTTATTTTGGCAAAAAGAGGGATGCAACACGAGGACTTCCCGGAGGGTCACCCATTCCAGTACTACTCTCGCCCAAGCACGCTTAACTTCGGAGTTCTGATGGGATCCGGTGCGTTAGTGCTGGTATGATCGCATCCGTCATTCTTTGCGCTCTAACTTCTCTTATCCGTTCCGTGCCCCCGCTAATCTTTTAAACCTTTAAACCGTCATAACTTTACGCTCGTTCATCCGTTTCGTGCGATTCTTTTTTTCAATTCGAGTAATCTTTCAAGATCTACCTCCACAAGCTGCCGTAGTCCCGCTTACTAAGACGTGCCTTGCACCATTCGCGGATTTACGACCCCGCCCGCCGTTATTTTGGCAAAAAGAGGGATGCAACACGAGGACTTCCCGGAGGGTCACCCATTCCAGTACTACTCTCGCCCAAGCACGCTTAACTTCGGAGTTCTGATGGGATCCGGTGCGTTAGTGCTGGTATGATCGCATCCGTCATTCTTTGCGCTCTAACTTCTCTTATCCGTTCCGTGCCCCCGCTAATCTTTTAAACCTTTAAACCGTCATAACTTTACGCTCGTTCATCCGTTTCGTGCGATTCTTTTTTTCAATTCGAGTAATCTTTCAAGATCTACCTCCACAAGCTGCCGTAGTCCCGCTTACTAAGACGTGCCTTGCACCATTCGCGGATTTACGACCCCGCCCGCCGTTATTTTGGCAAAAAGAGGGATGCAACACGAGGACTTCCCGGAGGGTCACCCATTCCAGTACTACTCTCGCCCAAGCACGCTTAACTTCGGAGTTCTGATGGGATCCGGTGCGTTAGTGCTGGTATGATCGCATCCGTCATTCTTTGCGCTCTAACTTCTCTTATCCGTTCCGTGCCCCCGCTAATCTTTTAAACCTTTAAACCGTCATAACTTTACGCTCGTTCATCCGTTTCGTGCGATTCTTTTTTTCAATTCGAGTAATCTTTCAAGATCTACCTCCACAAGCTGCCGTAGTCCCGCTTACTAAGACGTGCCTTGCACCATTCGCGGATTTACGACCCCGCCCGCCGTTATTTTGGCAAAAAGAGGGATGCAACACGAGGACTTCCCGGAGGGTCACCCATTCCAGTACTACTCTCGCCCAAGCACGCTTAACTTCGGAGTTCTGATGGGATCCGGTGCGTTAGTGCTGGTATGATCGCATCCGTCATTCTTTGCGCTCTAACTTCTCTTATCCGTTCCGTGCCCCCGCTAATCTTTTAAACCTTTAAACCGTCATAACTTTACGCTCGTTCATCCGTTTCGTGCGATTCTTTTTTTCAATTCGAGTAATCTTTCAAGATCTACCTCCACAAGCTGCCGTAGTCCCGCTTACTAAGACGTGCCTTGCACCATTCGCGGATTTACGACCCCGCCCGCCGTTATTTTGGCAAAAAGAGGGATGCAACACGAGGACTTCCCGGAGGGTCACCCATTCCAGTACTACTCTCGCCCAAGCACGCTTAACTTCGGAGTTCTGATGGGATCCGGTGCGTTAGTGCTGGTATGATCGCATCCGTCATTCTTTGCGCTCTAACTTCTCTTATCCGTTCCGTGCCCCCGCTAATCTTTTAAACCTTTAAACCGTCATAACTTTACGCTCGTTCATCCGTTTCGTGCGATTCTTTTTTTCAATTCGAGTAATCTTTCAAGATCTACCTCCACAAGCTGCCGTAGTCCCGCTTACTAAGACGTGCCTTGCACCATTCGCGGATTTACGACCCCGCCCGCCGTTATTTTGGCAAAAAGAGGGATGCAACACGAGGACTTCCCGGAGGGTCACCCATTCCAGTACTACTCTCGCCCAAGCACGCTTAACTTCGGAGTTCTGATGGGATCCGGTGCGTTAGTGCTGGTATGATCGCATCCGTCATTCTTTGCGCTCTAACTTCTCTTATCCGTTCCGTGCCCCCGCTAATCTTTTAAACCTTTAAACCGTCATAACTTTACGCTCGTTCATCCGTTTCGTGCGATTCTTTTTTTCAATTCGAGTAATCTTTCAAGATCTACCTCCACAAGCTGCCGTAGTCCCGCTTACTAAGACGTGCCTTGCACCATTCGCGGATTTACGACCCCGCCCGCCGTTATTTTGGCAAAAAGAGGGATGCAACACGAGGACTTCCCGGAGGGTCACCCATTCCAGTACTACTCTCGCCCAAGCACGCTTAACTTCGGAGTTCTGATGGGATCCGGTGCGTTAGTGCTGGTATGATCGCATCCGTCATTCTTTGCGCTCTAACTTCTCTTATCCGTTCCGTGCCCCCGCTAATCTTTTAAACCTTTAAACCGTCATAACTTTACGCTCGTTCATCCGTTTCGTGCGATTCTTTTTTTCAATTCGAGTAATCTTTCAAGATCTACCTCCACAAGCTGCCGTAGTCCCGCTTACTAAGACGTGCCTTGCACCATTCGCGGATTTACGACCCCGCCCGCCGTTATTTTGGCAAAAAGAGGGATGCAACACGAGGACTTCCCGGAGGGTCACCCATTCCAGTACTACTCTCGCCCAAGCACGCTTAACTTCGGAGTTCTGATGGGATCCGGTGCGTTAGTGCTGGTATGATCGCATCCGTCATTCTTTGCGCTCTAACTTCTCTTATCCGTTCCGTGCCCCCGCTAATCTTTTAAACCTTTAAACCGTCATAACTTTACGCTCGTTCATCCGTTTCGTGCGATTCTTTTTTTCAATTCGAGTAATCTTTCAAGATCTACCTCCACAAGCTGCCGTAGTCCCGCTTACTAAGACGTGCCTTGCACCATTCGCGGATTTACGACCCCGCCCGCCGTTATTTTGGCAAAAAGAGGGATGCAACACGAGGACTTCCCGGAGGGTCACCCATTCCAGTACTACTCTCGCCCAAGCACGCTTAACTTCGGAGTTCTGATGGGATCCGGTGCGTTAGTGCTGGTATGATCGCATCCGTCATTCTTTGCGCTCTAACTTCTCTTATCCGTTCCGTGCCCCCGCTAATCTTTTAAACCTTTAAACCGTCATAACTTTACGCTCGTTCATCCGTTTCGTGCGATTCTTTTTTTCAATTCGAGTAATCTTTCAAGATCTACCTCCACAAGCTGCCGTAGTCCCGCTTACTAAGACGTGCCTTGCACCATTCGCGGATTTACGACCCCGCCCGCCGTTATTTTGGCAAAAAGAGGGATGCAACACGAGGACTTCCCGGAGGGTCACCCATTCCAGTACTACTCTCGCCCAAGCACGCTTAACTTCGGAGTTCTGATGGGATCCGGTGCGTTAGTGCTGGTATGATCGCATCCGTCATTCTTTGCGCTCTAACTTCTCTTATCCGTTCCGTGCCCCCGCTAATCTTTTAAACCTTTAAACCGTCATAACTTTACGCTCGTTCATCCGTTTCGTGCGATTCTTTTTTTCAATTCGAGTAATCTTTCAAGATCTACCTCCACAAGCTGCCGTAGTCCCGCTTACTAAGACGTGCCTTGCACCATTCGCGGATTTACGACCCCGCCCGCCGTTATTTTGGCAAAAAGAGGGATGCAACACGAGGACTTCCCGGAGGGTCACCCATTCCAGTACTACTCTCGCCCAAGCACGCTTAACTTCGGAGTTCTGATGGGATCCGGTGCGTTAGTGCTGGTATGATCGCATCCGTCATTCTTTGCGCTCTAACTTCTCTTATCCGTTCCGTGCCCCCGCTAATCTTTTAAACCTTTAAACCGTCATAACTTTACGCTCGTTCATCCGTTTCGTGCGATTCTTTTTTTCAATTCGAGTAATCTTTCAAGATCTACCTCCACAAGCTGCCGTAGTCCCGCTTACTAAGACGTGCCTTGCACCATTCGCGGATTTACGACCCCGCCCGCCGTTATTTTGGCAAAAAGAGGGATGCAACACGAGGACTTCCCGGAGGGTCACCCATTCCAGTACTACTCTCGCCCAAGCACGCTTAACTTCGGAGTTCTGATGGGATCCGGTGCGTTAGTGCTGGTATGATCGCATCCGTCATTCTTTGCGCTCTAACTTCTCTTATCCGTTCCGTGCCCCCGCTAATCTTTTAAACCTTTAAACCGTCATAAC
This sequence comes from Petunia secreta, assembly GCA_029990175.1. NCBI lineage: Eukaryota > Viridiplantae > Streptophyta > Magnoliopsida > Solanales > Solanaceae > Petunia > Petunia secreta. The sequence goes on from JARKIP010000419.1 coordinate 226,262, forward strand.
TTTACGCTCGTTCATCCGTTTCGTGCGATTCTTTTTTTCAATTCGAGTAATCTTTCAAGATCTACCTCCACAAGCTGCCGTAGTCCCGCTTACTAAGACGTGCCTTGCACCATTCGCGGATTTACGACCCCGCCCGCCGTTATTTTGGCAAAAAGAGGGATGCAACACGAGGACTTCCCGGAGGGTCACCCATTCCAGTACTACTCTCGCCCAAGCACGCTTAACTTCGGAGTTCTGATGGGATCCGGTGCGTTAGTGCTGGTATGATCGCATCCGTCATTCTTTGCGCTCTAACTTCTCTTATCCGTTCCGTGCCCCCGCTAATCTTTTAAACCTTTAAACCGTCATAACTTTACGCTCGTTCATCCGTTTCGTGCGATTCTTTTTTTCAATTCGAGTAATCTTTCAAGATCTACCTCCACAAGCTGCCGTAGTCCCGCTTACTAAGACGTGCCTTGCACCATTCGCGGATTTACGACCCCGCCCGCCGTTATTTTGGCAAAAAGAGGGATGCAACACGAGGACTTCCCGGAGGGTCACCCATTCCAGTACTACTCTCGCCCAAGCACGCTTAACTTCGGAGTTCTGATGGGATCCGGTGCGTTAGTGCTGGTATGATCGCATCCGTCATTCTTTGCGCTCTAACTTCTCTTATCCGTTCCGTGCCCCCGCTAATCTTTTAAACCTTTAAACCGTCATAACTTTACGCTCGTTCATCCGTTTCGTGCGATTCTTTTTTTCAATTCGAGTAATCTTTCAAGATCTACCTCCACAAGCTGCCGTAGTCCCGCTTACTAAGACGTGCCTTGCACCATTCGCGGATTTACGACCCCGCCCGCCGTTATTTTGGCAAAAAGAGGGATGCAACACGAGGACTTCCCGGAGGGTCACCCATTCCAGTACTACTCTCGCCCAAGCACGCTTAACTTCGGAGTTCTGATGGGATCCGGTGCGTTAGTGCTGGTATGATCGCATCCGTCATTCTTTGCGCTCTAACTTCTCTTATCCGTTCCGTGCCCCCGCTAATCTTTTAAACCTTTAAACCGTCATAACTTTACGCTCGTTCATCCGTTTCGTGCGATTCTTTTTTTCAATTCGAGTAATCTTTCAAGATCTACCTCCACAAGCTGCCGTAGTCCCGCTTACTAAGACGTGCCTTGCACCATTCGCGGATTTACGACCCCGCCCGCCGTTATTTTGGCAAAAAGAGGGATGCAACACGAGGACTTCCCGGAGGGTCACCCATTCCAGTACTACTCTCGCCCAAGCACGCTTAACTTCGGAGTTCTGATGGGATCCGGTGCGTTAGTGCTGGTATGATCGCATCCGTCATTCTTTGCGCTCTAACTTCTCTTATCCGTTCCGTGCCCCCGCTAATCTTTTAAACCTTTAAACCGTCATAACTTTACGCTCGTTCATCCGTTTCGTGCGATTCTTTTTTTCAATTCGAGTAATCTTTCAAGATCTACCTCCACAAGCTGCCGTAGTCCCGCTTACTAAGACGTGCCTTGCACCATTCGCGGATTTACGACCCCGCCCGCCGTTATTTTGGCAAAAAGAGGGATGCAACACGAGGACTTCCCGGAGGGTCACCCATTCCAGTACTACTCTCGCCCAAGCACGCTTAACTTCGGAGTTCTGATGGGATCCGGTGCGTTAGTGCTGGTATGATCGCATCCGTCATTCTTTGCGCTCTAACTTCTCTTATCCGTTCCGTGCCCCCGCTAATCTTTTAAACCTTTAAACCGTCATAACTTTACGCTCGTTCATCCGTTTCGTGCGATTCTTTTTTTCAATTCGAGTAATCTTTCAAGATCTACCTCCACAAGCTGCCGTAGTCCCGCTTACTAAGACGTGCCTTGCACCATTCGCGGATTTACGACCCCGCCCGCCGTTATTTTGGCAAAAAGAGGGATGCAACACGAGGACTTCCCGGAGGGTCACCCATTCCAGTACTACTCTCGCCCAAGCACGCTTAACTTCGGAGTTCTGATGGGATCCGGTGCGTTAGTGCTGGTATGATCGCATCCGTCATTCTTTGCGCTCTAACTTCTCTTATCCGTTCCGTGCCCCCGCTAATCTTTTAAACCTTTAAACCGTCATAACTTTACGCTCGTTCATCCGTTTCGTGCGATTCTTTTTTTCAATTCGAGTAATCTTTCAAGATCTACCTCCACAAGCTGCCGTAGTCCCGCTTACTAAGACGTGCCTTGCACCATTCGCGGATTTACGACCCCGCCCGCCGTTATTTTGGCAAAAAGAGGGATGCAACACGAGGACTTCCCGGAGGGTCACCCATTCCAGTACTACTCTCGCCCAAGCACGCTTAACTTCGGAGTTCTGATGGGATCCGGTGCGTTAGTGCTGGTATGATCGCATCCGTCATTCTTTGCGCTCTAACTTCTCTTATCCGTTCCGTGCCCCCGCTAATCTTTTAAACCTTTAAACCGTCATAACTTTACGCTCGTTCATCCGTTTCGTGCGATTCTTTTTTTCAATTCGAGTAATCTTTCAAGATCTACCTCCACAAGCTGCCGTAGTCCCGCTTACTAAGACGTGCCTTGCACCATTCGCGGATTTACGACCCCGCCCGCCGTTATTTTGGCAAAAAGAGGGATGCAACACGAGGACTTCCCGGAGGGTCACCCATTCCAGTACTACTCTCGCCCAAGCACGCTTAACTTCGGAGTTCTGATGGGATCCGGTGCGTTAGTGCTGGTATGATCGCATCCGTCATTCTTTGCGCTCTAACTTCTCTTATCCGTTCCGTGCCCCCGCTAATCTTTTAAACCTTTAAACCGTCATAACTTTACGCTCGTTCATCCGTTTCGTGCGATTCTTTTTTTCAATTCGAGTAATCTTTCAAGATCTACCTCCACAAGCTGCCGTAGTCCCGCTTACTAAGACGTGCCTTGCACCATTCGCGGATTTACGACCCCGCCCGCCGTTATTTTGGCAAAAAGAGGGATGCAACACGAGGACTTCCCGGAGGGTCACCCATTCCAGTACTACTCTCGCCCAAGCACGCTTAACTTCGGAGTTCTGATGGGATCCGGTGCGTTAGTGCTGGTATGATCGCATCCGTCATTCTTTGCGCTCTAACTTCTCTTATCCGTTCCGTGCCCCCGCTAATCTTTTAAACCTTTAAACCGTCATAACTTTACGCTCGTTCATCCGTTTCGTGCGATTCTTTTTTTCAATTCGAGTAATCTTTCAAGATCTACCTCCACAAGCTGCCGTAGTCCCGCTTACTAAGACGTGCCTTGCACCATTCGCGGATTTACGACCCCGCCCGCCGTTATTTTGGCAAAAAGAGGGATGCAACACGAGGACTTCCCGGAGGGTCACCCATTCCAGTACTACTCTCGCCCAAGCACGCTTAACTTCGGAGTTCTGATGGGATCCGGTGCGTTAGTGCTGGTATGATCGCATCCGTCATTCTTTGCGCTCTAACTTCTCTTATCCGTTCCGTGCCCCCGCTAATCTTTTAAACCTTTAAACCGTCATAACTTTACGCTCGTTCATCCGTTTCGTGCGATTCTTTTTTTCAATTCGAGTAATCTTTCAAGATCTACCTCCAAAAGCTGCCGTAGTCCCGCTTACTAAGACGTGCCTTGCACCATTCGCGGATTTACGACCCCGCCCGCCGTTATTTTGGCAAAAAGAGGGATGCAACACGAGGACTTCCCGGAGGGTCACCCATTCCAGTACTACTCTCGCCCAAGCACGCTTAACTTCGGAGTTCTGATGGGATCCGGTGCGTTAGTGCTGGTATGATCGCATCCGTCATTCTTTGCGCTCTAACTTCTCTTATCCGTTCCGTGCCCCCGCTAATCTTTTAAACCTTTAAACCGTCATAACTTTACGCTCGTTCATCCGTTTCGTGCGATTCTTTTTTTCAATTCGAGTAATCTTTCAAGATCTACCTCCACAAGCTGCCGTAGTCCCGCTTACTAAGACGTGCCTTGCACCATTCGCGGATTTACGACCCCGCCCGCCGTTATTTTGGCAAAAAGAGGGATGCAACACGAGGACTTCCCGGAGGGTCACCCATTCCAGTACTACTCTCGCCCAAGCACGCTTAACTTCGGAGTTCTGATGGGATCCGGTGCGTTAGTGCTGGTATGATCGCATCCGTCATTCTTTGCGCTCTAACTTCTCTTATCCGTTCTGTGCCCCCGCTAATCTTTTAAACCTTTAAACCGTCATAACTTTACGCTCGTTCATCCGTTTCGTGCGATTCTTTTTTTCAATTCGAGTAATCTTTCAAGATCTACCTCCACAAGCTGCCGTAGTCCCGCTTACTAAGACGTGCCTTGCACCATTCGCGGATTTACGACCCCGCCCGCCGTTATTTTGGCAAAAAGAGGGATGCAACACGAGGACTTCCCGGAGGGTCACCCATTCCAGTACTACTCTCGCCCAAGCACGCTTAACTTCGGAGTTCTGATGGGATCCGGTGCGTTAGTGCTGGTATGATCGCATCCGTCATTCTTTGCGCTCTAACTTCTCTTATCCGTTCCGTGCCCCCGCTAATCTTTTAAACCTTTAAACCGTCATAACTTTACGCTCGTTCATCCGTTTCGTGCGATTCTTTTTTTCAATTCGAGTAATCTTTCAAGATCTACCTCCACAAGCTGCCGTAGTCCCGCTTACTAAGACGTGCCTTGCACCATTCGCGGATTTACGACCCCGCCCGCCGTTATTTTGGCAAAAAGAGGGATGCAACACGAGGACTTCCCGGAGGGTCACCCATTCCAGTACTACTCTCGCCCAAGCACGCTTAACTTCGGAGTTCTGATGGGATCCGGTGCGTTAGTGCTGGTATGATCGCATCCGTCATTCTTTGCGCTCTAACTTCTCTTATCCGTTCCGTGCCCCCGCTAATCTTTTAAACCTTTAAACCGTCATAACTTTACGCTCGTTCATCCGTTTCGTGCGATTCTTTTTTTCAATTCGAGTAATCTTTCAAGATCTACCTCCACAAGCTGCCGTAGTCCCGCTTACTAAGACGTGCCTTGCACCATTCGCGGATTTACGACCCCGCCCGCCGTTATTTTGGCAAAAAGAGGGATGCAACACGAGGACTTCCCGGAGGGTCACCCATTCCAGTACTACTCTCGCCCAAGCACGCTTAACTTCGGAGTTCTGATGGGATCCGGTGCGTTAGTGCTGGTATGATCGCATCCGTCATTCTTTGCGCTCTAACTTCTCTTATCCGTTCCGTGCCCCCGCTAATCTTTTAAACCTTTAAACCGTCATAACTTTACGCTCGTTCATCCGTTTCGTGCGATTCTTTTTTTCAATTCGAGTAATCTTTCAAGATCTACCTCCACAAGCTGCCGTAGTCCCGCTTACTAAGACGTGCCTTGCACCATTCGCGGATTTACGACCCCGCCCGCCGTTATTTTGGCAAAAAGAGGGATGCAACACGAGGACTTCCCGGAGGGTCACCCATTCCAGTACTACTCTCGCCCAAGCACGCTTAACTTCGGAGTTCTGATGGGATCCGGTGCGTTAGTGCTGGTATGATCGCATCCGTCATTCTTTGCGCTCTAACTTCTCTTATCCGTTCCGTGCCCCCGCTAATCTTTTAAACCTTTAAACCGTCATAACTTTACGCTCGTTCATCCGTTTCGTGCGATTCTTTTTTTCAATTCGAGTAATCTTTCAAGATCTACCTCCACAAGCTGCCGTAGTCCCGCTTACTAAGACGTGCCTTGCACCATTCGCGGATTTACGACCCCGCCCGCCGTTATTTTGGCAAAAAGAGGGATGCAACACGAGGACTTCCCGGAGGGTCACCCATTCCAGTACTACTCTCGCCCAAGCACGCTTAACTTCGGAGTTCTGATGGGATCCGGTGCGTTAGTGCTGGTATGATCGCATCCGTCATTCTTTGCGCTCTAACTTCTCTTATCCGTTCCGTGCCCCCGCTAATCTTTTAAACCTTTAAACCGTCATAACTTTACGCTCGTTCATCCGTTTCGTGCGATTCTTTTTTTCAATTCGAGTAATCTTTCAAGATCTACCTCCACAAGCTGCCGTAGTCCCGCTTACTAAGACGTGCCTTGCACCATTCGCGGATTTACGACCCCGCCCGCCGTTATTTTGGCAAAAAGAGGGATGCAACACGAGGACTTCCCGGAGGGTCACCCATTCCAGTACTACTCTCGCCCAAGCACGCTTAACTTCGGAGTTCTGATGGGATCCGGTGCGTTAGTGCTGGTATGATCGCATCCGTCATTCTTTGCGCTCTAACTTCTCTTATCCGTTCCGTGCCCCCGCTAATCTTTTAAACCTTTAAACCGTCATAACTTTACGCTCGTTCATCCGTTTCGTGCGATTCTTTTTTTCAATTCGAGTAATCTTTCAAGATCTACCTCCACAAGCTGCCGTAGTCCCGCTTACTAAGACGTGCCTTGCACCATTCGCGGATTTACGACCCCGCCCGCCGTTATTTTGGCAAAAAGAGGGATGCAACACGAGGACTTCCCGGAGGGTCACCCATTCCAGTACTACTCTCGCCCAAGCACGCTTAACTTCGGAGTTCTGATGGGATCCGGTGCGTTAGTGCTGGTATGATCGCATCCGTCATTCTTTGCGCTCTAACTTCTCTTATCCGTTCCGTGCCCCCGCTAATCTTTTAAACCTTTAAACCGTCATAACTTTACGCTCGTTCATCCGTTTCGTGCGATTCTTTTTTTCAATTCGAGTAATCTTTCAAGATCTACCTCCACAAGCTGCCGTAGTCCCGCTTACTAAGACGTGCCTTGCACCATTCGCGGATTTACGACCCCGCCCGCCGTTATTTTGGCAAAAAGAGGGATGCAACACGAGGACTTCCCGGAGGGTCACCCATTCCAGTACTACTCTCGCCCAAGCACGCTTAACTTCGGAGTTCTGATGGGATCCGGTGCGTTAGTGCTGGTATGATCGCATCCGTCATTCTTTGCGCTCTAACTTCTCTTATCCGTTCCGTGCCCCCGCTAATCTTTTAAACCTTTAAACCGTCATAACTTTACGCTCGTTCATCCGTTTCGTGCGATTCTTTTTTTCAATTCGAGTAATCTTTCAAGATCTACCTCCACAAGCTGCCGTAGTCCCGCTTACTAAGACGTGCCTTGCACCATTCGCGGATTTACGACCCCGCCCGCCGTTATTTTGGCAAAAAGAGGGATGCAACACGAGGACTTCCCGGAGGGTCACCCATTCCAGTACTACTCTCGCCCAAGCACGCTTAACTTCGGAGTTCTGATGGGATCCGGTGCGTTAGTGCTGGTATGATCGCATCCGTCATTCTTTGCGCTCTAACTTCTCTTATCCGTTCCGTGCCCCCGCTAATCTTTTAAACCTTTAAACCGTCATAACTTTACGCTCGTTCATCCGTTTCGTGCGATTCTTTTTTTCAATTCGAGTAATCTTTCAAGATCTACCTCCACAAGCTGCCGTAGTCCCGCTTACTAAGACGTGCCTTGCACCATTCGCGGATTTACGACCCCGCCCGCCGTTATTTTGGCAAAAAGAGGGATGCAACACGAGGACTTCCCGGAGGGTCACCCATTCCAGTACTACTCTCGCCCAAGCACGCTTGACTTCGGAGTTCTGATGGGATCCGGTGCGTTAGTGCTGGTATGATCGCATCCGTCATTCTTTGCGCTCTAACTTCTCTTATCCGTTCCGTGCCCCCGCTAATCTTTTAAACCTTTAAACCGTCATAACTTTACGCTCGTTCATCCGTTTCGTGCGATTCTTTTTTTCAATTCGAGTAATCTTTCAAGATCTACCTCCACAAGCTGCCGTAGTCCCGCTTACTAAGACGTGCCTTGCACCATTCGCGGATTTACGACCCCGCCCGCCGTTATTTTGGCAAAAAGAGGGATGCAACACGAGGACTTCCCGGAGGGTCACCCATTCCAGTACTACTCTCGCCCAAGCACGCTTAACTTCGGAGTTCTGATGGGATCCGGTGCGTTAGTGCTGGTATGATCGCATCCGTCATTCTTTGCGCTCTAACTTCTCTTATCCGTTCCGTGCCCCCGCTAATCTTTTAAACCTTTAAACCGTCATAACTTTACGCTCGTTCATCCGTTTCGTGCGATTCTTTTTTTCAATTCGAGTAATCTTTCAAGATCTACCTCCACAAGCTGCCGTAGTCCCGCTTACTAAGACGTGCCTTGCACCATTCGCGGATTTACGACCCCGCCCGCCGTTATTTTGGCAAAAAGAGGGATGCAACACGAGGACTTCCCGGAGGGTCACCCATTCCAGTACTACTCTCGCCCAAGCACGCTTAACTTCGGAGTTCTGATGGGATCCGGTGCGTTAGTGCTGGTATGATCGCATCCGTCATTCTTTGCGCTCTAACTTCTCTTATCCGTTCCGTGCCCCCGCTAATCTTTTAAACCTTTAAACCGTCATAACTTTACGCTCGTTCATCCGTTTCGTGCGATTCTTTTTTTCAATTCGAGTAATCTTTCAAGATCTACCTCCACAAGCTGCCGTAGTCCCGCTTACTAAGACGTGCCTTGCACCATTCGCGGATTTATGACCCCGCCCGCCGTTATTTTGGCAAAAAGAGGGATGCAACACGAGGACTTCCCGGAGGGTCACCCATTCCAGTACTACTCTCGCCCAAGCACGCTTAACTTCGGAGTTCTGATGGGATCCGGTGCGTTAGTGCTGGTATGATCGCATCCGTCATTCTTTGCGCTCTAACTTCTCTTATCCGTTCCGTGCCCCCGCTAATCTTTTAAACCTTTAAACCGTCATAACTTTACGCTCGTTCATCCGTTTCGTGCGATTCTTTTTTTCAATTCGAGTAATCTTTCAAGATCTACCTCCACAAGCTGCCGTAGTCCCGCTTACTAAGACGTGCCTTGCACCATTCGCGGATTTACGACCCCGCCCGCCGTTATTTTGGCAAAAAGAGGGATGCAACACGAGGACTTCCCGGAGGGTCACCCATTCCAGTACTACTCTCGCCCAAGCACGCTTAACTTCGGAGTTCTGATGGGATCCGGTGCGTTAGTGCTGGTATGATCGCATCCGTCATTCTTTGCGCTCTAACTTCTCTTATCCGTTCCGTGCCCCCGCTAATCTTTTAAACCTTTAAACCGTCATAACTTTACGCTCGTTCATCCGTTTCGTGCGATTCTTTTTTTCAATTCGAGTAATCTTTCAAGATCTACCTCCACAAGCTGCCGTAGTCCCGCTTACTAAGACGTGCCTTGCACCATTCGCGGATTTACGACCCCGCCCGCCGTTATTTTGGCAAAAAGAGGGATGCAACACGAGGACTTCCCGGAGGGTCACCCATTCCAGTACTACTCTCGCCCAAGCACGCTTAACTTCGGAGTTCTGATGGGATCCGGTGCGTTAGTGCTGGTATGATCGCATCCGTCATTCTTTGCGCTCTAACTTCTCTTATCCGTTCCGTGCCCCCGCTAATCTTTTAAACCTTTAAACCGTCATAACTTTACGCTCGTTCATCCGTTTCGTGCGATTCTTTTTTTCAATTCGAGTAATCTTTCAAGATCTACCTCCAAAAGCTGCCGTAGTCCCGCTTACTAAGACGTGCCTTGCACCATTCGCGGATTTACGACCCCGCCCGCCGTTATTTTGGCAAAAAGAGGGATGCAACACGAGGACTTCCCGGAGGGTCACCCATTCCAGTACTACTCTCGCCCAAGCACGCTTAACTTCGGAGTTCTGATGGGATCCGGTGCGTTAGTGCTGGTATGATCGCATCCGTCATTCTTTGCGCTCTAACTTCTCTTATCCGTTCCGTGCCCCCGCTAATCTTTTAAACCTTTAAACCGTCATAACTTTACGCTCGTTCATCCGTTTCGTGCGATTCTTTTTTTCAATTCGAGTAATCTTTCAAGATCTACCTCCACAAGCTGCCGTAGTCCCGCTTACTAAGACGTGCCTTGCACCATTCGCGGATTTACGACCCCGCCCGCCGTTATTTTGGCAAAAAGAGGGATGCAACACGAGGACTTCCCGGAGGGTCACCCATTCCAGTACTACTCTCGCCCAAGCACGCTTAACTTCGGAGTTCTGATGGGATCCGGTGCGTTAGTGCTGGTATGATCGCATCCGTCATTCTTTGCGCTCTAACTTCTCTTATCCGTTCCGTGCCCCCGCTAATCTTTTAAACCTTTAAACCGTCATAACTTTACGCTCGTTCATCCGTTTCGTGCGATTCTTTTTTTCAATTCGAGTAATCTTTCAAGATCTACCTCCACAAGCTGCCGTAGTCCCGCTTACTAAGACGTGCCTTGCACCATTCGCGGATTTACGACCCCGCCCGCCGTTATTTTGGCAAAAAGAGGGATGCAACACGAGGACTTCCCGGAGGGTCACCCATTCCAGTACTACTCTCGCCCAAGCACGCTTAACTTCGGAGTTCTGATGGGATCCGGTGCGTTAGTGCTGGTATGATCGCATCCGTCATTCTTTGCGCTCTAACTTCTCTTATCCGTTCCGTGCCCCCGCTAATCTTTTAAACCTTTAAACCGTCATAACTTTACGCTCGTTCATCCGTTTCGTGCGATTCTTTTTTTCAATTCGAGTAATCTTTCAAGATCTACCTCCACAAGCTGCCGTAGTCCCGCTTACTAAGACGTGCCTTGCACCATTCGCGGATTTACGACCCCGCCCGCCGTTATTTTGGCAAAAAGAGGGATGCAACACGAGGACTTCCCGGAGGGTCACCCATTCCAGTACTACTCTCGCCCAAGCACGCTTAACTTCGGAGTTCTGATGGGATCCGGTGCGTTAGTGCTGGTATGATCGCATCCGTCATTCTTTGCGCTCTAACTTCTCTTATCCGTTCCGTGCCCCCGCTAATCTTTTAAACCTTTAAACCGTCATAACTTTACGCTCGTTCATCCGTTTCGTGCGATTCTTTTTTTCAATTCGAGTAATCTTTCAAGATCTACCTCCACAAGCTGCCGTAGTCCCGCTTACTAAGACGTGCCTTGCACCATTCGCGGATTTACGACCCCGCCCGCCGTTATTTTGGCAAAAAGAGGGATGCAACACGAGGACTTCCCGGAGGGTCACCCATTCCAGTACTACTCTCGCCCAAGCACGCTTAACTTCGGAGTTCTGATGGGATCCGGTGCGTTAGTGCTGGTATGATCGCATCCGTCATTCTTTGCGCTCTAACTTCTCTTATCCGTTCCGTGCCCCCGCTAATCTTTTAAACCTTTAAACCGTCATAACTTTACGCTCGTTCATCCGTTTCGTGCGATTCTTTTTTTCAATTCGAGTAATCTTTCAAGATCTACCTCCACAAGCTGCCGTAGTCCCGCTTACTAAGACGTGCCTTGCACCATTCGCGGATTTACGACCCCGCCCGCCGTTATTTTGGCAAAAAGAGGGATGCAACACGAGGACTTCCCGGAGGGTCACCCATTCCAGTACTACTCTCGCCCAAGCACGCTTAACTTCGGAGTTCTGATGGGATCCGGTGCGTTAGTGCTGGTATGATCGCATCCGTCATTCTTTGCGCTCTAACTTCTCTTATCCGTTCCGTGCCCCCGCTAATCTTTTAAACCTTTAAACCGTCATAACTTTACGCTCGTTCATCCGTTTCGTGCGATTCTTTTTTTCAATTCGAGTAATCTTTCAAGATCTACCTCCACAAGCTGCCGTAGTCCCGCTTACTAAGACGTGCCTTGCACCATTCGCGGATTTACGACCCCGCCCGCCGTTATTTTGGCAAAAAGAGGGATGCAACACGAGGACTTCCCGGAGGGTCACCCATTCCAGTACTACTCTCGCCCAAGCACGCTTAACTTCGGAGTTCTGATGGGATCCGGTGCGTTAGTGCTGGTATGATCGCATCCGTCATTCTTTGCGCTCTAACTTCTCTTATCCGTTCCGTGCCCCCGCTAATCTTTTAAACCTTTAAACCGTCATAACTTTACGCTCGTTCATCCGTTTCGTGCGATTCTTTTTTTCAATTCGAGTAATCTTTCAAGATCTACCTCCACAAGCTGCCGTAGTCCCGCTTACTAAGACGTGCCTTGCACCATTCGCGGATTTACGACCCCGCCCGCCGTTATTTTGGCAAAAAGAGGGATGCAACACGAGGACTTCCCGGAGGGTCACCCATTCCAGTACTACTCTCGCCCAAGCACGCTTAACTTCGGAGTTCTGATGGGATCCGGTGCGTTAGTGCTGGTATGATCGCATCCGTCATTCTTTGCGCTCTAACTTCTCTTATCCGTTCCGTGCCCCCGCTAATCTTTTAAACCTTTAAACCGTCATAACTTTACGCTCGTTCATCCGTTTCGTGCGATTCCTTTTTTCAATTCGAGTAATCTTTCAAGATCTACCTCCACAAGCTGCCGTAGTCCCGCTTACTAAGACGTGCCTTGCACCATTCGCGGATTTACGACCCCGCCCGCCGTTATTTTGGCAAAAAGAGGGATGCAACACGAGGACTTCCCGGAGGGTCACCCATTCCAGTACTACTCTCGCCCAAGCACGCTTAACTTCGGAGTTCTGATGGGATCCGGTGCGTTAGTGCTGGTATGATCGCATCCGTCATTCTTTGCGCTCTAACTTCTCTTATCCGTTCCGTGCCCCCGCTAATCTTTTAAACCTTTAAACCGTCATAACTTTACGCTCGTTCATCCGTTTCGTGCGATTCTTTTTTTCAATTCGAGTAATCTTTCAAGATCTACCTCCACAAGCTGCCGTAGTCCCGCTTACTAAGACGTGCCTTGCACCATTCGCGGATTTACGACCCCGCCCGCCGTTATTTTGGCAAAAAGAGGGATGCAACACGAGGACTTCCCGGAGGGTCACCCATTCCAGTACTACTCTCGCCCAAGCACGCTTAACTTCGGAGTTCTGATGGGATCCGGTGCGTTAGTGCTGGTATGATCGCATCCGTCATTCTTTGCGCTCTAACTTCTCTTATCCGTTCCGTGCCCCCGCTAATCTTTTAAACCTTTAAACCGTCATAACTTTACGCTCGTTCATCCGTTTCGTGCGATTCTTTTTTTCAATTCGAGTAATCTTTCAAGATCTACCTCCACAAGCTGCCGTAGTCCCGCTTACTAAGACGTGCCTTGCACCATTCGCGGATTTACGACCCCGCCCGCCGTTATTTTGGCAAAAAGAGGGATGCAACACGAGGACTTCCCGGAGGGTCACCCATTCCAGTACTACTCTCGCCCAAGCACGCTTAACTTCGGAGTTCTGATGGGATCCGGTGCGTTAGTGCTGGTATGATCGCATCCGTCATTCTTTGCGCTCTAACTTCTCTTATCCGTTCCGTGCCCCCGCTAATCTTTTAAACCTTTAAACCGTCATAACTTTACGCTCGTTCATCCGTTTCGTGCGATTCTTTTTTTCAATTCGAGTAATCTTTCAAGATCTACCTCCACAAGCTGCCGTAGTCCCGCTTACTAAGACGTGCCTTGCACCATTCGCGGATTTACGACCCCGCCCGCCGTTATTTTGGCAAAAAGAGGGATGCAACACGAGGACTTCCCGGAGGGTCACCCATTCCAGTACTACTCTCGCCCAAGCACGCTTAACTTCGGAGTTCTGATGGGATCCGGTGCGTTAGTGCTGGTATGATCGCATCCGTCATTCTTTGCGCTCTAACTTCTCTTATCCGTTCCGTGCCCCCGCTAATCTTTTAAACCTTTAAACCGTCATAACTTTACGCTCGTTCATCCGTTTCGTGCGATTCTTTTTTTCAATTCGAGTAATCTTTCAAGATCTACCTCCACAAGCTGCCGTAGTCCCGCTTACTAAGACGTGCCTTGCACCATTCGCGGATTTACGACCCCGCCCGCCGTTATTTTGGCAAAAAGAGGGATGCAACACGAGGACTTCCCGGAGGGTCACCCATTCCAGTACTACTCTCGCCCGAGCACGCTTAACTTCGGAGTTCTGATGGGATCCGGTGCGTTAGTGCTGGTATGATCGCATCCGTCATTCTTTGCGCTCTAACTTCTCTTATCCGTTCCGTGCCCCCGCTAATCTTTTAAACCTTTAAACCGTCATAACTTTACGCTCGTTCATCCGTTTCGTGCGATTCTTTTTTTCAATTCGAGTAATCTTTCAAGATCTACCTCCACAAGCTGCCGTAGTCCCGCTTACTAAGACGTGCCTTGCACCATTCGCGGATTTACGACCCCGCCCGCCGTTATTTTGGCAAAAAGAGGGATGCAACACGAGGACTTCCCGGAGGGTCACCCATTCCAGTACTACTCTCGCCCGAGCACGCTTAACTTCGGAGTTCTGATGGGATCCGGTGCGTTAGTGCTGGTATGATCGCATCCGTCATTCTTTGCGCTCTAACTTCTCTTATCCGTTCCGTGCCCCCGCTAATCTTTTAAACCTTTAAACCGTCATAACTTTACGCTCGTTCATCCGTTTCGTGCGATTCTTTTTTTCAATTCGAGTAATCTTTCAAGATCTACCTCCACAAGCTGCCGTAGTCCCGCTTACTAAGACGTGCCTTGCACCATTCGCGGATTTACGACCCCGCCCGCCGTTATTTTGGCAAAAAGAGGGATGCAACACGAGGACTTCCCGGAGGGTCACCCATTCCAGTACTACTCTCGCCCAAGCACGCTTAACTTCGGAGTTCTGATGGGATCCGGTGCGTTAGTGCTGGTATGATCGCATCCGTCATTCTTTGCGCTCTAACTTCTCTTATCCGTTCCGTGCCCCCGCTAATCTTTTAAACCTTTAAACCGTCATAACTTTACGCTCGTTCATCCGTTTCGTGCGATTCTTTTTTTCAATTCGAGTAATCTTTCAAGATCTACCTCCACAAGCTGCCGTAGTCCCGCTTACTAAGACGTGCCTTGCACCATTCGCGGATTTACGATCCCGCCCGCCGTTATTTTGGCAAAAAGAGGGATGCAACACGAGGACTTCCCGGAGGGTCACCCATTCCAGTACTACTCTCGCCCAAGCACGCTTAACTTCGGAGTTCTGATGGGATCCGGTGCGTTAGTGCTGGTATGATCGCATCCGTCATTCTTTGCGCTCTAACTTCTCTTATCCGTTCCGTGCCCCCGCTAATCTTTTAAACCTTTAAACCGTCATAACTTTACGCTCGTTCATCCGTTTCGTGCGATTCTTTTTTTCAATTCGAGTAATCTTTCAAGATCTACCTCCACAAGCTGCCGTAGTCCCGCTTACTAAGACGTGCCTTGCACCATTCGCGGATTTACGACCCCGCCCGCCGTTATTTTGGCAAAAAGAGGGATGCAACACGAGGACTTCCCGGAGGGTCACCCATTCCAGTACTACTCTCGCCCAAGCACGCTTAACTTCGGAGTTCTGATGGGATCCGGTGCGTTAGTGCTGGTATGATCGCATCCGTCATTCTTTGCGCTCTAACTTCTCTTATCCGTTCCGTGCCCCCGCTAATCTTTTAAACCTTTAAACCGTCATAACTTTACGCTCGTTCATCCGTTTCGTGCGATTCTTTTTTTCAATTCGAGTAATCTTTCAAGATCTACCTCCACAAGCTGCCGTAGTCCCGCTTACTAAGACGTGCCTTGCACCATTCGCGGATTTACGACCCCGCCCGCCGTTATTTTGGCAAAAAGAGGGATGCAACACGAGGACTTCCCGGAGGGTCACCCATTCCAGTACTACTCTCGCCCAAGCACGCTTAACTTCGGAGTTCTGATGGGATCCGGTGCGTTAGTGCTGGTATGATCGCATCCGTCATTCTTTGCGCTCTAACTTCTCTTATCCGTTCCGTGCCCCCGCTAATCTTTTAAACCTTTAAACCGTCATAACTTTACGCTCGTTCATCCGTTTCGTGCGATTCTTTTTTTCAATTCGAGTAATCTTTCAAGATCTACCTCCACAAGCTGCCGTAGTCCCGCTTACTAAGACGTGCCTTGCACCATTCGCGGATTTACGACCCCGCCCGCCGTTATTTTGGCAAAAAGAGGGATGCAACACGAGGACTTCCCGGAGGGTCACCCATTCCAGTACTACTCTCGCCCAAGCACGCTTAACTTCGGAGTTCTGATGGGATCCGGTGCGTTAGTGCTGGTATGATCGCATCCGTCATTCTTTGCGCTCTAACTTCTCTTATCCGTTCCGTGCCCCCGCTAATCTTTTAAACCTTTAAACCGTCATAACTTTACGCTCGTTCATCCGTTTCGTGCGATTCTTTTTTTCAATTCGAGTAATCTTTCAAGATCTACCTCCACAAGCTGCCGTAGTCCCGCTTACTAAGACGTGCCTTGCACCATTCGCGGATTTACGACCCCGCCCGCCGTTATTTTGGCAAAAAGAGGGATGCAACACGAGGACTTCCCGGAGGGTCACCCATTCCAGTACTACTCTCGCCCAAGCACGCTTAACTTCGGAGTTCTGATGGGATCCGGTGCGTTAGTGCTGGTATGATCGCATCCGTCATTCTTTGCGCTCTAACTTCTCTTATCCGTTCCGTGCCCCCGCTAATCTTTTAAACCTTTAAACCGTCATAACTTTACGCTCGTTCATCCGTTTCGTGCGATTCTTTTTTTCAATTCGAGTAATCTTTCAAGATCTACCTCCACAAGCTGCCGTAGTCCCGCTTACTAAGACGTGCCTTGCACCATTCGCGGATTTACGACCCCGCCCGCCGTTATTTTGGCAAAAAGAGGGATGCAACACGAGGACTTCCCGGAGGGTCACCCATTCCAGTACTACTCTCGCCCAAGCACGCTTAACTTCGGAGTTCTGATGGGATCCGGTGCGTTAGTGCTGGTATGATCGCATCCGTCATTCTTTGCGCTCTAACTTCTCTTATCCGTTCCGTGCCCCCGCTAATCTTTTAAACCTTTAAACCGTCATAACTTTACGCTCGTTCATCCGTTTCGTGCGATTCTTTTTTTCAATTCGAGTAATCTTTCAAGATCTACCTCCACAAGCTGCCGTAGTCCCGCTTACTAAGACGTGCCTTGCACCATTCGCGGATTTACGACCCCGCCCGCCGTTATTTTGGCAAAAAGAGGGATGCAACACGAGGACTTCCCGGAGGGTCACCCATTCCAGTACTACTCTCGCCCAAGCACGCTTAACTTCGGAGTTCTGATGGGATCCGGTGCGTTAGTGCTGGTATGATCGCATCCGTCATTCTTTGCGCTCTAACTTCTCTTATCCGTTCCGTGCCCCCGCTAATCTTTTAAACCTTTAAACCGTCATAACTTTACGCTCGTTCATCCGTTTCGTGCGATTCTTTTTTTCAATTCGAGTAATCTTTCAAGATCTACCTCCACAAGCTGCCGTAGTCCCGCTTACTAAGACGTGCCTTGCACCATTCGCGGATTTACGACCCCGCCCGCCGTTATTTTGGCAAAAAGAGGGATGCAACACGAGGACTTCCCGGAGGGTCACCCATTCCAGTACTACTCTCGCCCAAGCACGCTTAACTTCGGAGTTCTGATGGGATCCGGTGCGTTAGTGCTGGTATGATCGCATCCGTCATTCTTTGCGCTCTAACTTCTCTTATCCGTTCCGTGCCCCCGCTAATCTTTTAAACCTTTAAACCGTCATAACTTTACGCTCGTTCATCCGTTTCGTGCGATTCTTTTTTTCAATTCGAGTAATCTTTCAAGATCTACCTCCACAAGCTGCCGTAGTCCCGCTTACTAAGACGTGCCTTGCACCATTCGCGGATTTACGACCCCGCCCGCCGTTATTTTGGCAAAAAGAGGGATGCAACACGAGGACTTCCCGGAGGGTCACCCATTCCAGTACTACTCTCGCCCAAGCACGCTTAACTTCGGAGTTCTGATGGGATCCGGTGCGTTAGTGCTGGTATGATCGCATCCGTCATTCTTTGCGCTCTAACTTCTCTTATCCGTTCCGTGCCCCCGCTAATCTTTTAAACCTTTAAACCGTCATAACTTTACGCTCGTTCATCCGTTTCGTGCGATTCTTTTTTTCAATTCGAGTAATCTTTCAAGATCTACCTCCACAAGCTGCCGTAGTCCCGCTTACTAAGACGTGCCTTGCACCATTCGCGGATTTACGACCCCGCCCGCCGTTATTTTGGCAAAAAGAGGGATGCAACACGAGGACTTCCCGGAGGGTCACCCATTCCAGTACTACTCTCGCCCAAGCACGCTTAACTTCGGAGTTCTGATGGGATCCGGTGCGTTAGTGCTGGTATGATCGCATCCGTCATTCTTTGCGCTCTAACTTCTCTTATCCGTTCCGTGCCCCCGCTAATCTTTTAAACCTTTAAACCGTCATAACTTTACGCTCGTTCATCCGTTTCGTGCGATTCTTTTTTTCAATTCGAGTAATCTTTCAAGATCTACCTCCACAAGCTGCCGTAGTCCCGCTTACTAAGACGTGCCTTGCACCATTCGCGGATTTACGACCCCGCCCGCCGTTATTTTGGCAAAAAGAGGGATGCAACACGAGGACTTCCCGGAGGGTCACCCATTCCAGTACTACTCTCGCCCAAGCACGCTTAACTTCGGAGTTCTGATGGGATCCGGTGCGTTAGTGCTGGTATGATCGCATCCGTCATTCTTTGCGCTCTAACTTCTCTTATCCGTTCCGTGCCCCCGCTAATCTTTTAAACCTTTAAACCGTCATAACTTTACGCTCGTTCATCCGTTTCGTGCGATTCTTTTTTTCAATTCGAGTAATCTTTCAAGATCTACCTCCACAAGCTGCCGTAGTCCCGCTTACTAAGACGTGCCTTGCACCATTCGCGGATTTACGACCCCGCCCGCCGTTATTTTGGCAAAAAGAGGGATGCAACACGAGGACTTCCCGGAGGGTCACCCATTCCAGTACTACTCTCGCCCAAGCACGCTTAACTTCGGAGTTCTGATGGGATCCGGTGCGTTAGTGCTGGTATGATCGCATCCGTCATTCTTTGCGCTCTAACTTCTCTTATCCGTTCCGTGCCCCCGCTAATCTTTTAAACCTTTAAACCGTCATAACTTTACGCTCGTTCATCCGTTTCGTGCGATTCTTTTTTTCAATTCGAGTAATCTTTCAAGATCTACCTCCACAAGCTGCCGTAGTCCCGCTTACTAAGACGTGCCTTGCACCATTCGCGGATTTACGACCCCGCCCGCCGTTATTTTGGCAAAAAGAGGGATGCAACACGAGGACTTCCCGGAGGGTCACCCATTCCAGTACTACTCTCGCCCAAGCACGCTTAACTTCGGAGTTCTGATGGGATCCGGTGCGTTAGTGCTGGTATGATCGCATCCGTCATTCTTTGCGCTCTAACTTCTCTTATCCGTTCCGTGCCCCCGCTAATCTTTTAAACCTTTAAACCGTCATAACTTTACGCTCGTTCATCCGTTTCGTGCGATTCTTTTTTTCAATTCGAGTAATCTTTCAAGATCTACCTCCACAAGCTGCCGTAGTCCCGCTTACTAAGACGTGCCTTGCACCATTCGCGGATTTACGACCCCGCCCGCCGTTATTTTGGCAAAAAGAGGGATGCAACACGAGGACTTCCCGGAGGGTCACCCATTCCAGTACTACTCTCGCCCAAGCACGCTTAACTTCGGAGTTCTGATGGGATCCGGTGCGTTAGTGCTGGTATGATCGCATCCGTCATTCTTTGCGCTCTAACTTCTCTTATCCGTTCCGTGCCCCCGCTAATCTTTTAAACCTTTAAACCGTCATAACTTTACGCTCGTTCATCCGTTTCGTGCGATTCTTTTTTTCAATTCGAGTAATCTTTCAAGATCTACCTCCACAAGCTGCCGTAGTCCCGCTTACTAAGACGTGCCTTGCACCATTCGCGGATTTACGACCCCGCCCGCCGTTATTTTGGCAAAAAGAGGGATGCAACACGAGGACTTCCCGGAGGGTCACCCATTCCAGTACTACTCTCGCCCAAGCACGCTTAACTTCGGAGTTCTGATGGGATCCGGTGCGTTAGTGCTGGTATGATCGCATCCGTCATTCTTTGCGCTCTAACTTCTCTTATCCGTTCCGTGCCCCCGCTAATCTTTTAAACCTTTAAACCGTCATAACTTTACGCTCGTTCATCCGTTTCGTGCGATTCTTTTTTTCAATTCGAGTAATCTTTCAAGATCTACCTCCACAAGCTGCCGTAGTCCCGCTTACTAAGACGTGCCTTGCACCATTCGCGGATTTACGACCCCGCCCGCCGTTATTTTGGCAAAAAGAGGGATGCAACACGAGGACTTCCCGGAGGGTCACCCATTCCAGTACTACTCTCGCCCAAGCACGCTTAACTTCGGAGTTCTGATGGGATCCGGTGCGTTAGTGCTGGTATGATCGCATCCGTCATTCTTTGCGCTCTAACTTCTCTTATCCGTTCCGTGCCCCCGCTAATCTTTTAAACCTTTAAACCGTCATAACTTTACGCTCGTTCATCCGTTTCGTGCGATTCTTTTTTTCAATTCGAGTAATCTTTCAAGATCTACCTCCACAAGCTGCCGTAGTCCCGCTTACTAAGACGTGCCTTGCACCATTCGCGGATTTACGACCCCGCCCGCCGTTATTTTGGCAAAAAGAGGGATGCAACACGAGGACTTCCCGGAGGGTCACCCATTCCAGTACTACTCTCGCCCAAGCACGCTTAACTTCGGAGTTCTGATGGGATCCGGTGCGTTAGTGCTGGTATGATCGCATCCGTCATTCTTTGCGCTCTAACTTCTCTTATCCGTTCCGTGCCCCCGCTAATCTTTTAAACCTTTAAACCGTCATAACTTTACGCTCGTTCATCCGTTTCGTGCGATTCTTTTTTTCAATTCGAGTAATCTTTCAAGATCTACCTCCACAAGCTGCCGTAGTCCCGCTTACTAAGACGTGCCTTGCACCATTCGCGGATTTACGACCCCGCCCGCCGTTATTTTGGCAAAAAGAGGGATGCAACACGAGGACTTCCCGGAGGGTCACCCATTCCAGTACTACTCTCGCCCAAGCACGCTTAACTTCGGAGTTCTGATGGGATCCGGTGCGTTAGTGCTGGTATGATCGCATCCGTCATTCTTTGCGCTCTAACTTCTCTTATCCGTTCCGTGCCCCCGCTAATCTTTTAAACCTTTAAACCGTCATAACTTTACGCTCGTTCATCCGTTTCGTGCGATTCTTTTTTTCAATTCGAGTAATCTTTCAAGATCTACCTCCACAAGCTGCCGTAGTCCCGCTTACTAAGACGTGCCTTGCACCATTCGCGGATTTACGACCCCGCCCGCCGTTATTTTGGCAAAAAGAGGGATGCAACACGAGGACTTCCCGGAGGGTCACCCATTCCAGTACTACTCTCGCCCAAGCACGCTTAACTTCGGAGTTCTGATGGGATCCGGTGCGTTAGTGCTGGTATGATCGCATCCGTCATTCTTTGCGCTCTAACTTCTCTTATCCGTTCCGTGCCCCCGCTAATCTTTTAAACCTTTAAACCGTCATAACTTTACGCTCGTTCATCCGTTTCGTGCGATTCTTTTTTTCAATTCGAGTAATCTTTCAAGATCTACCTCCACAAGCTGCCGTAGTCCCGCTTACTAAGACGTGCCTTGCACCATTCGCGGATTTACGACCCCGCCCGCCGTTATTTTGGCAAAAAGAGGGATGCAACACGAGGACTTCCCGGAGGGTCACCCATTCCAGTACTACTCTCGCCCAAGCACGCTTAACTTCGGAGTTCTGATGGGATCCGGTGCGTTAGTGCTGGTATGATCGCATCCGTCATTCTTTGCGCTCTAACTTCTCTTATCCGTTCCGTGCCCCCGCTAATCTTTTAAACCTTTAAACCGTCATAACTTTACGCTCGTTCATCCGTTTCGTGCGATTCTTTTTTTCAATTCGAGTAATCTTTCAAGATCTACCTCCACAAGCTGCCGTAGTCCCGCTTACTAAGACGTGCCTTGCACCATTCGCGGATTTACGACCCCGCCCGCCGTTATTTTGGCAAAAAGAGGGATGCAACACGAGGACTTCCCGGAGGGTCACCCATTCCAGTACTACTCTCGCCCAAGCACGCTTAACTTCGGAGTTCTGATGGGATCCGGTGCGTTAGTGCTGGTATGATCGCATCCGTCATTCTTTGCGCTCTAACTTCTCTTATCCGTTCCGTGCCCCCGCTAATCTTTTAAACCTTTAAACCGTCATAACTTTACGTTCGTTCATCCGTTTCGTGCGATTCTTTTTTTCAATTCGAGTAATCTTTCAAGATCTACCTCCACAAGCTGCCGTAGTCCCGCTTACTAAGACGTGCCTTGCACCATTCGCGGATTTACGACCCCGCCCGCCGTTATTTTGGCAAAAAGAGGGATGCAACACGAGGACTTCCCGGAGGGTCACCCATTCCAGTACTACTCTCGCCCAAGCACGCTTAACTTCGGAGTTCTGATGGGATCCGGTGCGTTAGTGCTGGTATGATCGCATCCGTCATTCTTTGCGCTCTAACTTCTCTTATCCGTTCCGTGCCCCCGCTAATCTTTTAAACCTTTAAACCGTCATAACTTTACGCTCGTTCATCCGTTTCGTGCGATTCTTTTTTTCAATTCGAGTAATCTTTCAAGATCTACCTCCACAAGCTGCCGTAGTCCCGCTTACTAAGACGTGCCTTGCACCATTCGCGGATTTACGACCCCGCCCGCCGTTATTTTGGCAAAAAGAGGGATGCAACACGAGGACTTCCCGGAGGGTCACCCATTCCAGTACTACTCTCGCCCAAGCACGCTTAACTTCGGAGTTCTGATGGGATCCGGTGCGTTAGTGCTGGTATGATCGCATCCGTCATTCTTTGCGCTCTAACTTCTCTTATCCGTTCCGTGCCCCCGCTAATCTTTTAAACCTTTAAACCGTCATAACTTTACGCTCGTTCATCCGTTTCGTGCGATTCTTTTTTTCAATTCGAGTAATCTTTCAAGATCTACCTCCACAAGCTGCCGTAGTCCCGCTTACTAAGACGTGCCTTGCACCATTCGCGGATTTACGACCCCGCCCGCCGTTATTTTGGCAAAAAGAGGGATGCAACACGAGGACTTCCCGGAGGGTCACCCATTCCAGTACTACTCTCGCCCAAGCACGCTTAACTTCGGAGTTCTGATGGGATCCGGTGCGTTAGTGCTGGTATGATCGCATCCGTCATTCTTTGCGCTCTAACTTCTCTTATCCGTTCCGTGCCCCCGCTAATCTTTTAAACCTTTAAACCGTCATAACTTTACGCTCGTTCATCCGTTTCGTGCGATTCTTTTTTTCAATTCGAGTAATCTTTCAAGATCTACCTCCACAAGCTGCCGTAGTCCCGCTTACTAAGACGTGCCTTGCACCATTCGCGGATTTACGACCCCGCCCGCCGTTATTTTGGCAAAAAGAGGGATGCAACACGAGGACTTCCCGGAGGGTCACCCATTCCAGTACTACTCTCGCCCAAGCACGCTTAACTTCGGAGTTCTGATGGGATCCGGTGCGTTAGTGCTGGTATGATCGCATCCGTCATTCTTTGCGCTCTAACTTCTCTTATCCGTTCCGTGCCCCCGCTAATCTTTTAAACCTTTAAACCGTCATAACTTTACGCTCGTTCATCCGTTTCGTGCGATTCTTTTTTTCAATTCGAGTAATCTTTCAAGATCTACCTCCACAAGCTGCCGTAGTCCCGCTTACTAAGACGTGCCTTGCACCATTCGCGGATTTACGACCCCGCCCGCCGTTATTTTGGCAAAAAGAGGGATGCAACACGAGGACTTCCCGGAGGGTCACCCATTCCAGTACTACTCTCGCCCAAGCACGCTTAACTTCGGAGTTCTGATGGGATCCGGTGCGTTAGTGCTGGTATGATCGCATCCGTCATTCTTTGCGCTCTAACTTCTCTTATCCGTTCCGTGCCCCCGCTAATCTTTTAAACCTTTAAACCGTCATAACTTTACGCTCGTTCATCCGTTTCGTGCGATTCTTTTTTTCAATTCGAGTAATCTTTCAAGATCTACCTCCACAAGCTGCCGTAGTCCCGCTTACTAAGACGTGCCTTGCACCATTCGCGGATTTACGACCCCGCCCGCCGTTATTTTGGCAAAAAGAGGGATGCAACACGAGGACTTCCCGGAGGGTCACCCATTCCAGTACTACTCTCGCCCAAGCACGCTTAACTTCGGAGTTCTGATGGGATCCGGTGCGTTAGTGCTGGTATGATCGCATCCGTCATTCTTTGCGCTCTAACTTCTCTTATCCGTTCCGTGCCCCCGCTAATCTTTTAAACCTTTAAACCGTCATAACTTTACGCTCGTTCATCCGTTTCGTGCGATTCTTTTTTTCAATTCGAGTAATCTTTCAAGATCTACCTCCACAAGCTGCCGTAGTCCCGCTTACTAAGACGTGCCTTGCACCATTCGCGGATTTACGACCCCGCCCGCCGTTATTTTGGCAAAAAGAGGGATGCAACACGAGGACTTCCCGGAGGGTCACCCATTCCAGTACTACTCTCGCCCAAGCACGCTTAACTTCGGAGTTCTGATGGGATCCGGTGCGTTAGTGCTGGTATGATCGCATCCGTCATTCTTTGCGCTCTAACTTCTCTTATCCGTTCCGTGCCCCCGCTAATCTTTTAAACCTTTAAACCGTCATAACTTTACGCTCGTTCATCCGTTTCGTGCGATTCTTTTTTTCAATTCGAGTAATCTTTCAAGATCTACCTCCACAAGCTGCCGTAGTCCCGCTTACTAAGACGTGCCTTGCACCATTCGCGGATTTACGACCCCGCCCGCCGTTATTTTGGCAAAAAGAGGGATGCAACACGAGGACTTCCCGGAGGGTCACCCATTCCAGTACTACTCTCGCCCAAGCACGCTTAACTTCGGAGTTCTGATGGGATCCGGTGCGTTAGTGCTGGTATGATCGCATCCGTCATTCTTTGCGCTCTAACTTCTCTTATCCGTTCCGTGCCCCCGCTAATCTTTTAAACCTTTAAACCGTCATAACTTTACGCTCGTTCATCCGTTTCGTGCGATTCTTTTTTTCAATTCGAGTAATCTTTCAAGATCTACCTCCACAAGCTGCCGTAGTCCCGCTTACTAAGACGTGCCTTGCACCATTCGCGGATTTACGACCCCGCCCGCCGTTATTTTGGCAAAAAGAGGGATGCAACACGAGGACTTCCCGGAGGGTCACCCATTCCAGTACTACTCTCGCCCAAGCACGCTTAACTTCGGAGTTCTGATGGGATCCGGTGCGTTAGTGCTGGTATGATCGCATCCGTCATTCTTTGCGCTCTAACTTCTCTTATCCGTTCCGTGCCCCCGCTAATCTTTTAAACCTTTAAACCGTCATAACTTTACGCTCGTTCATCCGTTTCGTGCGATTCTTTTTTTCAATTCGAGTAATCTTTCAAGATCTACCTCCACAAGCTGCCGTAGTCCCGCTTACTAAGACGTGCCTTGCACCATTCGCGGATTTACGACCCCGCCCGCCGTTATTTTGGCAAAAAGAGGGATGCAACACGAGGACTTCCCGGAGGGTCACCCATTCCAGTACTACTCTCGCCCAAGCACGCTTAACTTCGGAGTTCTGATGGGATCCGGTGCGTTAGTGCTGGTATGATCGCATCCGTCATTCTTTGCGCTCTAACTTCTCTTATCCGTTCCGTGCCCCCGCTAATCTTTTAAACCTTTAAACCGTCATAACTTTACGCTCGTTCATCCGTTTCGTGCGATTCTTTTTTTCAATTCGAGTAATCTTTCAAGATCTACCTCCACAAGCTGCCGTAGTCCCGCTTACTAAGACGTGCCTTGCACCATTCGCGGATTTACGACCCCGCCCGCCGTTATTTTGGCAAAAAGAGGGATGCAACACGAGGACTTCCCGGAGGGTCACCCATTCCAGTACTACTCTCGCCCAAGCACGCTTAACTTCGGAGTTCTGATGGGATCCGGTGCGTTAGTGCTGGTATGATCGCATCCGTCATTCTTTGCGCTCTAACTTCTCTTATCCGTTCCGTGCCCCCGCTAATCTTTTAAACCTTTAAACCGTCATAACTTTACGCTCGTTCATCCGTTTCGTGCGATTCTTTTTTTCAATTCGAGTAATCTTTCAAGATCTACCTCCACAAGCTGCCGTAGTCCCGCTTACTAAGACGTGCCTTGCACCATTCGCGGATTTACGACCCCGCCCGCCGTTATTTTGGCAAAAAGAGGGATGCAACACGAGGACTTCCCGGAGGGTCACCCATTCCAGTACTACTCTCGCCCAAGCACGCTTAACTTCGGAGTTCTGATGGGATCCGGTGCGTTAGTGCTGGTATGATCGCATCCGTCATTCTTTGCGCTCTAACTTCTCTTATCCGTTCCGTGCCCCCGCTAATCTTTTAAACCTTTAAACCGTCATAACTTTACGCTCGTTCATCCGTTTCGTGCGATTCTTTTTTTCAATTCGAGTAATCTTTCAAGATCTACCTCCACAAGCTGCCGTAGTCCCGCTTACTAAGACGTGCCTTGCACCATTCGCGGATTTACGACCCCGCCCGCCGTTATTTTGGCAAAAAGAGGGATGCAACACGAGGACTTCCCGGAGGGTCACCCATTCCAGTACTACTCTCGCCCAAGCACGCTTAACTTCGGAGTTCTGATGGGATCCGGTGCGTTAGTGCTGGTATGATCGCATCCGTCATTCTTTGCGCTCTAACTTCTCTTATCCGTTCCATGCCCCCGCTAATCTTTTAAACCTTTAAACCGTCATAACTTTACGCTCGTTCATCCGTTTCGTGCGATTCTTTTTTTCAATTCGAGTAATCTTTCAAGATCTACCTCCACAAGCTGCCGTAGTCCCGCTTACTAAGACGTGCCTTGCACCATTCGCGGATTTACGACCCCGCCCGCCGTTATTTTGGCAAAAAGAGGGATGCAACACGAGGACTTCCCGGAGGGTCACCCATTCCAGTACTACTCTCGCCCAAGCACGCTTAACTTCGGAGTTCTGATGGGATCCGGTGCGTTAGTGCTGGTATGATCGCATCCGTCATTCTTTGCGCTCTAACTTCTCTTATCCGTTCCGTGCCCCCGCTAATCTTTTAAACCTTTAAACCGTCATAACTTTACGCTCGTTCATCCGTTTCGTGCGATTCTTTTTTTCAATTCGAGTAATCTTTCAAGATCTACCTCCACAAGCTGCCGTAGTCCCGCTTACTAAGACGTGCCTTGCACCATTCGCGGATTTACGACCCCGCCCGCCGTTATTTTGGCAAAAAGAGGGATGCAACACGAGGACTTCCCGGAGGGTCACCCATTCCAGTACTACTCTCGCCCAAGCACGCTTAACTTCGGAGTTCTGATGGGATCCGGTGCGTTAGTGCTGGTATGATCGCATCCGTCATTCTTTGCGCTCTAACTTCTCTTATCCGTTCCGTGCCCCCGCTAATCTTTTAAACCTTTAAACCGTCATAACTTTACGCTCGTTCATCCGTTTCGTGCGATTCTTTTTTTCAATTCGAGTAATCTTTCAAGATCTACCTCCACAAGCTGCCGTAGTCCCGCTTACTAAGACGTGCCTTGCACCATTCGCGGATTTACGACCCCGCCCGCCGTTATTTTGGCAAAAAGAGGGATGCAACACGAGGACTTCCCGGAGGGTCACCCATTCCAGTACTACTCTCGCCCAAGCACGCTTAACTTCGGAGTTCTGATGGGATCCGGTGCGTTAGTGCTGGTATGATCGCATCCGTCATTCTTTGCGCTCTAACTTCTCTTATCCGTTCCGTGCCCCCGCTAATCTTTTAAACCTTTAAACCGTCATAACTTTACGCTCGTTCATCCGTTTCGTGCGATTCTTTTTTTCAATTCGAGTAATCTTTCAAGATCTACCTCCACAAGCTGCCGTAGTCCCGCTTACTAAGACGTGCCTTGCACCATTCGCGGATTTACGACCCCGCCCGCCGTTATTTTGGCAAAAAGAGGGATGCAACACGAGGACTTCCCGGAGGGTCACCCATTCCAGTACTACTCTCGCCCAAGCACGCTTAACTTCGGAGTTCTGATGGGATCCGGTGCGTTAGTGCTGGTATGATCGCATCCGTCATTCTTTGCGCTCTAACTTCTCTTATCCGTTCCGTGCCCCCGCTAATCTTTTAAACCTTTAAACCGTCATAACTTTACGCTCGTTCATCCGTTTCGTGCGATTCTTTTTTTCAATTCGAGTAATCTTTCAAGATCTACCTCCACAAGCTGCCGTAGTCCCGCTTACTAAGACGTGCCTTGCACCATTCGCGGATTTACGACCCCGCCCGCCGTTATTTTGGCAAAAAGAGGGATGCAACACGAGGACTTCCCGGAGGGTCACCCATTCCAGTACTACTCTCGCCCAAGCACGCTTAACTTCGGAGTTCTGATGGGATCCGGTGCGTTAGTGCTGGTATGATCGCATCCGTCATTCTTTGCGCTCTAACTTCTCTTATCCGTTCCGTGCCCCCGCTAATCTTTTAAACCTTTAAACCGTCATAACTTTACGCTCGTTCATCCGTTTCGTGCGATTCTTTTTTTCAATTCGAGTAATCTTTCAAGATCTACCTCCACAAGCTGCCGTAGTCCCGCTTACTAAGACGTGCCTTGCACCATTCGCGGATTTACGACCCCGCCCGCCGTTATTTTGGCAAAAAGAGGGATGCAACACGAGGACTTCCCGGAGGGTCACCCATTCCAGTACTACTCTCGCCCAAGCACGCTTAACTTCGGAGTTCTGATGGGATCCGGTGCGTTAGTGCTGGTATGATCGCATCCGTCATTCTTTGCGCTCTAACTTCTCTTATCCGTTCCGTGCCCCCGCTAATCTTTTAAACCTTTAAACCGTCATAACTTTACGCTCGTTCATCCGTTTCGTGCGATTCTTTTTTTCAATTCGAGTAATCTTTCAAGATCTACCTCCACAAGCTGCCGTAGTCCCGCTTACTAAGACGTGCCTTGCACCATTCGCGGATTTACGACCCCGCCCGCCGTTATTTTGGCAAAAAGAGGGATGCAACACGAGGACTTCCCGGAGGGTCACCCATTCCAGTACTACTCTCGCCCAAGCACGCTTAACTTCGGAGTTCTGATGGGATCCGGTGCGTTAGTGCTGGTATGATCGCATCCGTCATTCTTTGCGCTCTAACTTCTCTTATCCGTTCCGTGCCCCCGCTAATCTTTTAAACCTTTAAACCGTCATAACTTTACGCTCGTTCATCCGTTTCGTGCGATTCTTTTTTTCAATTCGAGTAATCTTTCAAGATCTACCTCCACAAGCTGCCGTAGTCCCGCTTACTAAGACGTGCCTTGCACCATTCGCGGATTTACGACCCCGCCCGCCGTTATTTTGGCAAAAAGAGGGATGCAACACGAGGACTTCCCGGAGGGTCACCCATTCCAGTACTACTCTCGCCCAAGCACGCTTAACTTCGGAGTTCTGATGGGATCCGGTGCGTTAGTGCTGGTATGATCGCATCCGTCATTCTTTGCGCTCTAACTTCTCTTATCCGTTCCGTGCCCCCGCTAATCTTTTAAACCTTTAAACCGTCATAACTTTACGCTCGTTCATCCGTTTCGTGCGATTCTTTTTTTCAATGCGAGTAATCTTTCAAGATCTACCTCCACAAGCTGCCGTAGTCCCGCTTACTAAGACGTGCCTTGCACCATTCGCGGATTTACGACCCCGCCCGCCGTTATTTTGGCAAAAAGAGGGATGCAACACGAGGACTTCCCGGAGGGTCACCCATTCCAGTACTACTCTCGCCCAAGCACGCTTAACTTCGGAGTTCTGATGGGATCCGGTGCGTTAGTGCTGGTATGATCGCATCCGTCATTCTTTGCGCTCTAACTTCTCTTATCCGTTCCGTGCCCCCGCTAATCTTTTAAACCTTTAAACCGTCATAACTTTACGCTCGTTCATCCGTTTCGTGCGATTCTTTTTTTCAATTCGAGTAATCTTTCAAGATCTACCTCCACAAGCTGCCGTAGTCCCGCTTACTAAGACGTGCCTTGCACCATTCGCGGATTTACGACCCCGCCCGCCGTTATTTTGGCAAAAAGAGGGATGCAACACGAGGACTTCCCGGAGGGTCACCCATTCCAGTACTACTCTCGCCCAAGCACGCTTAACTTCGGAGTTCTGATGGGATCCGGTGCGTTAGTGCTGGTATGATCGCATCCGTCATTCTTTGCGCTCTAACTTCTCTTATCCGTTCCGTGCCCCCGCTAATCTTTTAAACCTTTAAACCGTCATAACTTTACGCTCGTTCATCCGTTTCGTGCGATTCTTTTTTTCAATGCGAGTAATCTTTCAAGATCTACCTCCACAAGCTGCCGTAGTCCCGCTTACTAAGACGTGCCTTGCACCATTCGCGGATTTACGACCCCGCCCGCCGTTATTTTGGCAAAAAGAGGGATGCAACACGAGGACTTCCCGGAGGGTCACCCATTCCAGTACTACTCTCGCCCAAGCACGCTTAACTTCGGAGTTCTGATGGGATCCGGTGCGTTAGTGCTGGTATGATCGCATCCGTCATTCTTTGCGCTCTAACTTCTCTTATCCGTTCCGTGCCCCCGCTAATCTTTTAAACCTTTAAACCGTCATAACTTTACGCTCGTTCATCCGTTTCGTGCGATTCTTTTTTTCAATTCGAGTAATCTTTCAAGATCTACCTCCACAAGCTGCCGTAGTCCCGCTTACTAAGACGTGCCTTGCACCATTCGCGGATTTACGACCCCGCCCGCCGTTATTTTGGCAAAAAGAGGGATGCAACACGAGGACTTCCCGGAGGGTCACCCATTCCAGTACTACTCTCGCCCAAGCACGCTTAACTTCGGAGTTCTGATGGGATCCGGTGCGTTAGTGCTGGTATGATCGCATCCGTCATTCTTTGCGCTCTAACTTCTCTTATCCGTTCCGTGCCCCCGCTAATCTTTTAAACCTTTAAACCGTCATAACTTTACGCTCGTTCATCCGTTTCGTGCGATTCTTTTTTTCAATTCGAGTAATCTTTCAAGATCTACCTCCACAAGCTGCCGTAGTCCCGCTTACTAAGACGTGCCTTGCACCATTCGCGGATTTACGACCCCGCCCGCCGTTATTTTGGCAAAAAGAGGGATGCAACACGAGGACTTCCCGGAGGGTCACCCATTCCAGTACTACTCTCGCCCAAGCACGCTTAACTTCGGAGTTCTGATGGGATCCGGTGCGTTAGTGCTGGTATGATCGCATCCGTCATTCTTTGCGCTCTAACTTCTCTTATCCGTTCCGTGCCCCCGCTAATCTTTTAAACCTTTAAACCGTCATAACTTTACGCTCGTTCATCCGTTTCGTGCGATTCTTTTTTTCAATTCGAGTAATCTTTCAAGATCTACCTCCACAAGCTGCCGTAGTCCCGCTTACTAAGACGTGCCTTGCACCATTCGCGGATTTACGACCCCGCCCGCCGTTATTTTGGCAAAAAGAGGGATGCAACACGAGGACTTCCCGGAGGGTCACCCATTCCAGTACTACTCTCGCCCAAGCACGCTTAACTTCGGAGTTCTGATGGGATCCGGTGCGTTAGTGCTGGTATGATCGCATCCGTCATTCTTTGCGCTCTAACTTCTCTTATCCGTTCCGTGCCCCCGCTAATCTTTTAAACCTTTAAACCGTCATAACTTTACGCTCGTTCATCCGTTTCGTGCGATTCTTTTTTTCAATTCGAGTAATCTTTCAAGATCTACCTCCACAAGCTGCCGTAGTCCCGCTTACTAAGACGTGCCTTGCACCATTCGCGGATTTACGACCCCGCCCGCCGTTATTTTGGCAAAAAGAGGGATGCAACACGAGGACTTCCCGGAGGGTCACCCATTCCAGTACTACTCTCGCCCAAGCACGCTTAACTTCGGAGTTCTGATGGGATCCGGTGCGTTAGTGCTGGTATGATCGCATCCGTCATTCTTTGCGCTCTAACTTCTCTTATCCGTTCCGTGCCCCCGCTAATCTTTTAAACCTTTAAACCGTCATAACTTTACGCTCGTTCATCCGTTTCGTGCGATTCTTTTTTTCAATTCGAGTAATCTTTCAAGATCTACCTCCACAAGCTGCCGTAGTCCCGCTTACTAAGACGTGCCTTGCACCATTCGCGGATTTACGACCCCGCCCGCCGTTATTTTGGCAAAAAGAGGGATGCAACACGAGGACTTCCCGGAGGGTCACCCATTCCAGTACTACTCTCGCCCAAGCACGCTTAACTTCGGAGTTCTGATGGGATCCGGTGCGTTAGTGCTGGTATGATCGCATCCGTCATTCTTTGCGCTCTAACTTCTCTTATCCGTTCCGTGCCCCCGCTAATCTTTTAAACCTTTAAACCGTCATAACTTTACGCTCGTTCATCCGTTTCGTGCGATTCTTTTTTTCAATTCGAGTAATCTTTCAAGATCTACCTCCACAAGCTGCCGTAGTCCCGCTTACTAAGACGTGCCTTGCACCATTCGCGGATTTACGACCCCGCCCGCCGTTATTTTGGCAAAAAGAGGGATGCAACACGAGGACTTCCCGGAGGGTCACCCATTCCAGTACTACTCTCGCCCAAGCACGCTTAACTTCGGAGTTCTGATGGGATCCGGTGCGTTAGTGCTGGTATGATCGCATCCGTCATTCTTTGCGCTCTAACTTCTCTTATCCGTTCCGTGCCCCCGCTAATCTTTTAAACCTTTAAACCGTCATAACTTTACGCTCGTTCATCCGTTTCGTGCGATTCTTTTTTTCAATTCGAGTAATCTTTCAAGATCTACCTCCACAAGCTGCCGTAGTCCCGCTTACTAAGACGTGCCTTGCACCATTCGCGGATTTACGACCCCGCCCGCCGTTATTTTGGCAAAAAGAGGGATGCAACACGAGGACTTCCCGGAGGGTCACCCATTCCAGTACTACTCTCGCCCAAGCACGCTTAACTTCGGAGTTCTGATGGGATCCGGTGCGTTAGTGCTGGTATGATCGCATCCGTCATTCTTTGCGCTCTAACTTCTCTTATCCGTTCCGTGCCCCCGCTAATCTTTTAAACCTTTAAACCGTCATAACTTTACGCTCGTTCATCCGTTTCGTGCGATTCTTTTTTTCAATTCGAGTAATCTTTCAAGATCTACCTCCACAAGCTGCCGTAGTCCCGCTTACTAAGACGTGCCTTGCACCATTCGCGGATTTACGACCCCGCCCGCCGTTATTTTGGCAAAAAGAGGGATGCAACACGAGGACTTCCCGGAGGGTCACCCATTCCAGTACTACTCTCGCCCAAGCACGCTTAACTTCGGAGTTCTGATGGGATCCGGTGCGTTAGTGCTGGTATGATCGCATCCGTCATTCTTTGCGCTCTAACTTCTCTTATCCGTTCCGTGCCCCCGCTAATCTTTTAAACCTTTAAACCGTCATAACTTTACGCTCGTTCATCCGTTTCGTGCGATTCTTTTTTTCAATTCGAGTAATCTTTCAAGATCTACCTCCACAAGCTGCCGTAGTCCCGCTTACTAAGACGTGCCTTGCACCATTCGCGGATTTACGACCCCGCCCGCCGTTATTTTGGCAAAAAGAGGGATGCAACACGAGGACTTCCCGGAGTGTCACCCATTCCAGTACTACTCTCGCCCAAGCACGCTTAACTTCGGAGTTCTGATGGGATCCGGTGCGTTAGTGCTGGTATGATCGCATCCGTCATTCTTTGCGCTCTAACTTCTCTTATCCGTTCCGTGCCCCCGCTAATCTTTTAAACCTTTAAACCGTCATAACTTTACGCTCGTTCATCCGTTTCGTGCGATTCTTTTTTTCAATTCGAGTAATCTTTCAAGATCTACCTCCACAAGCTGCCGTAGTCCCGCTTACTAAGACGTGCCTTGCACCATTCGCGGATTTACGACCCCGCCCGCCGTTATTTTGGCAAAAAGAGGGATGCAACACGAGGACTTCCCGGAGGGTCACCCATTCCAGTACTACTCTCGCCCAAGCACGCTTAACTTCGGAGTTCTGATGGGATCCGGTGCGTTAGTGCTGGTATGATCGCATCCGTCATTCTTTGCGCTCTAACTTCTCTTATCCGTTCCGTGCCCCCGCTAATCTTTTAAACCTTTAAACCGTCATAACTTTACGCTCGTTCATCCGTTTCGTGCGATTCTTTTTTTCAATTCGAGTAATCTTTCAAGATCTACCTCCACAAGCTGCAGTAGTCCCGCTTACTAAGACGTGCCTTGCACCATTCGCGGATTTACGACCCCGCCCGCCGTTATTTTGGCAAAAAGAGGGATGCAACACGAGGACTTCCCGGAGGGTCACCCATTCCAGTACTACTCTCGCCCAAGCACGCTTAACTTCGGAGTTCTGATGGGATCCGGTGCGTTAGTGCTGGTATGATCGCATCCGTCATTCTTTGCGCTCTAACTTCTCTTATCCGTTCCGTGCCCCCGCTAATCTTTTAAACCTTTAAACCGTCATAACTTTACGCTCGTTCATCCGTTTCGTGCGATTCTTTTTTTCAATTCGAGTAATCTTTCAAGATCTACCTCCACAAGCTGCCGTAGTCCCGCTTACTAAGACGTGCCTTGCACCATTCGCGGATTTACGACCCCGCCCGCCGTTATTTTGGCAAAAAGAGGGATGCAACACGAGGACTTCCCGGAGGGTCACCCATTCCAGTACTACTCTCGCCCAAGCACGCTTAACTTCGGAGTTCTGATGGGATCCGGTGCGTTAGTGCTGGTATGATCGCATCCGTCATTCTTTGCGCTCTAACTTCTCTTATCCGTTCCGTGCCCCCGCTAATCTTTTAAACCTTTAAACCGTCATAACTTTACGCTCGTTCATCCGTTTCGTGCGATTCTTTTTTTCAATTCGAGTAATCTTTCAAGATCTACCTCCACAAGCTGCCGTAGTCCCGCTTACTAAGACGTGCCTTGCACCATTCGCGGATTTACGACCCCGCCCGCCGTTATTTTGGCAAAAAGAGGGATGCAACACGAGGACTTCCCGGAGGGTCACCCATTCCAGTACTACTCTCGCCCAAGCACGCTTAACTTCGGAGTTCTGATGGGATCCGGTGCGTTAGTGCTGGTATGATCGCATCCGTCATTCTTTGCGCTCTAACTTCTCTTATCCGTTCCGTGCCCCCGCTAATCTTTTAAACCTTTAAACCGTCATAACTTTACGCTCGTTCATCCGTTTCGTGCGATTCTTTTTTTCAATTCGAGTAATCTTTCAAGATCTACCTCCACAAGCTGCCGTAGTCCCGCTTACTAAGACGTGCCTTGCACCATTCGCGGATTTACGACCCCGCCCGCCGTTATTTTGGCAAAAAGAGGGATGCAACACGAGGACTTCCCGGAGGGTCACCCATTCCAGTACTACTCTCGCCCAAGCACGCTTAACTTCGGAGTTCTGATGGGATCCGGTGCGTTAGTGCTGGTATGATCGCATCCGTCATTCTTTGCGCTCTAACTTCTCTTATCCGTTCCGTGCCCCCGCTAATCTTTTAAACCTTTAAACCGTCATAACTTTACGCTCGTTCATCCGTTTCGTGCGATTCTTTTTTTCAATTCGAGTAATCTTTCAAGATCTACCTCCACAAGCTGCCGTAGTCCCGCTTACTAAGACGTGCCTTGCACCATTCGCGGATTTACGACCCCGCCCGCCGTTATTTTGGCAAAAAGAGGGATGCAACACGAGGACTTCCCGGAGGGTCACCCATTCCAGTACTACTCTCGCCCAAGCACGCTTAACTTCGGAGTTCTGATGGGATCCGGTGCGTTAGTGCTGGTATGATCGCATCCGTCATTCTTTGCGCTCTAACTTCTCTTATCCGTTCCGTGCCCCCGCTAATCTTTTAAACCTTTAAACCGTCATAACTTTACGCTCGTTCATCCGTTTCGTGCGATTCTTTTTTTCAATTCGAGTAATCTTTCAAGATCTACCTCCACAAGCTGCCGTAGTCCCGCTTACTAAGACGTGCCTTGCACCATTCGCGGATTTACGACCCCGCCCGCCGTTATTTTGGCAAAAAGAGGGATGCAACACGAGGACTTCCCGGAGGGTCACCCATTCCAGTACTACTCTCGCCCAAGCACGCTTAACTTCGGAGTTCTGATGGGATCCGGTGCGTTAGTGCTGGTATGATCGCATCCGTCATTCTTTGCGCTCTAACTTCTCTTATCCGTTCCGTGCCCCCGCTAATCTTTTAAACCTTTAAACCGTCATAACTTTACGCTCGTTCATCCGTTTCGTGCGATTCTTTTTTTCAATTCGAGTAATCTTTCAAGATCTACCTCCACAAGCTGCCGTAGTCCCGCTTACTAAGACGTGCCTTGCACCAT
Organism: Petunia secreta; assembly: GCA_029990175.1. Classification (NCBI taxonomy): domain Eukaryota; kingdom Viridiplantae; phylum Streptophyta; class Magnoliopsida; order Solanales; family Solanaceae; genus Petunia; species Petunia secreta. The sequence continues at coordinate 262,528 of JARKIP010000419.1, forward strand.
TCGCGGATTTACGACCCCGCCCGCCGTTATTTTGGCAAAAAGAGGGATGCAACACGAGGACTTCCCGGAGGGTCACCCATTCCAGTACTACTCTCGCCCAAGCACGCTTAACTTCGGAGTTCTGATGGGATCCGGTGCGTTAGTGCTGGTATGATCGCATCCGTCATTCTTTGCGCTCTAACTTCTCTTATCCGTTCCGTGCCCCCGCTAATCTTTTAAACCTTTAAACCGTCATAACTTTACGCTCGTTCATCCGTTTCGTGCGATTCTTTTTTTCAATTCGAGTAATCTTTCAAGATCTACCTCCACAAGCTGCCGTAGTCCCGCTTACTAAGACGTGCCTTGCACCATTCGCGGATTTACGACCCCGCCCGCCGTTATTTTGGCAAAAAGAGGGATGCAACACGAGGACTTCCCGGAGGGTCACCCATTCCAGTACTACTCTCGCCCAAGCACGCTTAACTTCGGAGTTCTGATGGGATCCGGTGCGTTAGTGCTGGTATGATCGCATCCGTCATTCTTTGCGCTCTAACTTCTCTTATCCGTTCCGTGCCCCCGCTAATCTTTTAAACCTTTAAACCGTCATAACTTTACGCTCGTTCATCCGTTTCGTGCGATTCTTTTTTTCAATTCGAGTAATCTTTCAAGATCTACCTCCACAAGCTGCCGTAGTCCCGCTTACTAAGACGTGCCTTGCACCATTCGCGGATTTACGACCCCGCCCGCCGTTATTTTGGCAAAAAGAGGGATGCAACACGAGGACTTCCCGGAGGGTCACCCATTCCAGTACTACTCTCGCCCAAGCACGCTTAACTTCGGAGTTCTGATGGGATCCGGTGCGTTAGTGCTGGTATGATCGCATCCGTCATTCTTTGCGCTCTAACTTCTCTTATCCGTTCCGTGCCCCCGCTAATCTTTTAAACCTTTAAACCGTCATAACTTTACGCTCGTTCATCCGTTTCGTGCGATTCTTTTTTTCAATTCGAGTAATCTTTCAAGATCTACCTCCACAAGCTGCCGTAGTCCCGCTTACTAAGACGTGCCTTGCACCATTCGCGGATTTACGACCCCGCCCGCCGTTATTTTGGCAAAAAGAGGGATGCAACACGAGGACTTCCCGGAGGGTCACCCATTCCAGTACTACTCTCGCCCAAGCACGCTTAACTTCGGAGTTCTGATGGGATCCGGTGCGTTAGTGCTGGTATGATCGCATCCGTCATTCTTTGCGCTCTAACTTCTCTTATCCGTTCCGTGCCCCCGCTAATCTTTTAAACCTTTAAACCGTCATAACTTTACGCTCGTTCATCCGTTTCGTGCGATTCTTTTTTTCAATTCGAGTAATCTTTCAAGATCTACCTCCACAAGCTGCCGTAGTCCCGCTTACTAAGACGTGCCTTGCACCATTCGCGGATTTACGACCCCGCCCGCCGTTATTTTGGCAAAAAGAGGGATGCAACACGAGGACTTCCCGGAGGGTCACCCATTCCAGTACTACTCTCGCCCAAGCACGCTTAGCTTCGGAGTTCTGATGGGATCCGGTGCGTTAGTGCTGGTATGATCGCATCCGTCATTCTTTGCGCTCTAACTTCTCTTATCCGTTCCGTGCCCCCGCTAATCTTTTAAACCTTTAAACCGTCATAACTTTACGCTCGTTCATCCGTTTCGTGCGATTCTTTTTTTCAATTCGAGTAATCTTTCAAGATCTACCTCTACAAGCTGCCGTAGTCCCGCTTACTAAGACGTGCCTTGCACCATTCGCGGATTTACGACCCCGCCCGCCGTTATTTTGGCAAAAAGAGGGATGCAACACGAGGACTTCCCGGAGGGTCACCCATTCCAGTACTACTCTCGCCCAAGCACGCTTAACTTCGGAGTTCTGATGGGATCCGGTGCGTTAGTGCTGGTATGATCGCATCCGTCATTCTTTGCGCTCTAACTTCTCTTATCCGTTCCGTGCCCCCGCTAATCTTTTAAACCTTTAAACCGTCATAACTTTACGCTCGTTCATCCGTTTCGTGCGATTCTTTTTTTCAATTCGAGTAATCTTTCAAGATCTACCTCCACAAGCTGCCGTAGTCCCGCTTACTAAGACGTGCCTTGCACCATTCGCGGATTTACGACCCCGCCCGCCGTTATTTTGGCAAAAAGAGGGATGCAACACGAGGACTTCCCGGAGGGTCACCCATTCCAGTACTACTCTCGCCCAAGCACGCTTAACTTCGGAGTTCTGATGGGATCCGGTGCGTTAGTGCTGGTATGATCGCATCCGTCATTCTTTGCGCTCTAACTTCTCTTATCCGTTCCGTGCCCCCGCTAATCTTTTAAACCTTTAAACCGTCATAACTTTACGCTCGTTCATCCGTTTCGTGCGATTCTTTTTTTCAATTCGAGTAATCTTTCAAGATCTACCTCCACAAGCTGCCGTAGTCCCGCTTACTAAGACTGCCTTGCACCATTCGCGGATTTACGACCCCGCCCGCCGTTATGCCCGCCGTTATTTTGGCAAAAAGAGGGATGCAACACGAGGACTTCCCGGAGGGTCACCCATTCCAGTACTACTCTCGCCCAAGCACGCTTAACTTCGGAGTTCTGATGGGATCCGGTGCGTTAGTGCTGGTATGATCGCATCCGTCATTCTTTGCGCTCTAACTTCTCTTATCCGTTCCGTGCCCCCGCTAATCTTTTAAACCTTTAAACCGTCATAACTTTACGCTCGTTCATCCGTTTCGTGCGATTCTTTTTTTCAATTCGAGTAATCTTTCAAGATCTACCTCCACAAGCTGCCGTAGTCCCGCTTACTAAGACGTGCCTTGCACCATTCGCGGATTTACGACCCCGCCCGCCGTTATTTTGGCAAAAGAGGGATGCAACACGAGGACTTCCCGGAGGGTCACCCATTCCAGTACTACTCTCGCCCAAGCACGCTTAACTTCGGAGTTCTGATGGGATCCGGTGCGTTAGTGCTGGTATGATCGCATCCGTCATTCTTTGCGCTCTAACTTCTCTTATCCGTTCCGTGCCCCCGCTAATCTTTTAAACCTTTAAACCGTCATAACTTTACGCTCGTTCATCCGTTTCGTGCGATTCTTTTTTCAATTCGAGTAATCTTTCAAGATCTACCTCCACAAGCTGCCGTAGTCCCGCTTACTAAGACGTGCCTTGCACCATTCGCGGATTTACGACCCCGCCCGCCGTTATTTTGGCAAAAAGAGGGATGCAACACGAGGACTTCCCGGAGGGTCACCCATTCCAGTACTACTCTCGCCCAAGCACGCTTAACTTCGGAGTTCTGATGGGATCCGGTGCGTTAGTGCTGGTATGATCGCATCCGTCATTCTTTGCGCTCTAACTTCTCTTATCCGTTCCGTGCCCCCGCTAATCTTTTAAACCTTTAAACCGTCATAACTTTACGCTCGTTCATCCGTTTCGTGCGATTCTTTTTTTCAATTCGAGTAATCTTTCAAGATCTACCTCCACAAGCTGCCGTAGTCCCGCTTACTAAGACGTGCCTTGCACCATTCGCGGATTTACGACCCCGCCCGCCGTTATTTTGGCAAAAAGAGGGATGCAACACGAGGACTTCCCGGAGGGTCACCCATTCCAGTACTACTCTCGCCCGAGCACGCTTAACTTCGGAGTTCTGATGGGATCCGGTGCGTTAGTGCTGGTATGATCGCATCGTCATTCTTTGCGCTCTAACTTCTCTTATCCGTTCCGTGCCCCGCTAATCTTTAAACCTTTAAACCGTCATAACTTTACGCTCGTTCATCCGTTTCGTGCGATTCTTTTTTTCAATTCGAGTAATCTTTCAAGATCTACCTCCACAAGCTGCCGTAGTCCCGCTTACTAAGACGTGCCTTGCACCATTCGCGGATTTACGACCCCGCCCGCCGTTATTTTGGCAAAAAGAGGGATGCAACACGAGGACTTCCCGGAGGGTCACCCATTCCAGTACTACTCTCGCCCGAGCACGCTTAACTTCGGAGTTCTGATGGGATCCGGTGCGTTAGTGCTGGTATGATCGCATCCGTCATTCTTTGCGCTCTAACTTCTCTTATCCGTTCCGTGCCCCCGCTAATCTTTAAACCTTTAAACCGTCATAACTTTACGCTCGTCTCATCCGTTTCGTGCGATTCTTTTTTTCAATTCGAGTAATCTTTCAAGATCTACCTCCACAAGCTGCGTAGTCCCGCTTACTAAGACGTGCCTTGCACCATTCGCGGATTTACGACCCCGCCCGCGTTATTTGGCAAAAAGAGGGATGCAACACGAGGACTTCCCGGAGGGTCACCCATTCCAGTACTACTCTCGCCCGAGCACGCTTAACTTCGGAGTTCTGATGGGATCCGGTGCGTTAGTGCTGGTATGATCGCATCCGTCATTCTTTGCGCTCTAACTTCTCTTATCCGTTCCGGTGCCCCCGCTAATCTTTTAAACCTTTAAACCGTCATAACTTTACGCTCGTTCATCCGTTTCGTGCGATTCTTTTTTTCAATTCGAGTAATCTTTCAAGATCTACCTCCACAAGCTGCCGTAGTCCCGCTTACTAAGACGTGCCTTGCACCATTCGCGGATTTACGACCCCGCCCGCCGTTATTTTGGCAAAAAGAGGGATGCAACACGAGGACTTCCCGGAGGGTCACCCATTCCAGTACTACTCTCGCCCGAGCACGCTTAACTTCGGAGTTCTGATGGGATCCGGTGCGTTAGTGCTGGTATGATCGCATCCGTCATTCTTTGCGCTCTAACTTCTCTTATCCGTTCCGTGCCCCCGCTAATCTTTTAAACCTTTAAACCGTCATAACTTTACGCTCGTTCATCCGTTTCGTGCGATTCTTTTTTCAATTCGAGTAATCTTTCAAGATCTACCTCCACAAGCTGCCGTAGTCCCGCTTACTAAGACGTGCCTTGCACCATTCGCGGATTTACGACCCCGCCCGCGTTATTTTGGCAAAAAGAGGGATGCAACACGAGGACTTCCCGGAGGGTCACCCATTCCAGTACTACTCTCGCCCGAGCACGCTTAACTTCGGAGTTCTGATGGGATCCGGTGCGTTAGTGCTGGTATGATCGCATCCGTCATTCTTTGCGCTCTAACTTCTCTTATCCGTTCCGTGCCCCCGCTAATCTTTTAAACCTTTAAACCGTCATAACTTTACGCTCGTTCATCCGTTTCGTGCGATTCTTTTTTTCAATTCGAGTAATCTTTCAAGATCTACCTCCACAAGCTGCCGTAGTCCCGCTTACTAAGACGTGCCTTGCACCATTCGCGGATTTACGACCCGCCCGCCGTTATTTTGGCAAAAAGAGGGATGCAACACGAGGACTTCCCGAGGGTCACCCATTCCAGTACTACTCTCCGCCCGAGCACGCTTAACTTCGGAGTTCTGATGGGATCCGGTGCGTTAGTGCTGGTATGATCGCATCCGTCATTCTTTGCGCTCTAACTTCTCTTATCCGTTCCGTGCCCCCGCTAATCTTTTAAACCTTTAAACCGTCATAACTTTACGCTCGTTCATCCCGTTTCGTGCGATTCTTTTTTTCAATTCGAGTAATCTTTCAAGATCTACCTCCACAAGCTGCCGTAGTCCCGCTTACTAAGACGTGCCTTGCACCATTCGCGGATTTACGACCCCGCCCGCCGTTATTTTGGCAAAAAGAGGGATGCAACACGAGGACTTCCCGGAGGGTCACCCATTCCAGTACTACTCTCGCCCGAGCACGCTTAACTTCGGAGTTCTGATGGGATCCGGTGCGTTAGTGCTGGTATGATCGCATCCGTCATTCTTTGCGCTCTAACTTCTCTTATCCGTTCCGTGCCCCCGCTAATCTTTTAAACCTTTAAACCGTCATAACTTTACGCTCGTTCATCCCGTTTCGTGCGATTCTTTTTTCAATTCGAGTAATCTTTCAAGATCTACCTCCACAAGCTGCCGTAGTCCCGCTTA